>JACDOX010000007.1:12636627-12963898 GCA_014549065.1 Cardinalis cardinalis
CTTTTCTTTTCTTTTCTTTTCTTTTCTTTTCTTTTCTTTTCTTTTCTTTTCTTTTCTTTTCTTTTCTTTTCTTTTCTTTTCTTTTCTTTTTTTCTCCCCATTTTGTTTTATCTACATCATCTACCTCTACATCTCTCTATATATCTATGTAGATATATATATTTATGGTACTAAGGTCACAAAATCTTGCAAATCAGACTTCAGGGGATAAATAAGTACAATAATAGTTTTAATTTTATGTGGAATGAGAGAAGAAACACTTAAAGTAGACCTTATGTGGGAATGTACCTTGTACATTCCCATTTACCTTTCACCTTGTACCTGAAAAGAAGCGTTCCTTCCTCACTAGAAGCTCTTAAAATTTTTTAAAACAAGTCAATTCCATTATTCTTTTCATAACTATCTTTATCTATGTATGAGATGCAAAATATGATAATAAATCTTAGAACAGGCTATTACAGCTAAGTTGGTATTGATCGCAAGGAATGAAATTGCTATATTACATGTTGTAAAACTTATTCATATCCCACAAAAATATTACATTAAAAGTATAATAAATTGCAACACTTTAATCACTTGGCAAATGATTTGACTCTTTCTTTTCAATTTATAGTATMATTTCAGTAGCACCTGCTTCATAAAATGTGCATATTACTGATACTAGTCTGATGGCTTTTATAGGAACGGTATTGGAATAATTTACGCAACTGCTCTTTTTAACTAACAGTTCTTTTCTTCCACTTTCCCAGATAGCTTCACTTTTACTTTTTCAAAATAATTTCTATTATCTTATATTATTTCTGCTTGTGCTCACCATTGTCCCTTTTTGAGCTAATGAAGTAATTTTTCTCCAAGTAACTTAATCTTTCATTAGCAAAAAATAAGCTTTAATATTTCCACTATTTGCCTTAATTATAAATCACAAAAATAAAAGTTTATAAAATATTATTTTCTCTGAAATTACACTTTTGTTTCAGGTTTGTGATATTACATCTATTCCTTTTAATTAGGTCCTTATTGAATTTTCCACTGAAGAGTAACAAACAAACCATAAGATGTGAATTATACATAAGCTGAAGCATTCTGCAAATGTCAAAGGGAGAAAGAGTTCATACTTATTCAACGTGAATTTTTCTCATAAAGATTATAGATAGAATCCTATCTTAAAAAAGATATATGATCTATTCCAYAATGTGCATTTAAAATCTTGATATCTCATCCATATTCTGTGGCATAGAAGTGTGTGATGTACAGAGAACTGCATTCAGATTTGATCATGGCCTTCTGGAATAACTTAAGCAACATGAATATCATAAGCACCCTGGAGAGCAGTTGAAATGAGATTATGCCAAAATCCATAGACCAAGTAGCAGACCCCAAAAAAAATCAAATCTTAGTACAAGATACTCTCCTGCACATAGATCTCTTAGAAAAGCAATAGAGAGTATATTATTTGGGGTGAATATTCTTTTAATTGTATACAAAATTAATATGATTTTTACTGAAATAAATATTTTTAAAATCAATACAGATATAATTTTAAATAATGTGAGCTATTTAGACTATAATATCTGAATATCCTTTTGTTCTTTCCTTTTCAACAGTTTTTTCTTGGGAATGACATATAGAGAGAAGGGGGAGAATGTGGTCAAGTAACCACATTTTCACTATAATTTTCCTCATCTCAAAACATCTGGTCCTTATAAATTATTATCTGAAAAGCTGAAGTGCATCCAGTGTACAAAACCACAATTATAAGTATGCCATATTCAGATCCCAGGAAGTTTAAAAAGAAGGAAATAAGTTCTCTCCTATCAGTGAGGCTTGATTGACTCTGACCCCAGAACAGTCAAGAAACATTCAGTAATGCAAATTTTTTAATAAGCCAATAGTCCTGGTACAGTAATAATTTTTGCAGTAGCCAGAAGGGAGGCATGGACATGGAGGACATGGAGGTTATTCTGTACCACCTCACATCATTGCCAAGAGCTGGGCTAGGGAATCTCTTTCTGAGTGGTCTGGCCATGGCTTGTGTATTGTGGATTCCTGTGTGGTGATATTTTTTTTTTTGTGTGTGTGTGAGTCATTCATCTTTCTTGTACACCCTTTTATTGATATTGTTCCTGTTGCTGTTACTCTTTATTTCTTATCTCGTTGCTGTTTCCAGTAAATTGTTTTTATTTCAACCCAAAATCTTTACTTTATGTACCTTCAATTCTCCTCTCCATCCCACCTCACAGGGATGGGTTGGGGAGGGAAGAGATAGCAACCAGAGCATGGTTTGCAGTTTTTCAGTGGGAGACCTGAGTTGAGGAGCACCATTCCTAAACCATGACACCAAGGCAGGACCTAAAGAGAGAAACTCTTCCATCTTAGGCTGCTAAGAAAGAAGGATTAGTACTGTAAGCATGAATTTTCAAACAAATTGAAACCAAAAATTGTTCTCAATGTATGAAAGATAGCTATTTCTTGAAAATGAGGATGCATGATTGCACTCCTTGCCAAGGAATTACCCCTATAATGATCAGTTGCTATTGTTTAATGTGATGAARTTATACAAAGAGAAGAGAAAAATATTTTAGCCTACCTGATGCTTTTTACTGATACCATCTAATTATATTTTTCACTGTAACTATATGACTACCTCAGGTATAGTAATGCTGTTTGTCTTGACACACAGTCAGCTCTTTCACTGCATTTAACAACATAAAAGGAAAAAAAGAAAATATACCAAGTARTTAATTAACAAAAATAGACAGCCAAAACTTAAGTAATTGCATATTTTAATTAACCACGGGAAAATCTCAGAATATACCTCTTAAGCTTAGTCTATTTGTGCAGGAGACATGAAGGAGATCTTGAGGCTTACTAAACGATTAAGTTTTTACTATTTAGTAATTTAAAATAATAATAGTCCAAGAGATTAATTTAGCAGAAGTAAGAGAGGCATGTCTAGGAAAAAATCTCAATAACTATGGTAGTATCTTACACATATAAGTCCATCTAGTACTAAAACCAGGAAAAAGTTCTAATTTTAAACATTGTGAAATAAACAGTTCCMCTGCAGTACTAGCTCTGTTCATGTGTTTGAGAATGTTTGCATGGATAAAGAAACATCAAAAGGAGGCAAATGAGTGTAAACTATACTACACTACTCTGCAGTGCTATKTTGGATGGCAGCGTTAAAGATACATTTTACTGAAAGCTCTGTAGTTAAATAATGCAGATGCTTCTCTCAAGATGAATACATACATATTACAGTGTTATCTATAAATAACAGATAAAATTAAATCAAGTAATAGGGGAAATATTGTTCTAAAATATACTGATGACTAGTATCTTGGCTTTACATGGGAAAAAATTGTGAAAAAAATGTCCTAAAGCCTCAGCCATTCTGTTACTCTGAAACAGAGCTGAGACAGAAAAAGATGGCAGGAATAAACTATAAATAGTCTTTCAAAATAGCAATAGTCAAAATTTAATAAAAATTTCTAAGAACATTTAGTCCCTGAACTGCAGTTCTTTAAAAGAGACTGTCAACAACTAAGCAGCTTCATTGCAGTCTGAAGATTCTGCCTCAAGAAGAAAAGTTCACTAGCAGCTAATGAGAAATATTACTAACAAAAATAATACATGAGGCTGGTGGTAGAAAACCAGCAAGAAATGAACATCAGAAAATGGAGAAAGACTTGTATAGAAACAAGGAACTATTCCAAGCAGGGAGAACCAGTGTGGAAAAAAAAACCCAAAAAACAAAGCAGACAAAGACAAGAATATTCTAAAAGTAGAAAAGATTACAAAGTGAGAGTTCAGAGCAAACAAGAGCTCTGAACAAGCTGTTTCTATCCTGAGTTATGATAGAATGGAAAATGAACCAGATTCTAGTTTTAGAGTGCTTTAAAGTGTTCTGTCACAAGTGAATTTATCTGGATTTATGCTGGACGTGAATGAGCTCAACAACTGATCAATCAAAAAATAAATGGTGGTTTGGTTTTTCTTTTTGTTTTGTTTTTGCTTTTATTTGAGGCTTGTTTATTTGGTTTTTGTTGTTTTGTTCATTTGTTTTGGGGGTTTTGTTTGTTTGCTTGCTTGTGAGTTTTCRTTTGTTTTGGTTCTGGGGTTGTTTTGGTTTGTTTTTTTTGGTGTTAGAAACATTAGCATCTTGGGCAAGAGAAAAAGTTTGTGCAATAACAAGGCCATAATTTGGCAAGCTATCTAGAAAATATATCCCAATCTTAGTTAAGCTTCTTTTCCTAATATATAGTTATATCACTCCAAATACTTTTAAATCTGTGTTGAGGGTTGACATAACACTGGTTCTTTTGTACTAGACTATCTGTATGTGCTAATAACCGGGTAAAAAAAATAGAGCTATCCACATGGTCTAATTCTTCTCTCAGCTTCTTTCACTAACATAGAACTACTAACATTAGCAAATTTAATGTGTTTTTGATTAACTGACATGCAATGAGAACATAATGGAGAATATAATTCCTTAGGATGAATTCTAAAGAAGATAGCCTATATTTCCTCATGTGAGAAATTCATGTGACAAAATTTGGAAACAGAACTCTGAGTCCAAAATGTGAGTCTTCTGAGCGTCTTGCCTAGAACAAGACAATCTGGATGGTAACAGACTATACAAAATGCAGAAATATGCCTTTCAGTTCAGATATTTTAAAGAGACAGAATGCAAAGAACGGGTTTCAATAATAACTAGTTTTCAGAATTGTTTAGACCCTCTCTGATTCTACAGGAGCTGTCAAGCAAAGCTAGATATTAAGACTAGGCCAGTTTTGACATTTTTAGAGGTGAACAGGTAGACCTTTACACTACAGATAATTCCAACTCAGATTCCCACCGCTGTTGCTGCAGATTACCRTGTCAGTTCTGACCACAGTTTTGATTATGGGCGGGGGGCAACAACTGATGATGAGGGGCTATAGCTGGGATGGAAATTCAGCTGTGTCCTCTAACACCAGCATGTGATTAAGCAACTGAAATTTCTTTGACTTATGTACTATGAATAAGAGGTTTGTGAATTATGTGCTAGGTGGGAGACTGATGTTTTAAATTCCTTTTTCCTGAGACAATTATCAAACCTGTATACTGCTTCAAATATTAGGAAAACTAACACAGTCAACACAATACTTCTCAAAATTGTGTCCTTTTCTTTATGCTAAATTACATTGTATTTTTCTGCTCCTTTACATTTTTCTGTCTATTGATTCAGAACAGAGCATGACAGAAGCTTTGGGCCTGACTCTGCCTCAATATAAATCAGCAGAGTCTCATTGTCTCCATTACCACTATGCTGATTTATGGGGCTGATGATTAGACTCTTCCTCCTAGAATAACAGAGAACTAGCAGAGTGTTGTAGATYGTTACAGGGAGACTTTGAAGCAGACGGACCCATCACTTTGAATTTACTTTGAGCCACAGCTTTCTTCTGTCTCTAATAAAACATAATTCTTGAAAGGAGTTTGCTTTGTGTGTTTCAGCAACATACTGGAAGCGCTCTACTTGGAAATTATCCTCGTAAAGACATGATGTTCCTGATCAGACAATGCAAAGAAAATGAGGAGAAATACAACAAAAGAGGTAAGAATTTCGCCAGATTTTTTTCTGAAGCATTAACAATTCTCTATGAAATAGACCTAGAAAGACTTCTTTTTAGTAATTTATTATGACTTGTAATGGGTAAATTAGATTGATAAGTAGAAAAAAAAAGATGATTGTTTTGGGGATTTATTTTGTGGGGKTTTTTTGTTTGTTTGAGGGAGTTTGTTTGTTTGTTTTTACTGTTGTTGTTGTTGTTTGTGAGATCTGTTTTCGAGATGCTAGTTTACTTTCTATAGATTTTTTTTTCCCAGTGTGCTTTTCTGGTGATTCATTATTTCAATTGGAAAGCAACCAAAATACATAACTTCAGCATGGTCGTTTTGTGCCTGGCTAATGTAGCCTGCTCTTTCCCACTGGTTGCTGTAATACACTCAAGATTTAGTCCTTTCATTTACTTTGTTCCTATTGATCAGGACAGTTTATAGTATCATAGTTACTATTTGAATTCTATTTCTAGAATATTCACTTGTACATAAATAAAAATTGCTTAACCAAAGCTTTAAACTGAGCTCAGCTATGGATTCCAACTATATTCATAGCTGAATATGAAATTAACATTATAGTGTTGTGCTTTCTTCCACTCTACATACCTAAAATTTTAAGTGTTTTATGTAATTAAAGGTCACTGAATTACTTATCAGTCACTATCACATGATCCGCTCTCAAACATTGGTCTCTAGAAATAGCCAGATCTTTTCAGAAAAAAAAAAAGCCTTCCATCATAAGAACAGCTTTTTCATACTAGCATGGTTTGTTTCTTAGTTGAGAAGTGAGTGAAAATTAATATTACCCATTGGAGTAGCTAGGAATTGACAGTAACTGATGCAGTATTTCTAGGAATGTGACATGATTTCAATCTACTGTTTGGTGCAAAAAACTGAGAGCAAGATACTGTGGTAAYGGGAAGGGATGGGGAAAGGGGACAGATAAAACACAAATACAATAAAAAAATTAAAACCAAGTATCTTCACCATTGTGAAGACATCATAGACTTGGTGCTTAGAGCTGACATCTTTTCAAATCAAGGTCCAAGGCAAGAGGTTAGTCTACATGGAACTGAAATGGTGGAAAGTTCTGCTTAGTCTAGATTGTGGTGCTAAGCTCAAGGCCCATTCTCAGTTCAAATCACACTGGATAAACTTCCAGATTTTACTTTGGGATTCAGGGATGTTTTATCACTTTTGCCTACATTTCATATTACCGTACATTGACTGTGCAGAGACCAGACTGTTTTCTAAAAATGAAGGAAGGTGGAGCTTCCTTAATGTTTCTGATGTTAGAGTCATACTTGTCTATTATATGCACAATTATAAATAGCAATAACCCCATAGAAAGGAAAAAAACCAACATTTTTTACAGCGCCTCTTGATTATTCTTGCAAATTTCAGCTGAGAAAAACTCATCTAATGGGGAAAAAAAAAAGATTGATGAGCCTTAAAACTGAATTAAGCAGAAACCATTTGTTCCTTAATCACAGCTGTTTGTTTTGTATAAAATGTCATATCTCCAGCAAGACACTAGGGAATTTTTTTATGAAAGCAAAACAAAATACATTCTTGTTTAATGTTTTCTGGCTATAACCCAGTTTCTGGTGGCATATAATATCGAGATATATCACTCTGCCATATTGAAAAAGAAAAATCAAATCAGTTAATCACACTGGATTTGAACTCTAAGATATGAAGTCTAGGCTATTTCCTTACAGCAAAGCACTCAWATGTGCTTAGGTGAGACATTTGATTCACTGCTGGATAGAAATGGGTTTGCGTGACTTTTAGGTTTCTTTACTGCTCTCCAAAACATACAAGACAATTCTTCTGTACAAGATGATTTACTATGTAATCCAGGTCTACATTTTGCTGAGTACAGCACCTGTGAACACTTCCATCTCCTGTTGATAGCAGATAGGTTACACTTTGTACTGATGAAAAAGTTGGGGTGCACTGCTGGTCTGTTGCTCACCAGGGGTATTCTCAGATCTGCTTATGCTGCAAAACAGAGTGACTGTGTGGAAATAACTCAGCAAGTAATCACGGGAGCTTGCAAGTCCGTGCAGCAGTGCAGATAGTAGTGTTATGGTTTCTACATCAGTGCCTCTGCCTGRATCTCTGCTCCAATATAGGTTCCCTGCTGAGGTGTAAAGCTGTGCTGAAATAGCTATAGTACTTCTGGTTCTGGAGCAGGCACAGCCTCAGCTTCCTTTAAAATTTCTGYTCTGGTCTCTGTTGCTTGATATCAAAGTGTTGAGGAATATATCTCAGTGTGCAGGTGTACTGTGAGCTGCAGACTGAGCTCTGGGTGGTGGGAGCCCCAGGCAAGAGGCCATAAACTGCCAACATTTTGGAAAAAGGGCAGAGGGACCTATGGCCCAGCCAGGGCACTGGACACTCAGACGTATGGCAGGAGCTGATGGCCCCAGACTTTCCTGAACTTACACTGTGACAGTATAAAAGCCCAGGGATTCCTTTTTTCATCCTTGGAGGCACCCAGCTTGAGCTGTCATTTTGTTATTCCACAATGATTAAAATATTTTAAGGATTGAGTTGACTGAGACTCGGCTATGGGAAATCTGGGGCTGAGCCAGTGAGGAACCTTAGTCTGGCTGTGAGTGTGGGGTGTGCAGCTGCAAAGGGACCTTGGTCCCAGCTCAGATGCTGTGGATGTGACTGCCAAAGTGGCTCCTGGATGGTCAGACAGGGAAGTATTCTTGACAAAAGTTCCCAAAGAAGATTTTGGAAGCGTGATAGTGAGAGAATATGTTTTGTAGAGAGCCTTTTACCTGGTACTGAAGTTATTTATTGTGAGAGGGTGTTTTCATGGTGTTTGCTCTCTCTCAGAACTGATATTGGTAACAACATCCTGTGTAGGGATGACAATGGCTCACAGGAATCCTGAGGCATGGAGGAGACAATAGGAAAATCAAGAGTGAGAAAACTTGTGAGTTGCAATAAAGACAGGGAAATCACTTGGCAATTATTGCTGTGGACAAAAGAGATTCAACCTGGAGAATTTAATTTATTGTCAATCAACATAAATATTTAATTACTGTTTGGGGTATTGGAAGGAACAAAAAACCCCTCAAAACGAAAAACATTTAAGACAATTCTGGCTCACTCTGAGAACTTTTCCTTCCCTTTTATTACTGCCACAACTTGGAACGGGCTGTCTGTGCCGCAGGGCATGTCCTGACCATTTTCCCATGGATGCCACACTGCAGACCTCCCCAGCCTGTCCTCTGCTCCTAAAACCTTGCAGCCTATGTTCAGTACACACTCTGAATTCTATCTGATGTCCTTGAGAAAGGATTATTTTCAAATTGATGATTTTTGTCAAAAATTATTTGCACTTATTTCTTGGTAATCTTGGCTTGGTTTGTTTGCGGTTTTCAGTTTTGCCATGCATTGCTTTCATTAGGCTGGATTGTTAGTCATAAAATGGAATTTTATAGCCTGGTCTAAATAAATAGAGAGTCCATATGACAGTTAAAAGAAGACAAAAGCTTTGTGATTTGTAGGATTTTATCCCCCAGTCTATCACTCTTCTCTCAACTGATTTTCAGGTTTCTTGCCTTCAAAAGGGAATAGAGTCTTTGAATCTTGACACAAAGATAGCAGTTTTCCCCTCTTGTACCTTATACCAGTTTCTAGCCAGCTCAGGAACTCTAGTTTACACTAGCATTCATTCTGAAGGTACAGCATTATACTGCAGTGTGTTTGGACCACATGTGCAAAATTATCTTACTTTGGATCAGGGCTACTTATGCTGCATTTAAAGAACCGCTACTAGCAACTCAGTGGATTTAAAATACTGCATTTAGTTGAGCTTCTGTGCTTAAACTGTTTTCTGTTAGTGAATCTTTTTCCTCAAAATGACCCAAGACATGCACACTTTCACAAGAAGAATCTAGAGCTAAGTKTTTCAGCCACATGCTCATATAACTCACTTTTCCATATTTGTATGTAAGTTGTATCCATGTGTCCATATGTAACTTCTGTATTTTTTTTTATCTGTGTGGAATGGGAATTAAACTGCAAACAACATTCTATTTGCAGTGTTGAATTTGATATGTRCTGAAGTATTAAATTATCTTTGTGTTTTTCAGAGGTTAATATTTCTTAGAGTGTTTKAACCTATAATAAGACATCCAGAGCAAAAAATGAGTAAGCAAGTGATGAATCTAATGTGTTTATTTTCTATTTTAGCCTTTTCAGTAACAGCTAGTGGATTAAAAAATCCACTAATAGAATTTAAATATAAATGTGGTAAAAGTAATTCCTATCTCTAATATTCCTATGTACATACCAATCACTAATCCTTAAATAGTTTCAGCTTAATCAGATTGCTTTTAGATTGATTTGGGATTATTCATTTCACCTCAAGCATGTTCTTTGGTTTGTATTCTAAATCATACTGAAATAGTGAAACCAAGTGATTGAATCTAAACTTTTGACATAATTTGATTTAAATGTTGTTGAACTGTAAAGAAATCCAATACTCTTTCCCTACTAACTAAACTGAAAGCTGCTTTCAAAATTGAAAAAAACAGAAGGCAGTTATTTAAAATAAGTTATTTCAAAATAGACTTGAATCTCCATTGACACAATTAACTTGTGAACTGTAAGTGTGAAAAAGATGGCARTAGTAATTCCTAGAAACTGAACTGATAATGTTTTCAAATCTTTACTTTGGCTGACACTTCTGCTAGGAGGACTTCTAATTTCCGTTCTTCATACTTATGACCATGAGACTTGAGATATTTGGATTGCAATATTCCATAGTGGGTGTCTGCCACTTGATGATATTTTTGCTAAATTTCCTCTAATTACTCATATAGTTCTGAGAATGGAATCAGGAAAAAAAWTTATTACTTAGGTCATGGTAGGAACAACATATGCAAGCTTTCACTAAGAAATTCACTTTGAGAGAGGAACTAAAACTTTCGAGTGTATTAGGGTTCTGAAATTTATTGCTCCTGTCCAAACATTAAATCCTTAATAAATGTTGTATGCTTGTTAAATTTTTGTCAGATGAAAAAAATAATCCATCCTCTCTAAGAATTGTCCAATCTTGCATGACTCCAACACAGAACTGTTCTGAGATATCCATAAATTAACTGGGTATGAACTGTTCAAGGCAGAAAGATCAGGGCAGAACTTCCTAAGTAAGTTGATGTTTAGATTTGCTCTTGACTGCTCAAGACAATATACAAAGAGACAGAAGAATTGAGAAAGACATCTGGCTTTTCTAAGAGAGGCCATGCTAGGCTTGGATAGCTTGGGAGAAAACCAGTTTGACTTGGCCAGGGAAGGCACAGGGAATATGAAATTAATAAGTAGACTGGCACCGAAGTTCAGTCTGATAAGGACTGGGATCAGCATAGGGGTATCAGAAGCAAAGCTCATGGGGAATCTGAATAGCAATAATTGGTGGGATAAGTTAGATTTAACAAAAGGCTGGGAAGAGAAGCTGGCAGTCAGGTACCAGATGGTGCCTGACACTGTTCTGTGGCAATGAAGTGCCCAAATTTTATTCCAGAGGTGTAACTCCTAACATACCACCAGCACAGATTGAAAGGAAAGTCCTGACATGGGTCTGTAGCTGGAAGTCCACATTGCTGACATTTCTGTGGTACAAAAATGGAAGTAGTAGCTGGAATTAGAGTCCTAATCAAAAGCTGGGAATTACTTTATAGCTAGATTTTTCATCTGTTGTAATTAATTTTGTGGAGCTGTCACAAAACATCTTCATGGACTTCAGCTTCTTTAGACCTTAATTAACATTTCTTATGCTACAGTTAGTTTTTCAAAGCTATCCACACTGCCCAACATAAGTAATTTTGGGTATAAATATTTTCTGAATTTTTACTGGTTTTGTCACATTTGGTCAAACTTTCTGTTACAGGATCTGAATGGACCTTTTCCTTTTTTCAAAGATAGAGGTAGCCTCACTTTAATGGATTTCTTTGAATGCATTCAGATAAATTGATAAAAGAGCTCATGAATTAGACCAAAGAAATATGAAAGCGAACGTAGCTGGGGAATGTAGTATTAGCATGGGCTTTGCTCAAGTCCTGTGATGGGAACTTTGACTGAGGACTTAAGTCATCAGGTCTGCTCTGAGACTCACAAACTCATCCAGTGATGGAAAAGTTCAGAAAAGATCAGCATGAATCCTCCAAATAAATCCATCTATTTRGATTTGAAAATAGCACTCAAAGGTAATGTGGATCCAGAACAGCCATCCTAGACTAAATGATTTATCATTTCTTTATCTGTGACTGTTTCAAAATTTGACATTTTGTAATAAGCAAACTTGAAGCTATTTTTGCGCCTTCAAGGACATGTCTTTCGTACAACCATGATTCATGGTTTGTTAGGATATCAAGGAAATCTTTTTACTGTGGAAAATCCATGCAGTGCTATCAGTTTTAGCCAAGCAGACCAGGAACAGCATCAGTCACTCAGTTTAATGATCACCAGATCAAGTCAGGTAAGGTAAGGTAAGGTGAGGTGTGCATACTTTGTGATGTCATTCATTAAGGAGACAATAACATTTCCTGGAGACATAAGCAAGACCCCAAGACTGTGGTTTGAGCAAACATAGCAAATCAAATTTTAAGGCATCTAGGATCTTTTCTGTGGCCGTCTGGGTGATTCCCTGCTGGCTGGGTTCAGCTTGACATATCTTAGGGCTGTATAAAAGTCCACCTCTGCACTGTGTTCATTGACTAAATTGACAAAAATGAGACCATTGTGTTCACTCCTGCTTCAGACCATGTTTGTTCAGCTCTTGTAATTGACAGATCTGTCACTAGTAATTACGTACCCTTGGACCAATGCAGAATCTGCTAATATTATGGTTTGTCCTTTGCTATTTGTCTTTACAACCAGATAAACCAAGATTGGGTCAACTTTGATCAGAGAGTGACCCCACAATTAGCAGAAGCTGCATAAGCACAGAGAAAAGCAGAAAAGTTAAATAAGAACTTAGGTATAAGTTACTTAGGTATAAGTTATTTTGCAGAGACCAGTACATTTGGTGATTTGTTTTAGAAATCTGTGAGAAGTCTGTGCAGGGGCTATAGCTATACTAACCCCTGTTAAATTGAGTGAAATGTCTGTAAAAGCAGTTTGTGGTGGTCTTGGAAARGGAGGCATAGTAAAAGGTGTATAATAAATCACTCTTGGTAACCTATGCCGTCATAACATGACGGCAGTGTATTTTTATGCACAGAAAATGTGATGCAGTGCTGAATCCCAATGAGGTTGAAGGAAGATGAGTACATGGAAGATACATTGGAGAGAAATCTAACATAGCCTTGGGACACTTACGTGAACTGAGTCTGTAATATTTCTTGTTCTTTTGAAGGATCTTTCAGTCACTGTAACCTGGCAGGAAGCCCACTGAATTCCCACCTTTCTCAGAGTTACGTTGTTGGGGAGATAATAGATACGCATACACTGTGGGCTGGGAAGAGAGACCTGAATTCAATGGTGGATTACATTTATGATAGTCAAAGGTTGTTTATTATTTATGTGTAAACTCTGTTCACAGTACAAAGGAATTAACAAGTTCAAAAACCATGAAAATCTATATTTACTAGAAGTTTTTGAATCTCTTTGGTTCAAGTGGATCCCTGTTTAGATAAATCTATAAAATTCAGATTTCTTACCAGGTGTTCAAATAAAACTCATAACACTGGGGGGGAGAAATATCTTTCTAGCCTTTGAAAACATCAAAGACATTACTTTCTCCCTGAGCTTTGAATGTGACAGCCCCAGTGAGAACTGAAAATGAAAAAAATGTCAGCAAACACTGGGACTAGCATTGGAGATTCTAGATTTGGGCCATGAAACAGAATGACAGCAACAGATGGTTATTGATAAATTTGAAACCCTCCACGTAAGGGAATCAAGATCATAGGACTCTTAACAGACCTCAAAGGAAATAAAACCAGCCAGGAAAAAGGAATGACAACATTTCATTTTGTTCCCTTAGAAGTCCATGGATTTAAAACACACTGAGCGATTTATAACAGCTAAAGGCCACTGCAGCAAGAAGCTTACTGCTGAATCCTGATTGCTGAATTTACTTCTTCTTTTCCGTAAAACAGAACTTATTGCTTCCTTCATGCTGCATAAGAAGAGACCTAAAACAAATTCCTCTCATATTAGACTTGAATGGTGATTACATGGAAATTTATGCAATCTCTTATTATTTTGAATTGAAAAACCACTATAATTTTTCGTAAAAGCCCTAGAAATAGAGTGTCCTGTCTTTTTATGCTGTCACCTGACCTACTCTGAAAATAGATAGGTATCTTTTGATTAAATGCAGGAGAATTATTTGCAGCAAAGAAATCTATTCATAAATACAGGGGTTTCTACTGTTCATTAATTGTAAGCAAATGATTACTTCTTCCTCAAATGTTTTCATTTCTTGGAACTATTCAACAGCTATTTTATGTGAATATATTTCAACCTATACCTTACTGAGAAAGTGCAAAGGGTATTCTTAATTTACAATTTAAACCCCAAGCTATTTAGATTAGATACATGTATCAGTTTTAAAATTCTCTTTAATAATTTTATGAGAGTAGACTTCAAAATCAAGTTCCTGTGTAACTTTAGAAGTACCTCTCACTTTAGGTATGGTATAACAAAGAACATTGAAGGAAAGGAAGATTTTCTATTGTGTTTTATATACCCTAATGGCAGAATAAATTCCACAAAATGGCTCCTGTTAATGAATGATGGTCCATGATACTCTACCAAAATACACTGTTACCTGGAAGAGAACAACAGTAAAATATATTTATAAATTACTAATTTTCCTGCTAGATGTTGTTTGTTTGACTGTGAATAAGAGATAAAAGCTGAAATTATATTCAGAAGTTGCCAATTAACTGTGGGTGTTTAATTTTTTTCTAAGAAAAAGAGAAGGCCAATTTTGCTTATCTAACAATAAGCAAATATTGAATAATTAGCCTCCAAATGTCAAAGTGTAAGCTTTGTACAATAATATGTACAGAAGAAATCTTTCTAGTCCTTAAGATATGGATTCACTTTGCATTAGTTTGGCTGTCCATCAGGAGTTCAGCTACATGAATAGCCATTATTAGTGCATAGAAAATGCACAATTAAGTTTTTCAAAGTGAAAGTCTGTGAAAATAAGCATTTTTTATTTTCATTTGGGAAAAGGAAAGACACTGAAATAATTTCCATGTGTTACTAATGGCTGAATGTCTTGACTTAGTCACCCACAATTTCTGTTTCTAGAAATAGCTGCAGACAAGCTCCAAAAAAGACYTGTGTGCCTTGGAACATAGTGGACAGCCCCTAATTCTTTTCTCCCTGGTCTCAGAGAACAGTTTTGAAGTCATCAGGTAAGTCATCCAAATGTTGCTGAAACCTGGTCAGGTGAGAGTCCGGAGCTGGCTGTCCCTGAGCACCTCCTGGGCTGCTGTCCTGAGTCCTGGGCTGATCTCAGCTTACTAAGTTCCCTGCTGGTGATGGTGCAGAAGCTGCGGGGGTATTGTCAGAACAGAGAAATTGAGGAAAAGATGGGAAAGGGAGAAAGCTATCCCCTCTACCTCTTCCTCCTGCTACTCCTCAGGCCTTCATGCAGTGTGATCTTCTAATGTATGCCAAACAGCTCTAAGGCAGCTTCTAAACTGTCCAGATTTGTTTGTTCTTGGCTCTGATGGCATTAATATGGTCTCTCTGGGGTCCATGGTGTTCTTTTCAGTTCAGGTTGTGACAGACTCCTGCCCCGAGCTTTGTTGTCATTGCCAGGGGACCATCACCTGCCTCCTGTAGGGACCGTCACCTGCAGCACACTCTGCTCAGGCTCTGGAGGGTGGTATCCTGTGTGTGAGGACATGGTCCATGCCTGGTCCACCATGCATCCCAACAGAGCCTCCCCAGTGGAGCTGCCCTGMTTGCCCTTCACGCTGAGATAGACTGCCAAAAAAAGTGACTAATTCTGTCCTGCTGAGTCTGGGCTCCTGTGGCCCCTGAAGGATTCTAAGTCCTGACTCAGAATATTAAAAATCTGTGAGTGAAGATAGAGCTGAAACTCCGRCTCTGGCTTGGCTTACCACATGACATGAACTCACCCGATGCTGAGGACCTAAACAGGCCAGAATGTTTCCCAGCAAGAACTGCTTTGTGTTGATTCAGGGGGTTGGGTGACAATGACAGGAGTATACCTGAATCTTTGGGGATCTCCCAGACCTAGCTGACTGTTTGAACCACCTCCTTCTACTAAAGAAGCTCCAGCACCTCCAACTAATGCAAATGGTGGCTTCAGCTGCASTCTTCAGCCTCAGCATCTCCCAAGGCCCAGGAGAGAAACATGTCCTCAAGGGGGCATATAATGAAGAATGCAGTATTTCTAGAATAAAACTGGACAATGATGAGTTCAATTCTTTGCCCCAACAGGAATGGACATGCAAGACTCTAGTTAGTCAACTGAATTTTAAGATCAAAGAGTAAAGCATATGTATAACTTAAAAAACAGATTATGAGGGGTTTTCACAGTTATATCTTTGGATTATCTCTGTCTCTCCCATTCTGTATAGCCCTTGGCACGTCTCCAAAACATGATCAGTCAGGATCTTAATGAAYAAAGTGCATTGTAGTGAAAGAAAGCTGATATTAAACCATCACTTGGCATAACATATCTAGTCGCTGTTATTTTCCAACCAGCATATACATCCAGGTAGTGGGAGTAATCTGTCCTCTTAATAAGCAGCTGAACACCAACTTTTGAGCATTTTTTATGTAGATTAATTAAGGAAAATGTCCTCATATGGTCATTATAGTGAGTACTGAAGACAACAGAAAMGTCTTTCTTATCCATGATGGTTCTCTCAGCAAGAGACATCTGTTCCAAGAATTAGACTTTTTAAAAACAAATCACTCTTCCTTGGTAGTCTCTGCTATTTTTAACAATGAAAGACATGGAGTGTATTTTATATCTTGTGGTAAGACACTAGGCACGATATCTCATGGGTATATTGTCAGGAGATAATGAGGGTTGAGCTGTAAAGAGGAGGTCTTTGACTCTTTGCGGATCCTGTGGGACGAGGCTTCCATATTGACTAAACAAATCATGACATTAAAAACTGCAAAAAGGAGCTACATTTTCCCACTTTTTTGTAACATGTAAGGATGTGTGGGTGAGGCAGAGAACAGCACAACAAAGCCTCCACCCTCTGAGTKCAATTAAAGAGGGAAAAAAAGATGGTTGTAAACAGAGGCAGCAAGCTAGGGATAAGATCAAAATACTATGAAAAAAGTACTCTAGGGGAAAAAAAAAGCAAATTTGGAGAAGAGAGCAAACTATATCTCACAGGCAGGAGAATAGGAAAAGAAGAAGCTAGAGGAATGTCTAGGCAGATAATTTTGTAAACTAGTATTTGGTCTGACAGAACCATCAAGTGGACACAAGTAAGAGATAGCTTATAAACTAAACTATTTTCTGGGGCAGACTTACTGACGAGGAACAGAAGTGAAGAGCAGTGTTATGACCATATTCAGAAATTCACAATTGCTTTCTCTCCATAGAGTCTTGGTGCTAATTTTCTATGACTGTGTTGACGATGGGTGCACTAGGCAGGATCAGGACCACATGCTTTAGGCTGCTGTTCTTTTTCTTATTATGCCTAGAGTAAGGCAAACATAATTTATGGGGCAAACTCTTTTAATAAGCCTTTCAAAATCCTTCATGTAGTACTTTCCAATGGTCTTTAAGAGCACTGATCACATCTAGATAGGTAAAAAATCCCAAATCAATGGAAGTTCAGATATAGTCAATTAGTTGTTATATAACACAAAAGAAAAAACAACTTACCTTCCTTGAATCACTCAATTCAATCAAAGTATGTCTGCTGAAAGTCAGTTATTACTTTTTAATTGATTTTTCAAAACAATGCCGCAATCAATAACAACTGTCAATCTTTTATTATATATCTGARTGTACTCTCTAGCTCCTAAGATAAAAATGCAAAAAAGGAGTGTGTGATTAATGTAATAAGAAACAAGGATATCCAACAGATTTCTAGAGGTATAGTTAATTGTTCTATATACAGATTTTCTAGAGGCTGGCATATATTTTTGTCAAGGCACTGTTTCATAATTCRAGATGACAACTAGCCCAGGGACTCTCACCACAGAATTTGGGAGCTGGAGAAAGCAAGGAACATTGTCAAAATTCCTTGGACAGGTAGTGCCTGCAGTTTTGTGCAGACCTACTTTTGCTATTTTTCATCAGGGTTTTAGAACAACATATATAGAGCAATTTTGTCAGTGAAGACTTACGTTAGTACTGCTAGTATTTGATACGCTGGCTCTATCTATTCCCTCTGCAAAATATCCCAAACTGTGTACATACAACATGGCTTTTTGATTTTGAGGAAATAAGTGCTAAGCCTTTTCACAGTTACTTCCCATAGCTGCATGCAATAACCTTTGCTCTTTTCTATTCCACTATGTATAGAGCAATATTTTCAAACTGGGATGCAAGTACCTGTTTGCCAATACCTGATACTGCATCCCAAAGGCCTGGTTCACCACAGGGCTAAACTTGCACTGATATGACTAGTCAGATCTCAGCTGCTGSCCTGCTGCTGCTTTGGACTTTTCCATGAGAGAGATGTCATCTTCCCAGCCAATCTTTCCCATCGCATTGAGACAGAAACATCCAGATTAAGCAAAACTCATCTGTCTTGTCTCCCCAGTCTTGGGTGTATCTCTCCACCATGTGTGGCTGGTGACCTGGAAATCAGACTGACTCTTCTATGCMAGAAATTTATTTTCATTTGGTGTTCCATAGTAAAGAAAAATACACATGTGTACGCAGTGTACAGCAAGGGAGAAGAGGAGAAAATCAGACTGTTTTTTCTGTGGGGGTGACCATTCCCAGTTTCAGCATTTGCTCCTCTGTCAGCAATCTTACATAAAGCTGAAGGCATGTGTTTTTCCCAAGGAGATGAAAAAAAAGCTGTRTACAATTCTCACCCCTGTGAAAATGGGTCAGAAATTGTTGGAGGAACAATAGGGGAACCTTCACTACTGACTTCAACATTCACAAATATAGGAATTTCTTCCTGCATCAGGAGTAGACAAATGGAAAGTTGTATATAGATTATATGTCAAAAAAATATCTTTTTTCCTGCAGATTTATATGCTATAGTTTTACATAGAAAAGTTTACAGAATTTGGCATACTATATATTATAATAAAGTCCACAATGAAATTACTTAGTATCTTGTTAGCTATTTTCTAACTGATGTTAAACTGATGTTTTTAGCAACATGAGAAAATAGAAATTTCCTTTCCTCTGACCAATTTGCACAGAATTCAAGTATCAGATAACTTTGGGTTTTTTCATATAAAAATTACGGTAGCTTTAGTCTGAAGAATTGTAACAGAGGTACTAARACAATACTGCACACATAGACTGCATTAGCAAACTGTGAATATGACTGATATATCACTTTCCTGTAGCATTTTTGCCATCTACAGATAAAAGTACTCAAAAGTATTCCCCACCTAATAAAGGAACCATTATGTAAAGTTCTGTTTTCAATTTGCTAATTACTGATTTTTAAAATGCTTTTCTGTTAAAATTAATTCTACCTTCAGGCCTAATCTCCTGTTTTTATGATGTTTTCTCTGGATTTAAAACAAAATGAAGAGAAGCAAACATTGTTTATGTCATAGGAATTAAAAAAAAAAAACAACAAAAAACCCCAATTTCTGGCGCCTTCTTTAGGAGAAAAATAGATTTTATAACTTACCTGATGTCTTCCAATATATTTCTRTTCCTAAATGGAAGTCAAATATATTTTGTGTTTGTTTGTATTAGGTGCTATGGAAAATAGAGCTGTGAGAGACTTGTGCATTGGGAGTGTMTTACTTTTTCTAATTTATGTAATTTTAAAACTGATTTCACTCATAATTCCTAATCCACTAGTCAATTAGCTCTTACACTCAGTGGGGCTCATTCCAGGATATGAATTTGACTAAAATATGGTATTGATTTATTTGAAATACAATTTTCATGGTAAAATGCACACAGTGGGAAGATATTATGCAGTTGTATGAATACTGGATGACAATAGCACAGGAAGACCACATGTGAATATTGTATAAAAAAATTGATGTAAGATACAAGGAGAAGAAAAACAAAATAATTTTTATGAGGAGGAGCTAAACAACTCTCTCTTGGCCAATTTGTTTCTTAGTGACCTTTCCAGGATTTGTCTGTGTGTCGTGTACACGTAGGAATCAAAGGGATTACAGCCAGAAGAACCAGTGGTGATTGAACAAAAACTAGTCCAAACTCTAAAAATAAACGTCAAACCAGACACGAAACAAAGCATTTTAGATAACTGAGAGAAAAAAGATTTTTCATTACTCTTTACCCTGGATGGTCTGATTTCAGTTGGAGTCAGAGACAAAAATACTATTATTGTGCAAGTCCATCAGTTGTTGCTTTTCTGAACTGAACCAGAAAGTTTCCCAGTGAAGCCCAAATGTCAATCTTTTAAGACAATTTGCTACATAGAGTTGTTTGAACAAAGTGCCCTGTAGACATGTGAACTCTTATTTAGCCCTAAGATGGATAGGAAGGCTGGAAAAGGATAGTAACTCTTTCTGCAGAAAAAAGAAAAACCCATTTTCTTAGGCAATGGCAAACATTTTGCCTTAAAGAAATTGCAGTTTAGGTCTCCAAGAGGAGGCCAGAACAATTTCTGGAGTAACAATCTTTCTCACTCTGTCAACTAAGACAATCTTCGTTCTGTGATCTGTGTTCTGCTTTATTTTTCCGCCCTTGTGAACTTTATTTCATTGTTTAAATGCTTAATGGTGTTGGTTTGGTTTCTATTTGTTTGTTAGGTTTTGGGTTTTTTTTTTTCCTAAAGGAAGGGGTGACTAAGAGGAGAAATAAAGAATCCCTTCTTTAACTAGTGGTGGAGCTAGTGGTGCACACACCTTATCYATGTACTGCTGTTTTAGGGTGGGGTTTTTTATCTGCAAAATAACCCAGCAACAATTCTCTATTTATGAAGAAAATACTTAAGATGGGTCAGCATTGGTACAAAAAGCAATCATCAAGAGATGAAGAGCTCGTATAAGCCATGAAGATTACACTGACTTTGAGTGAAACTGTTATGTTTTTATCATGCCAGTTTTCACAGCGTGGCCATTGAGTGGGAGCGCTGTTTAAGGATTTTGCTCTGCAAAATCTACACAAGACATGGAAAGCTCAGGTTCACTCTCAAAGAGCTGAGCAAGGAACAGTGAAATCCCTGTTAGACCAACTAAGTAGTATGAAGCAGTAAAGCATCAGCTTAGTTCCTGCAGTAGCTGCCTCAGCCCTTTGTGACTTTGGGCATACTGTAAAGATCAGACTCCTTTATTCAGGCCTGTGACAATCATTGTATTTAACCCCAGGAACAAGGCTATGTAGCTCTCCCTGAGCTCTGTATTGATGTCAGGAACCTTTCTTCCAGTATCTGATCTAGCTCAGGCATCTCTGTTTTGTGCTAGAGGTTTTCATTTTTATGTTAAAAGTAATACTTTAATCATACCAATAAATTTTGAATAGAAAAGAATGACTGCATTCTTAATATAATTTTCAAACTTCTTGTGTTTCAGCTATTATAGACACATAATCACAATGTGGAAAAAAAAAATGTATCTTGACCAGGTACTAATAGTGTAGTCAATGAAAATAATTTGGAAGTCTGAATCATTATTTACACTTTTAAGCACAGCTTTTCTCTCTTTTTTTTCCTCTAAGGCACAGGCTATTTTTTAAATTAAATGTCAGGTACAAAGTCCTAGTGCTATCCCTGTTGAATTCAAGACAGTATAATGCTATTCAAAACTCCCAGAATATTTGTTCTCAAAAGGATATCTACATTTTTTATTTCTGAAACTACAGTATGAGTGCTTATTCTCCTTAGTTGTAAAATCATCATTTGAAACACTGGATGCATAAAAATGGTCTAAGGAAAACTGCTGACATACATTTGGCACTCTGAAGCAATTAAAATTTGTTATCATCAACATATTTGGAGAGCCAGTAGTTCCCTGTTAGACTTTTGCACTGATTCTTCAGCATGGTTTGTATTACCAAATTAACCTCTGTACTTGAAAATAGAGGGCAGAGAAATAAGAATGTCGGGAAACAAACTTACAATGAATTCACAATGGCACAAACTACAGAAGTTAGGGATTCTATCCTTATGCCAATAATTTTTTTGAGAGTGGGAAGCAAAAAGAGCACTTCAGTGCTGAGCATTTYATGGGAGTTCAATAGCAGCACAAACAAACCTGGCTGCTGGTTCAATGGTTACTGTTTATGACGACTTGGGGGGCCTCCCTCTGAATTTGGAGCTGACACAGTGTACTAATCCATCAAACTGACCTGAAAAAAGCAAAATTTTGATATGTYTTTCTATACTGGCAAGAAAAAAAATAAATTTCAGAGCTGGCACAAAGGGTAAGATGAATTTCTCCTGCAAAAGGAAAGGAGGGCTCYGGCAACCTGTAGCTGACTGGTGTAGGCTGTTGTGGAGTCAACCTGGCYGGATAGGAAAAGGGAGATGGAGAAGGAACTGCCAAAAATCACCCAGATAGGAATTTCWTACTTATTACTTACTATTCAATCTCTAGCTGTAGCAAACTGCTCCACAAAATAATTCTTGGTTTTTTTTGGTGTTTTATTTGGTTTGGTTTGGTTTGGTTGGTTGGTTTTGTTTTTCTTCCCCATCTTTAAATACTGTGCAATTAAGTAACAAGTTCATACCATGTGTAAAAGTAACATGTGCATCCTGTGCATTACAGCCTTTTTGCTCTGGAGAAGAGAARGCTTAGGGGAGAATTTCACCATAATATTGCTATAGTTAAAGGGCTGCTAGAAAGAGTAAAGAGGCTCTGTCTTTACAAGGRCCCACAGAGAGAAGTCGTCACAGGCACAAGCTTCACTGGGAGAGGTTTCATCTCAGTATGAAATTTTTGGAGTCCTCCTCACTGGAGGTTTTTCACAATGTGATTTGACAGGGTGCCAGGTAATTTTATCTAGGCTCTCTTTCTCATTAAAGTTTGGACCAGATGATCTCTGGAGGTCCCTTTCAACCTGGGCTGTCTTCTCATTCTGTGATTCTCTGATTTTGTTTGCTTCTTGGCAGGATTACGTAGTCAAAGTAGATAATTTGCAGATGATAGAACTACTTTTGGTATTACTCAGTTTTAATGAAACTTAACGTGCTTCTGAGAATTTAGTGTTTATCTTTTTCAGATTAATGCTTGCAACGTTTAAGACTCTTTTTCTCAAAGCCCCAGCTTGCAAATACTTTGAATTGCAGAAGAAGCACGTTTTTCACTAGAAAAGAATGACAGATAAAGCTTGTGGCTTCTGCCAAGCAGTCTAACGTCTACCAGGCAAAGGGAAATAATGCCCTGGGTTGCCCTTGCTTGCTGGAAGGCTAACTTCATTGACTGTCTCATGTATCATGGGCTTGCAGTTACACTGCACAAAAGTTTTCCATTGCTATAGCATTTTCTCCCCTTCTCTTAGTTCAAAAAAAGCTAGAAGATATACCTGGTGTTTTTCTTTCATGTACAAAAAAGCTTTATCTAAAGTCCCTCTCTGAATTTTAGATTTTAGAAAAGTTTGAAGTGTTCTCTAAATCTTTCATAAAACTGGGACCTATTTTTCTCCTTGTTCTTTATATTAATAATATTATCACATTTTTATGTACCATTACAGTTATCTTAGTTGTTTATCTTAAATTCTTTTAATTTTAGCCAGCAATGCTAGAGTACTCTTCAATAGGCTGTGTTTCATGGAGGCTTCAAAAGTTTGGCAACTGCTGTTAAAATGATTCCGAAGTTCCAGACCTATCCTTTCATCCTGATAATTTTCCCCCACAGGCTCATTTGAAAAAAAAGAAAGAAAATCAAATTTAAAATGCAGCACTCAGGATACCCACTGAGACTAAATGTCCTGTTTCCATAGTAAAAAGCTGTTAAAGTTTATTTATTTTTCTTGAAATTTATAGTAATGAAACTATACAGCTACAAAGATAATTTTACCCCCTCCTCCTTCCACACATTTCAGTAGCTTTGGGGTAAATGCCACAAYGAGTTTTAAAATGAAATTACCTTTCATTTTCAGAAAATAATAACTTCTAGCCATATCAGCCATCAGCATTATTTTGCTCTCTTTTTTTTTAATGAAAATTGAATATGATAAAGAAAGACAACAGCATCTGAAGAATAATACTGAAGACAAAGAAATCATTGTGTCATTGAAGGAAATGACATATAATCTCCAGTTTTTAAGGTGAAATATGCACTTTCAAGGCCAAAGTACCTGAGACCTATGAAAATTGTTACAATAATGGTTCTCATAATGGATGGTGACCATGCATTGAAGTTGTGTGATATTTTCTCTTATAACAGATTCTTTGATTTCCAAGTTCCTCCACCTTTTCCAGTGATGTCCAAAAACCTTTGGGGCGTTTTTAGCATGTCACATGAAATTCCTTTCCAGTTGAGCTATGTAGCTATTCCCTTTGTCTTATGTATTAATGAGGAAAAAATCCCACAATGCAAACAGCCCGCACAGATGTGCGGAATGGTCTGGCTCCACATCAGACAGCCACGACCTTTTACAGAGCAGCTTTCAGGGCTCATAAATTTTGCTGCATTGACAGGGCAGATAGAGTAGGCATCTGAGTTCTGCAGGCTGACCTATCTCTTCTTCATGATGAAGAATCACACRTGGAGCTGAGGTTGGAGAAAGCAGAGCCTGAGGGCTGCCCTCACCAGAGCCCTGCACATGGCACTTCCCCAGCACTGCCTGTTATTTTGTCTGGGTAAGAAAATCTGGGACATATCCTCTCTTAAGCTTGCAGACCCAAGAGTCCTGTGCTGTATTTCTTCTGAATCCAGTGCACAGTGTGAACATTTTCTCCCCTCTAAAATAACAGTCCTTCTGCTGCTAGTTAAAATAGYATGGCACACATGTCACAGCAGCTGTACAGAATAGCTGTGTATTTGTATTCCTGTGAAAATAGAAACAAGAAAATGGCCCAACTCTTCTTCTCCCCTGCAGAAAACTAAAATATTCCCAGAGCAATAACTGTGAAGAAGGGCATTAAAAAGAAGTTCTGATAGGTCAAGTTCACATTCAAGCTGCTGCTTGCATTTAGTTACCATGCATCAACTGTGTCACAGTAGCTGCATTCTTASCTCAGGGGAAATTGAGGATAATGACACTTAGTGTGGTCTGTGACAAAAGTCAGTTGAGCTAAGTCACCTTACCAGGCATTTGCCATAGTGGCAGAACAAAACACACTGGTTTAGCTGACATCATAACTTTTAAGTGRTGGAAGCTTCAATCTATACTTCAATCATTAGTTTTCATTAATGCGCTCTTGAAAGAGAACACCAAAGTTCTGCTTCCAATGTGTCTCAGCATACTTTATATTTTATAAAAACACTTTATATAAGATAGAGTAAAGGTAACTGCTTCACAGCTTGGTATCTCTGCTGGTTAGGGAAGGTGCAAAACACACAGTGGCTGCTCTTCCTAGAAGCTTCAGGGAAATGTGCATTCTTGGAAGATTGCAAAGAATGTTACTTTTGCATGGTCCAGTGTCTAAGGACTAAGCCTTAGTGGTGGTGTGGTGACAAATGTAACAAGCTGCTTTTACTTGTCAAYGTGCTAGAAGGAGATAGAGAAGAATTGCAAGCAAACACTGTAGTCTCAAAATAAATTCTTCCTTTCCCACTGCATAAAACTACAATTCATTTCTAAGACTCTGCTTCTCAGTTTGTTATTACATTAGAGTTTTTT
Organism: Cardinalis cardinalis; assembly: GCA_014549065.1. Taxonomy (NCBI): domain Eukaryota; kingdom Metazoa; phylum Chordata; class Aves; order Passeriformes; family Cardinalidae; genus Cardinalis; species Cardinalis cardinalis. The sequence goes on from JACDOX010000007.1 coordinate 12,662,132, forward strand.
AACTTGTCTTATTTCCAACACAAAGCCTATCACTAAGTAACTACCAGTACTGGTGTGTCAACAATACATTGGGGGGAAATATTTGTAAACTTACTGGGGAAGTTACTGAGTGTCTTTCAAAACTTAAATACTCCAATAGCAGGAAAAAAAACAACTACTCCAATGCAATGCATAAAGTATATGCATATTTATTAGAGGCCGAGTTTCATTATGATCTGTTTTTTGCTTCACTTTATCTTTTATTGAGAAATTATATGTATTAAGAAACGTAGTTTGTATTGAGAGGTCTGTTTTCATATAGCGCTGAAGAAAAAAATTGGTTGTAATACTGACTTCCAGTCTACAGTAAATTATCAAACTCTTTTAAAAATATAAAAAGTTTTTTAAAGAGTACAACATTCACTCTGTTTAATTAAAAATTGTTGCAATTAATAGTTATTTTCTATTTTTTTTTCTTTTCCATGAACACCATTAGTTAAAAATAGCACACTTCAGATCCTTAAACTCCTGAGTCTTTCCCAAAGTTACAATTTTATCTTCTTTCCAAATTTTATTCACAGAAACTTAGGAGACARAAAATCAGGATTTAGGCCTGAACACAATTTGAAAAAGAAATATTCCAGATTTTTTGAAGGAGACTTTGGAATATAGGAACCAGTATTTTATTCTGTTTTCACTTCATCCAGCTCTTTAAGAACTGTAGCTTTAGGTGACAATCCCTTTAGCAAATACATGAGTCTTATTGTTGTTCAGATTCAGTGAAAGATTTCACATTTAATAGTTTTCTTGAGTAAGAGTAAGTGCTCATGGAGGTTTTTTTTTGTTCCTTATCCCACAGATATATTTGTAATGCTTACACCTGAAATAAAACATCATTAAAGCCACTAATTATTCACAGAAGTTTTCTTAGCCAGATTACTTTAAGCTGTTTTAACTCCACCCAGTTGGAGTTCCTGCATGACCCATGGTAGAGATGTGTGTGTGTGTGAACATAGATTCAGAAACAGCCTTGAGCAATGTTCTTTCTGAAAGCATGAGCAATGCTGAAAAACATATTTTGCTCCCATTTGGATAGGTTGTTACTTTGATTTTGTGCTTGTCTGAGAATTTGAAAGGCACTCAAAGAGGCTACAATATAAAATATTTACTAGCTTAATTTTCAGATGGCTTCCTTATGTACAAMCAGCAAACTTTTTCAATGATAGATGTCACTGTTCAAGTTCAAAAATGAAGCAAACAGGATATTTTTATAATTATCTCAATTAATGAAAGGACTCTGGACATTTCTGACACTGAAGTATCACAACAAATATGCATCAAATTCAGTAGAATAGGAGGGTGTCTCAGAGTGTTTGTTTTATTCTGCTTTTCAGACATTGAAGAATCAGAACATATGCACAACAATATCTTGGCCCATATAAATTTCTCTTTATAAATGTCTTATATTGACATTAAGGGAGTACATTGTTATGTCACAAGATTTTTTAAATACCCTACTTATCCAGAAAATTATTTTAAAATGTGTATTAAGACCTCATGCTATGCTTTGAATGAAAAATTAAAAAAAAAAATTAAAACGGAATGCAAATAATCAGAAGGAAATAGAAATAAATAGGATCTGAATAGAAACAGGAATGGGAATTTTTTGACAGCCAATGAACTACAGCTACTGCATTTTTTTTTCTGAAGGAAAGAGAGAAGACAAAACAAAAATATGAGGAGAATATATAAGGATTGAGTCTCATCTTATGCCTGACTTAAAGGTTTAAGGTAAACACTTTAAAAGAATTCAACTGTGACCAGGTGAAATATCCCTTTAATGCATTATCAAATGAGACAAGCCATGTGATTAGAACTAACACATACTTAAATAATGTGTTGAAATAAACTTTAAGTCTTAAGTATACAGCAGTTTAATTTAATAGTCACATTCAAAAGCAGAGAGCTTTGTTGGAAGACAACCTGGAGGAAAAACTAGAAGATAAATTTCCTAGTAAAAATGAGGCAAAATTATATGGATGCTAGAAGCATAGTTCCACTTTCTAATTAAGGCCTCTCATTACTCAAACTGTTCTGCACAGTTGTTTTCCTTTTTTTCCTGTAGTGCTGGGAAGTCACAGGGGAATCTGCTCCATCAGCTTGCTACATTTGAGTCTAAAATATGGCATGGCCTACAAAGAAAGACAATTCTTTCTTTTTTCTAATCAGGATCAAAATTGGGGTATTAGATTTCTACTCTTTTCTGACCCCACTTCTGGCTCAAATTATATTGCTAAAGTCAGCAGTTCCCACCAGGAAGCAGTGCCAGGAGGTGTAAAAATCAGTATTCAGTAACTACTGCAAGAATAGAATAGCTGGTTTTTTTCCAGGAAGATTAATATTGCAGCCATGCTGCATCACTTAATAGCAAAGGGCTCCTTTTGATAAAGGGGTTAACAGAAATTAAAGGAGGCAATGCTCACTCAGCAAGGTGAAGTGGCAGAAAGGACCTGGAACCCATGGGTCAGCTGTAGCAGACCCAGCTAATCACAAGGGCTGCAGTACAGGGTAACCTTCAGCCCTCTCCTACTCATGTTTTACTCAGAGCTTGTAGGCAAGCACATTGTTCTGGTTGCTCTTGAAAATTATAATTTACAAACATCTTTTGCAGGTGACTGCTTCCAGAACTGCRTCAGAAAATAATGGTTTTACTTGTCCTGTCAAGTTTGCCCTTAAGTCTTTTACAGAAGGAGGTGGACAATCCAATCAGGGAAGCAGACAGCTCATATTAATAAGGATCAGGTTTACTTTGGATGTGAAGATTACAAGAGAAAAACTAAAAACTATATATAATTCTAACATATAATATGGAACAATTGTTATTGTATTGTATGTTATTATTATTATTATTATATTGTAAACAGACAAGCTGTATATAATGCTAATATATAAATACATTAATATTATCACGAAATATACGGTAGCATAATTCAGGAGCAGACTCTGTACCATGACACTTCAGTGATCTAGTGCTCATTAGCTGTCAGTAATGGGCAGCTTATTGCAAGTGGATATGGGAAGTATATAGACAACCAGAACTATATCTGAGAGACAGAAAGCATATTATAGATACTGTTTTAWTTTGCAGTGTTGTCTTCAACTTGCCTATGTGAATCTTCATTTTTCTGCCCAAGACTATTTTTGACACTTAAATTAAGCCTTTATGACTTTCTGCCCTTTAATTTCCAGTGCTTAATGAAGTATCAGAAGGAAAATAGCTTATTAGATTTAACCATTGAAACAAAATTAAAAATATTGTGGTTGTCTTTGAATTTGAAAACTAAYATATAAAGAAACAGAGAAGGTAAGTAGAAGTGTTCAAAGTTTCTTCCTATTTTCTCAAGCACTAAGTCCAGACTAGAAAACTGCATCTTCTGTCCCTTTCAAAAACACTGAAATACCAGTTTTATGTGCTATCAATCTCTGAATTTGCACGTGACATGCTTGATGGAAAAGGTAAYGTCCATTTATCTAGTAAACCAATTTTATTTAAAAAAATACATCCAGCTGTCATAGTAAATGGCTAAAGATGATGTAATTGTGCATTGATACCTGCACCACACCTTCACCACTACTAATTAATATTTTGTAGACAAATATGGCAAAAAAATCAGGAATGTTTATAATAATAGATATTTAATTACATTTTGAAGCCCTAAGTAATAGAACAAATTCTCAAAGAATAAACCTGTTGAGATATTATAGAACTCTGTGTAAAGGGGTGATAGTCAGTAAGCCTTATTTCAAACTCTGTCTGGGGCTACAGCATCCCAGCTGGCCCCAGCTTGCCTGGGGGTGCCCACTGTGCTGCCTGGAGTTAAGACAATCAAGTATCTTCTCCCAGGGAATATAATTGTACTGAAGTGTGGGTACGTGCTGTGTAGATTAATCTTTCATGATGGTTGCTGAARCACAGGGCTAAGTCTTTGCTTCATTGATTTGACACAGGACATACTATTCTCATCACTGTATGACATGTTCTGTAAAATAAAGGATGGATGATTGGTCCTGGCAGGAGAGATATTCACRAAGTGCTTTTCTTCCAGTCCCCTGCCTCTTCCCTGCTTTTGAACTGAGGCTTCTCAGTGGCAACTGCATCACAGCAGCTCCTACTAATGCAAGATTAAAGACAGAAGGCCTCCTTTATGCAGTATACATGCGTCCTATATTCTATTTGTACAACATCATTCAGCATATCCAGAATGGAGCCTCAAGTTCAAGTCGAATTTGGAAAAGTATATTCACCAAAGAGCCTAAAATATTACTTTCATCAATTCCGTTTCTTGAAATTTCTTATTTTCAAGAAATACATTGTAACAACATGTGAGTTTTATTTTTTGTACATTGTAACAACATGTGAGTATAGTAATTTTTACCGGTGAAAAATTTCAGATTTTGACAGAATCGGTAAATCTACATTGTCTGTGGACTATAAGGGAACCAGAATACCTCTGAGAATTGTCATACTGCTTTATTGCAAGACCAAATGAGTACGAATGTATTAGTGATATTGCTAGTAAATTCACTTTCATAAGCATGACTGACCTTAGGAGTTAGACTTAAATKATTCTTGTGGGCTCCTCCCAACACAGGACGTTCTATGATTGGATATATGTCAGTGTGAAAAGTGTTTCTAGGGATGTCTCTTCTCTTCAACATTGCCCACTTGTTAACCTTGAGTTGTTACTAAAAAAATTGTTTTGGATACTTTTCAGTGTACAGATGTTTAAAAGGGGTTTTGTAATTGTCTTGCTCAAATCTTTTACTGTACATGAATGATTTGAGATTTAATATTTGCAACAGCTTAGCCAACAAGGAATTAAAAAATGGCTTTTCACATAAAATGAAAAATTGTTTTTTCTTCAAAGTGCTAAGTGTCTCTGTAATTGTATAAAAAAAATACTACTGCAGCTACAGTAGAATGGTGTAATGAAGCACAACAGATTATGCCATGGTTGTCCTAATATTAACATTATTATTCAAATGTAAATACTTATGTATCTTGTGGGATATGTAGTAATGAAATTAGTTTATTTTTTTCTCCTCAGTGCTGTGTCTTTTAATTCAACATTTGGTATTAGATCATACTTTCAGAGAGAGAAGTGCCTGCTTTAGGGAGTAATAGATTTTTTTTCTTTTTTTTTACTTTTCTTTTTCCACTGTATGTGTGTGGGTGTCTCCATTCACCTAGACAGAGTTGTGAACCTGAATGATTCTCACCTGCGATGTTGACCATGTTGACCAACTCTTCCTTCCTGATGGGAAAAGGCTGGGGCAATGTGAGCAAAACTTAAAGGAAGAATCAATTATGTACAACAACATCTTAATGGAAAAGATAACTGTCTGAGGAACCTTCACATAAGAAGGCATAAGGTGACTTTCATAGAATCATAAAATAGTTTGGGTTGGAGGAGACCTTTTAGGTCTCCTCTGCAGAGAGCAGAGACATCTTCAACTAGGTCAGAAAGCTCAGAGCCCCCTCCAGTCTTACCATGAATGTTTCCAGGGATGTGGCATCTCTCACCTCACTGGGAAACCTGTTCCAGTATTTTAGAACCCTCATTGTAAAAAAACCTTGTCATTGGAAGTCTAGAAATGCAATTTCACAGCCAATATTGTGGATCCTGTGTCAGGTTTCTGGATTTGCAGAGACTAAATATAAAGCTAAGACTTTAATAATCATGGCCATGAGTAAATATGGAAGGAGAATCATGGAGCAGAATAGCTCAATGTGAGCACTCGCCGAAGTGAAACTGGAATATGTTTCTCTCTGGTGAATGAGAAATGAGGAAATATGCTTGTAGTACGAGAAGTGGAAGGGCAGTCAGAATTTCTGAAGTATCAAATCTCTGCTGATTACTTCCATTAAAAGAAAATTAAATGAACTGGAGGGGGGAGAGGACAAAAGAAAAGAATGGGATACTTTGGTATTTTTTTGCATATTGCTGTCCTTTGCAGATCTCAAAAAATAATGATGCAATAACTAGGTAAGGTGTCCAAAGTATTTACTAAATTCAATAGTATTTTAAAGTCCAACTATTTTTTAAAAGAAAAACTGAGAGTTTTGAAATTAGTAATATCAAATCAGTGCTAATGCAGAGTAAGAAGATGAATACTTATCAGACAAGATAGTATTAGACAATATCACACAAGAAACAGATAAGAACAGGTAGGAAGGACCACATAGCAATGAGGCAAATTTGAGAAACAGCCAAAGAGCAATTAATTTCCACTGGGGCTGAAAGCAAGTACTGGAGGTATTAGGGCATAGTAGATCCCCAAGTGTATATTGAATTTGAGTAAGGGAAATACTGACACTTAACATCATCTCACTGATACTTAACATCATCTACAGTAGTCAACTGGGAATCAGTTGATATAAAAAGAAGAGAGTATTCAAGAGAATTCAAGTAATATCAATTATTTTGGTTAACCCAACAATTGGATTACCCCAGCTGGATGGGTAAGCTAAAAATAATTAGCAAATTCCAACAAAAATGCAGCAAGATGCAAACACACTTTTCTATTCTGTAGGCTTTAAAAAGGTAAAGATGACAGACTAGGTGAGAAATATTTGCCTGTGTTATAATGTCTCTAAAGTAATTAGAAATATAAAAAAGTAAATTTGGTTATGTTACCAAGAAACTTTATATTTTATGAATTTTTAAGATATATTTTAGGTTATATAAYATGACACTGCTCTGTCATAGTTGTGATGCAAATAAAGATCTTACTGACAGCTTTCATAACCATGAAGTTTGATTTATGAAGTATTCATACATTAAATGTCAGTGGTAGTATAGTATAGCTTGTTGGAGAAATTAAATACTCTGAATGATTGGCTGATTGGCTTTTTTATTGAAATAGCTAATGAGCTATTAAAATCAGCTTCTGAGTAAAAATCAATTTATTTTCAATAAAAGGAAGGAGTCCATAGGAGAGATTGAGTAGCAGTTCCTTGATACAATGGAAAAAAGCACTAAGGGCTGCCCCTCTCCAACTTCCTCTCCTTCTGAGCTCTGCACATAATGCTCAGTCATCAAAAATAAGGCATTCTTTAAAGCTAAGGCATAGAAAAAAGAAAAATCCATGGTATTTTCAGATATGTTTATGGTCCCAGAAACTCCAAAGGTACTTGATCTTTGCTCTTGCCATGGCTGATCCTTAAGGGTTCCACAGAAGTAAATCCGAGCACAAAATTGCGGCACTCAATTGGTGACTCACTCAGCTAAAAATACCTATGTTTATTTCTAGCTGGACTTATATCTTTCTGATGAGAAAGGTCTACTTCTGTAGGCTGCTTCAGTAGGAAACATGATGCAGCTTTGCATATTTGGGGTTGGATTTGGGTTTTTTAAAAAATTTTATTGAAGATTGTGCCCATGGCAAATACATGAAATGAAGAGAGACCAAGGACACATTTCTTCTGTAGAAAATACAACATTGCATTTCAATGAAAGGAAAGGTGTGAGTAAACTCTAATCACATATCATTTCCACTGGAATTACAGAAGAGGAGGGAAGTAAATCCATTGCGGGGAACATTTATTTTTTCTTTTTTCTTGCAGAAGAATTTGTTGAGTACCCTCTTAAAGCTTTTGGGAGAATTTGCTCCAAAGGCTTTCAGTGTAGGACAGGTATTTAAAATTGGTCACTTTCATCCTTTTTCAGTTTAAATGGAAGGCAACTATAGGCCTGGTAAGAAATATCTATAAGTATTATGATAGAGAGCAGATGAGCAGATTTAATATCTATAGGTAAGGCAGAATCTATTGCAGGTTTGCAAACTGTGATAGTCCCATGAATCCAGGAATGCCTCCTGGGGATCTGGCTCCAAAGAAGCATGTGCAGAAGAAGCTGATTTAGTGAGCAAAGCAATAAAGGGGTCAATAATTGAACAGAAGATGTAATAATCTCTTACAATAGCTGAAGTATAATACTGAACTTGAGCTCATTGAGTATTAGAAACCCAAGAATAGTAGAAACTTTTTTTTTCTCAGAGTTTATGGCAATATGCAATGTTCATGCTGCTTATTCATATTTATCTTAAAGAAGTGCAATTGTAATCACTTTAATCATAAGAAATAAGCGACAGCTTACACTAAATTATTATTGAATCTCCATCTGATTAACTACTAACATCCTGATATAATATATTACAAGAAATGTAGGTCCTGTGTTCCAGGACCATTACCAGCAGTTGAGTCTTCATTACTAATAACATTCTCAAAAAGGCAATATTTGTCAAAATGTGGCAATGTGTTTCTTTTTCCTGAATGCGCATGTGTTGACATTCCTTTGAATTTGTGTAGTGCATCTACTGAAACTGAGACACAGTCTTATTTTGCAAATTATCACTTATACGTACATGGCTCTATAATTCTGATATTTTGGCTTGTGCAGTGAGGAAACTATTAAATGGAAACATCTTGAGTCATTGGAACTTTTGTGTCCTAGAAACAGTGCCCTCCAGAAATGTACTCATTCTTTTCTTTCTTTATTTTCAGTTCACAGGATCATAGAATGATTTGGGTTGGAAGGTGCCTCATGGGCTGGGACACCTTCCACTACAGCAGGTAGCTCAGACCCCCATGTAACCTGTTATAGAATGCTACCAGGGATGGCACATCCACAGCCACCTGTTACAGTGTCCCACCCCCCTCACAGTAAAGAACTTCCTAATATGTTATCCAAACTTATCCTCTTATTGTCTAAAGCCATTCCATCTTGTCCTGTTGCTAGGTGTCCTTGTGAAAAATACTTCTCCAGCTTTCTTTAGGCTCTCTTTAGGTATTGGAATGTTGCTATAAAATTTTCCTTGAGCCTTCTCTTCCTCAGGCTGAACAATCCCAAAAGCTAAGGTGAAATTTCATTGAAAAAATTGCTATATTTTATAGAACCATATATTTGATAGTTTGTTTTAAAAATCAAATCTGACATGATCTATCTCTGGATTCAAGTCTTAGTAAACTTAAGGAATCTTTTTAAGAGCTCAGACRTCTTCATTTATGGATCCAAATTAATCTTGCTTTTCTCATTTTTTAGTTGATATTTTTTTGACAAATCAAGATAGATTTTTAGTGTGCATTTTTGTTTGTTTTGCATTCAGATGAAACCAGACAGTAGTCCTTTCGCTCTTGGCATTGGAAATGTTTGCTTCTGGTCTGGGCCTGATATTTTGGATTATTCAAACACAAATGTAAGGGGTATAAAATTAAAGGCATATGGAACCAGGGGAAAATTTGAAGTTCAAAAAAACAAGATGCAGGATGGTTTATATCTGTAAAGTGTAGAGTCCACCTTTCTTCTTCTTTAAAAGTGTTGTTTTTCTGTTATGTTTTTCTTTTAAAGAACTCTTGATGCTTCTTCCCCAAAGAGAAAATTTTTGATTTCATTTGAAACACCTTGGAAACAATACATATTTATTGAAAAATTTATTAAACAATTTGATTTTTTGATTTCTGAAAATGTGAAGTTGTGTATAGGTACTATTTTACAGTTGATTCAATCTTATGCAGTGTATGATACTTCTATCCCGTTCTGAGAACTGGCATATATTGTATAAGAGTGTGTTTTGTTGTATGCTATAGACTTTACTTGTATTAGTAATGAAGAAAAAATTGAGAAAATGGAGAAATGGAGATAAGTCTGTTCCGGAAACCAGTTCAGGAAGCTTTTTCAGCACATATGCTTTCCTTTGAACAATGAAAGAGAGTAATTTCATAAACATCACATTGACTAAAAATCAGCTGCTCCAGGTACCTCATCTCATGTCCCTGTTTGCATAATTCCGCAAACTTTCTTCACTGATTGAAGTTACTCATGCTTCCAAATGCAAGACCAACCTTGGGCTTGTATGAGGTTCATTTCTACAACTTCTGCTCCAAGATACATCTCTCTTAGCTTCTGCTGATGTCCAGTATGGTGCAGACTGTCTTGGGGTTTTCAGGATGGATCTTTAACAAGCAAGGCAGCACTAGCACTGTCAATATAGTCATAAAATAGTCCTCACAAGAATTGGAGAAGGACTCTTCAGTCAGTCATTTTCAGTAAGGATTGAGACACACTTATCAAGCAAAATGAGATGAAGAATTTTGGCACAGGACCTCTGAGCTCTCACCTGACATTGGTATAAGTAGTAAGTCACTACTTCTAAGTGAAAAGTAATTTAGCATCTTTCCCTAGAGTAAAATTATGTTAACTACATTCACCAGTGAGCCTGCAAAAGGCACTGCTTAATAATAAGAAATTGATTTTGCACCAATGCAAAATCTCTTTTTCAATGATTCTAAAATACTTATTGACACAAGAAGAAGAAGAAGTCAGCTTGATATGCAGAAGACAAGCAAAATGCCGTGATCAGTTACYTGTTAATAAAACACTTATTTGGAACAAGAATCAAGTTCTTAAAGGCTTTGTTCTGGCTGAACAAGGTGGATTTCACTTCTAGATGCTGATATGTATGCCTCATTCACGCTCTGGCATCTCAGTTTATATGTGTATCATCAGATCTGGGCTAGTGACTGGATGTCACTCCACCCAACACAAAACAACTAAATCTATTGTCTTGGCTCTCCCTATTGGAAGTGAAAATCAGCTTGTCCAGGGCACTTCAGCTGGATTATTTCTGCAATAATGAATGAATTAATCTTGGAAGACTACATGGGTATTTTGAATAAGTTAGGGAACCTCACATAAAATATTAGATTATGTGAATAATCTTATTAATAGTTCATCATTAAGATAATAAACATATGCCATTCCTGGCACTGGAGGAATTTTTGCAGTATAATGAAATAGAGCTAGCTGCTGGATTTGAGCCTGGTGGTCATTGATACCTGTGATTCATAATTAAATTTTATAGCTAATTTCTTTGGTCAGGACAGTGCTCATTCAGCATAATATCTAGACTGTAAAGAGATGAGAAAAAAGTATTCTGAAAAATGAGTGTGACAAAGAATTAGATACAACTTCATTAAATTGTCTCAAAAATTCAACATTTAATTTGCCCTAATATAGAAATAGCATTTAAATTCATTGCTTCTAAATATTTCATATGCTTCTAATAACCTAATCTACAAATACATACTGTGCAGTGCCACCTCTTTCACCCAAATACATTCACAGAAACACATGCCTTTTTATTTTCTGCCTTCCCATTTTTTTATGGCATATGTTGGTACCTTCTTTTCCTGAAGCAAAACTAATTAGAGTTGTCCTAGGCAGATTGCTGCAAAATTTCATTTAAGTTAAAACATTTTTTTTAACCGTAGTATATTAATCATTTGCACTACATAACATCCTCTGTGTCCAGTTAACTTTGTGTTGTGGTTGTCTCCATAGATATGTTAGAAAAAGAAGGATTTAGCCTCATTCGGRTCTGTTTCTAAGATAACCAAAATCATAAGGGAAAGCTGCCAGTGACATGAATTGGCTTTGGACCAGTCCCTATGGCAGAAGATTATTTTGTTATATGTCAAGGGTTTTTTTCAAATCAGTAAAATATTCTGATCTCTACTTCCTCTGCTGTTTGGAATTTCAGAACCTGAGAATTACTTAAACATCTGAAAACTTTCCTTTTCTGTATTGGTAATTTTTATTACAGAATTCTTCTTGGTCTCATTAATTGAGAACTCCATTAATGTTAATTTCAAAGTTCTTGGGCTTATAAGTGGTCTTTAATGGTTAAATTTCAAAGCAAATGTTTATTGATTGACATTAAATGTGACATTCTGTCAAGATTCACCTGCCAAAACYCTTGTGAAGCTTCTAGTTTTGGAATCTGGCAGCCATCTTCACACTGTACTAACAAGGAAATGCACAGTCATTAGGGTGGCTATTGTTTTTAATACTTAAACTTTATTTTGAAAAGATTATTCTTGCAATATTATTACTTCTGACAGAACCCACTGATTAGCTGGCAAATGGCTACTTCAGTTTAAGTTTTATTGATACAAATTGCTTTAAAAATTCAAACATAAGATTGGTGGCATTAATGCTGTTTAAGTCTGCATGTAATGAAGACACTACATTATTTAAAAGTTTATTTCTGACTTTCTGCTTGCAGACTTGTGTCCTAAGTGGTTTACCAAAACAATGGAAACTAACAGGGATTTTTAGAAAATACAGGCAATTTACAGAAAAAAAGCCCTCTACCTTGGAAGAACTGACTATTTGTGATTGAGTTCCTTTCAGCATGCATGCACATATATTATCTAAAACTGGATGTAGCTGAAACTTTCTGACTTGAATAGCTCTCCAGGTGAAGAACTGTTTCTTATAGTCATTCAACAATATACATGCTACACGTCCAATGTAAAATATATTTATTTAAATAATACTGTAATTTAATGTACTATAACTATAACATGACTTATTGTCTTTGTTATACTACTTTGCTGGGTTATCACTAGTATTTCAAATCTAGCTTTCTTTTTTAAAAATACTAGTCGCAGACATCTTTTCATTAAAAATCCTTTCTTAGGATTTTTCTTCCTGAGAGGCTGAGAGGCTTCAGGAACAAAATGTAAACAATGGTTATCTGCTGCTGTGGAATGCAACAGGTGCATCTGTGATTGGCCCATCTTGGACGTTTACAATTAATGGCCAATCACAGCCCAGTTAGCTTGGACTCTCTGTCGGAGACACAAACCTTTATTATTCATTCCTTTCTATTCTTAGCTTAGCTAGCCTTCTGAGATGAAACTTTTTCTTCTATTCTTTTTAGTAAAGTTTTAATGTAATGTATATCATAAAATAATAAATCAAGCCTTCTGAACATGGAGTCAACATTCTCATCTCTTCCCTCGCTTGAAAACCCCTGTAAACACCATCACAAATACTCTTCTAATATAACATATGATGTTTGTTTTCATTCCCATTTCAAAGAAAGATAAAGATACACTTATCTTCTGGAACAACAAATGAAGAATAAAGTGTATGTAGAAAAAACAGTATCCTCTGGAGTTTTTTTTCTTATTAAGAAAATAGGAACTTGACTGTCTTCACAGAAGTCTACAGCATTGAAGGAAAACCCTACACAGCCCCTCATCAGGCTTGACCAGATTATGATTAAGATTAAAGTCTCTATTCCATGGACCTAGATCTGTTTTACAAATGTTAATGTTTTCCTTGACTGGAAATGGACTGCTCTGCTGATGCAGTTAAAGTCTTAAAGCTGTTGTGTAGGCAATTCCATCTGGAAGCTCAGAGCTGCTGAATTAAGAGTAATAATGTTGATATAGACATGGAAGTTTGCATTGATATATTTAGGCTGGAGAGCTGGGCAGAAAGAAACCTAAGCGAGTTCAAAAAAGGCAAGTGCAGGGTCCTGCACCTGGGGAGGAATAACCTCAAGTCCCAGCACAGGCTGAGTCCTGATCTGCTGGAGAGCAGTTCGGCAGAGAAGAACCATTTATATGATAGAATATGATAATATATTATCTGAGACACAAGAGAACTCCTTTACACATGGGTCTGATTATTGTTTAAAGTCACAATTCTATCCCAATGAGTCCTGTGGTCATCCTGGGAGCAAAGAAAACAAGATGATGGAGAAGACCCTCCTCTGAAGATGGCAGCCACCATAGCAGACTGTGTGGACCAGAAGACAAAAACAGCATGGCAGAGAAGGCCCTTTATGGACCATGCTGTGGAGAGAGAGAAAGTAACAACAACACAGCAACCAAGCCTCTGAGGTGACACAACTCTCTCTTCCTGCAATCAACAACCAGTGGGGGACAGGGACAAAACAAACCTGGGAAAACATCCATATTTTTGTCCAAAAGGGTCCAATGCTGTTGATACTGTTGGAAGAAACTTCCCAGCAAGTTGCAAGTCCAACCCTTCCTTGGCAAGAATGGCAGGCAGCTGGAACTGTGGCAGTGGCTGGGACTTGTGGACAGAGGGTCCGACTTTCCTGGCATGGTGCTGTGGCTGCAGGCAGCAACTGGAAAAACTTGTGGCATGTATTCACCCAGCAGGCAGTAAAGATATTGTGAAATTTGCCTCAAAGTAATTTTGGATTGTGAAATGCAGCTTTCTGGGTTTCCATTCAGAAAGTAGACACAATCTCATGTACATTCRCACTTTAAAGGAACAAAGTGCATCTCCTCTCCATGAATCCCAGGTAAAGCACAGAAAATTGTTTCTCAGGTGTTGAGTTTGAAGAGACAGGACAGTGATAATCTGGGGCAAGTTGGCATAGAGAAGATATTAAATACACAAGTATTTTTGGGGCACCTAAGACTTCATGTTTCTGGACAAATATCAAACAAGTCCAGGATTTTTATTTTCAACGGACGATATCATGTGGTGTCTTAAGGTATTTTTTTTTCTTTTTATGTTGTATATGCTGTAATAGATGTAAGGTTTTGTATGAGCCTTCACAGTTCTGCCTTTCTCTTTATGTAGTGAAAGTGTACATGGCTGTCTCTACTCAGTACTGATCTCCAGCAGTGTAAAATTTGTATTCAGCCTTTGTATCTTCAAGCTAAACTGAAATCTAGTCACTAAAATGCAGTGGCTTTGGCTGCCAGACAGCAATTGTTTCCAGGCAGGCATTTATAGCATTGCAATGTAGTTGGTGTACCTTCAGGGTAGAATCAATGTAGGGCAGTTTTAACTCTGTTGTGCTTATTACTCATTGAATATGGGGATGCATTTATTACAGCAGGACTCCTTTAATCCTGAACATTTGCAATCTGTACTGTCTCCTACTTTCACTGATTTAATTATTTGCATTTTACTAGCCCACTTAATAATATTGCAAGGGACACARTTATTTAGGAGTATCAGGCATCTAAAATAGGATAATGCCTTCAGGTCTATCCTTTGTTTTTAGTCATATATTCTTATTTTGTGGAAGAAACAAAATTATTTTTTTGAGATTATTAGAGTTTTAAATCTAGGCTTCATAATAAAGTGTATATGCCCCTACACTCAGTAGCCCCCGGTGTTTGGCATTTCTTAATTAATTTGTAACAAGGGTTTTCAGTTTATCCAAGAACTTAATTATATGAAACATATTTTCATTCAGCCAGGCAATAGTCTCATTTAACTTTGTGTTGGGCAGAAATAGCTTCCATAGCACTGACAGACCTATCCTCAAACTGAAGGATTCAAAAGGAGATAGGGAACAATGAGGTCAATGGGGCTTGCCTACTGAGGATATATTTTAGTTATCCTCATTGCTGTGTGACTTCAGAATTTGTGCTCATAGAATATAGAAATATTCCAGAATCGTTTTAAGGATATTACCAAGGAAGATTTAGTAAAGGAGCTCACAAAAAGGCTTATGTAGGTGATCCTTATCTGCCCACGGGAAGCTCTTTCACTTCAAGATCAAAGTCAGATGTAGGTGTGAGTCAGTAATGATAATTTGGTAATGGTTTTAGGGTTTGCTTCCCTCCTCCTTTAAATTATATTCTAATTCAATTTAAGCGGTGGAAAAAATGATTTGGTATATCAGGTTACCTGAGTGGATTACCTAAGGAGAAAATAATTTTGATTAGTTAACATGAGAAAGATGCAGAAGAATATGCTTCAATCCTGAAAAAGGACACAGAAAATACCAAAGAACAATATACTCAGACATCATTCAGGTTTTAAGCTTAACCATTTTATTTGAATCCATCAATATAGTTAGATCACCAGGAGATATATTTGATAAGTACTGACAGAAAACTAAAGGCAATTGTTATGCCAAAGCAGGAGCAATACATTACCTATTCAAATATTGTGAGATAGTTATGGGGGAGAAAACTACACTCTAGACTCTACATGCTTATAAAAGTGGATTAAATTAAGGGAAGCCTCTATTTATTTGGTCTGATTTGACACAAACAGACATCTAATTTCAGATGTGTGAAATCCCCTTAGCTTTCTTAGACACATGGTACCCCAAATGACTTCTAAAATAGTTGGAGTCATTTTTCCAGTCAACCTGTTCCTGAACCATTATTCTCATCCTGTAAGAAGCTGTAGCTTAAATCTTTAGAAAGTGTCTTCTATGAAAGATTGAATTGTACTTTTCTTAGTATTGTAAATGTTGAAAATGTTGAATTTTCTTAGTGCTGTAAATGTTGAAAATATTTTGGTGCATACTATATTTTACACTTTTTTTCACTTACCAGTATTAATAAGCACAATCTCTGTTCTAAGGATATTGCCCTTCAGTTGAGAAAGGAAACTTATTTTCCAGGTGTCTCTCAGCCTTTAATTCAGTTGTCTGTTTTGTAAATATTTTGGCCACAAGAGATTTGATCCATAGTCTATAGAAATGATAATGTATACAGAATTCGGTAAGGTATAGAAGTCAATAGTTTAAGGTTTTGACATTGTTTTTTAGAGATGAGTATTACCTGTTAGTTAGATTAATGCATAYTGGACCTGTTACCTCCAGGGTATTCCCTGAAGCCTGAATCTCATGGAAGAAAAGCGATGTTTTATTTAGGTAACTGCCAAAGGTTACCGGACTGTGATGTAACATACCAGCTACAAATTACATAACTGAATCTGCTCTTGCTTTCATTGACTATTATAGGACATTTGGCTTTGGTGTCATTGTGAAAAGGTCTGGCTTCCTGGAAATCTTGTTACTTTCTACTATATAAGGGATGAATTAAAAATATCTTTATTTAATATGCTTTGTTTTCTTTAAATGAACAATATCCTTTAGGTTTTCAGCATGTTACTTTAATATGTTCTTATGATAACTCTCGTGCTATGAAACTAGTTAATCACATATTTGCTGCACTGCCTTTTTCTGCAATAAATGAGTTTTAGAATACTCTACCAGTTAGACCTTAGGGTGAAAGATGTATTAATTCCTGTGTACGTACAAACCTGATAGATTTTTTATCTTCTTTCTAAGGGCAACTGGACATTGTTATACTTATTTATTTAACTGCAAAAGAAAATTCATAGAATCCATTCATAATGCCATGCGAATGCTAGAACAACAAGGGAAAAAGAAAAAGTTCAGAATAACTTCCCAAAGAATCCCTTTAACTTAATTGTACTTCTAGGACTGATTTTAAAAATCAAGAAATATTTTTGTTCCATTCATAAAATATTTCACTGTAAGCATTCTAGTCCAATTTCCTCAGGAAGTAATATTTTTCAAAAGGGTGTTTCAGTATTCTCTTCACAAAGGAACATTTATCGATTCCAAAGTAGACCAATTTACTTAAAGCTCCACTGTAAAATTATTCCTTGACATTGCTAGTTCCCTGTTTACCTAGGAGGTGAAAGTCTCCATTCCCCCTAGATCTCCTCATTTTCAATAGAGATCACCCATTTCACAGATAAATGGGATAGCTACATGTGTTAATAATACTTCAGCAAAATTAGATAAATTGTATTCAAGAAATGGCCAAAATCTGTATGAGTTAAAGGAAAGATAAAGAGCTCAAAAGTGAATTAATAAAAAAAAATAAAAAACCAAAGAGACCTCTCTTCTTGGAGGAACCAGCCACTTATTAGAAGGAAACAAAATAAAATAACTGCCATAGATGAGAAACTGGCATTTACATACTATAGTGCCTATGGGATCTAAGTAAATGCTTCTTAAATAAGTCATTGCATGAAGTACCTGTTTCTTACTGAAGTGTTGAGACCAATTGCGGTTCAGGCTGTCTGGATGTAAATTACCATGTCGTGATAACTAAAGCTTTTCTTTAAATAGAGAAAACATCACTTTTCAGGATTTAGCAAAAGAGCTTTTCACTGGTTCATGGGCCCCATGTCCACTTTTGTTTAAGACCTGTGGTGTAACATGAACTACTTATGAGCTAATTCCAGGGAGAAAAAATAAAACTTTTCCCTTGAACTTGTGCTTATACTAGCAGCAGTGGCACTCTGAACAATAGATTTATGACATTGCTTTTAACTCATCTTAGTTCAGGTCAAATTTGATCTAAGTTTCAAGTTAGAAAATCACATGATTTTAGAAGCTCTCATAAATGTCTATTTCTGTTATGAGCTGACTGTTTAGTTAGTGCTTATTTTTCCTACTTTTTTCAAAGTGATTAAATTCAAAGTCAGAAAGGTGAAAGTAGCATCCACAAGTTGCTGTTGCGAAGATGATATACATTACTTTTTTGTTCTGTTCTTCGGTGGTCTTACATGATTGGGAGGAAAGATAGCAAGGCTGTGGGGTTGCAGAATAGAAAATAATGTGGCTGATGACTGAATTTTTAGTGTTAAACTTGGCCTTCGCTTCTGTGGTAGAGCAACTGTCTCCATTTGTAGAGATTTATCACTCAGCTTTGTCTCTTGAGATATCAGGTAACCACTGATGCTATTTGCTAAAGCCTGCAGCTGGCTGCCAGAGACATCTACAGGAAAAAATATCTGAATCTAGAGGAAATTTTACTTAATTCAGGAGGAGAATTCACTGACTATATATATTCAGATTTCAGAAAGTGGATTAATTTTTAGTTTAGAAACAAACAACTAAGAGACCTTCAAGACCCTGGCAATACAAATGATAAAATGAGCATCTAAAATCTGTATTACTGTCTATGTCTGTTTTGAAGTCTTTTATGCAAAAAGAATGTTTTGCTGTGGTTCAGAGTCTCATCTACTTGTTATTCAACACAAAATATTGTTTTAAACTTGAAATTTCCTGATGTGAGAGGGAAATGATGCAAGAATGCTGCTTTAAGCCCGTATTTTTTTCTTCTCTACACTAAGCATTGCACTGAAATACATATTCATACATTACCATACACAGTGCTCCCTCTGTATCTTACCAGGCACTTCTTCCATAAAACATTACAACTAATGCATTATGCCTCTGACTGTTGATTATGGGTGATGTTATGACATGTCCCTTTGGGTTATGCATAGCGCACTAATTTTCACATGAGTTGGCTTTGTACAKAACATCTAAATTTCTAGGCAATCTGTCAGTCTGTGAGGATAACTGCAGTGCTGTGAAGAGAGAGAGTTCATGTTTCTGTCTTTTTCTGAAATACTCCTAGCTATCTTGGAAACTATTCAACAGAGTAACAGATAACAACTGTAGATACTCTGTGAAGGAAACCTGGCCTATGATTTGAATTGGCACGAGCAATTCCAGAACAAATCTGATTTTGGCCTTTCTGCTTCTTTTACTCTTCAACCAGTATCTCTTGGTTCTCCTTTCTCTGTTTTTGTTGCTTTGTTCCGTACTCCTCAGGAAAAACGTATTTCTTGCAGCCATTTTACTTTGCATACTTAGAACCAGGGGAGTAGAAGCTGAGCACTAAGCACTCTGACTTGTTGGGGGTGCCAGCTGGAGAGATGTCTGACTGGGCAAAGGGCTGTTCAGTGGGAACCACACTGTGAGTTCATCTTAGCAGCAACACCAGCATCTTTGTCAAAGTGCTTTCTTCTCGTTACAGGAGACTAGATGTGTCAGTCATGCAAGGCAAGTTTGTCCAAGATAATCCCAGTCTTTAAAGTCTCTGTCTACACAGAGGATGTGAAAATGAAGCTCAGTGTTCTTGTTTGCAAGGACAGTGTCACATTTCTACCTTGATGCCAGAAGTATGCTAGGCAATGAAGAATAAAAATCTTGGGAGAAGCTGAAGATTGATATAAAAATACTTCAAAGGCAATTCAGAAATTGAGTGTGTACATAGAAAATGAGAGGGCAGGTTAAACCAAAGGGAAGGATATGTCATTAGAAAAATGGTGTTGGGAAGGGACAGGGGAAGAGGACAGTGATTTAAAATGGTTTAGTATACTGGCTATGTGATGTGCCATATATGTAAATGTGTCATGACTATAGTTGAGTCTGTGTAGAGGAAGGGATGTGGAAGCATCTCATCTTTCCACATCTTAATATCTACTTTTGAATCCTTGACAACTACATTAGTCTTCTTCACCCTTTTAGAGTTGTGTAAGTGTAATGTTTTCATGTTTGACAACTCAGAACCTCCTGCAAAAAACAATCTATAAATCACTTTTGCTACCTAAAGCATTCAGAGTAGCTGTGATTTTTTGGAAATGTAAGTTGATGGGCTGCTTCGGTTGCTTTCTGAAGGCTATTTCTTTGTCCAACCAGAGGAAAATACGTTATCCTCTAATTTGTGTCAGGCAATTTTGACCTTTATGGTGAGATACTATGAGAAAATTATCTCTGTGCTCCTTCAAATAAGGTTTTAAAAGTTGATATCTGTGCAGATTGTTAGCTTGGTTTCTCTAGAGGATGAAGAATTAAGAATAAAATGTAGCACTTAAAATACTGTAAATAGTCATTCTTTGTAATAGACTGATATGAGACAGTCTTTATTTAGACCATGTTGTTACAGCTAATTTGGAGTAAATATTACAAATATTTTATTTTGTCTCAGCAGACCAAAAACAAATTGCAAAATAATAAAACTTTATTGCTTTATCATGAAAAACATTTAAAGCCTTGAATTAAAAGATGGGAGGAATACAGACTTCATAATTTTTTGTGTACTTAATGACACTTTATCTGAAAGGAAAAAGAAAAACCTGTTGATGTCTTTTAAGATTTACATTTGGGACAAGAGGGTTTTGTGTCTCTAAAGAGGGAAAGTATTGTAGAAGAAAATGAGGTAAAAACGGTATATTTATCTTTTCAGACTTTCATGTCTATGAGCTGATTTTCTTCCTGACATGGAGGTCATTGACAGTGAGACACAGAGGTAAGAGGCAATAGAATTGAGCAGAACATACAACCTTTTAAACATCCAAAGAGCAGGGAGGGGAGAAAGAGGAGGAATGAAAGCACTAACTAAAAAGCAAAAGTTGTTTTGTTTGTTCTCCCATTATCTTGCAGTTTTACTTTTAGATGAGAGGAGCACTAGGGGTAAGGGGGAATAGAAAAAAAGCAGGGAATAGAGGAGGAAAACTGATGTGGCGTTCTGCATCAGGAGTACATAGTAGTTTCCTGTGCCTTAGGAAATGAAAGGGTGTCAGAGGAGGGATTACCCCAAAAGTGAGGGAGACTGGCTTCTGTTGATGGTAAGAGCTTTAACAGCAGAGGCTTAAGTACTGGTGAGCAAGGTGGAGCTAAATACTCAAATTGTGTGATGTAATATAGCGCAGGTTTCTGACTGGAGCAATTCTAGTTAAACAGATGTTTAGGACATTTACAAATCCATGGTTTCCACTGATTTTCTGCTTACAAAATGGATTTCCCTTAATTTGAATGAATGACAAAGRTTTCTGGGCCAAGCATTGCAGTTCTCAGCACCTGCCAAATTTCTAAATAAGAAATACTTATGATAGTTGGAAAAGTTTTTGTTTGGTGAACTATGTTTCTGGAATTAAAAAAAAAAAAAGTAAGTTGGTTAAGTGTCTGGGGATTTTTTTGGCGAGTTTATTTTTTCCTCCTTCAATGATATGTCTAAGACACGCAACAAATTGTGGATATAAAAAGACCCATTTCAATCAGTGACTCTTTTTGTAAATCTTTCAGCATATAGCCTCTTGCCTTATCATGAATTTCCATGTACATAGTAATTGAAAAAATTAATGAATTTCTAACCTTTGAAAAGAGAAAATAAATTTTCAAGTGGAACTACCACTGTACGTGGTAGCTGGTACACTGTACCAAGGCTGCTAGTTTTTGTGGTACTGAAACTTAGTTTTCAATGCTAGTGCTCAAACCATGAAGTGCTATTGACATCAGCATATTTAACCCAGCTCACATTAGGCAGCTTCACAGATAGATAGGTACAAGTAACAATTGCAATTCGTTTAATGCTGCCCTTYCTCTCTGCACTCTTTAAAAAGCAGTTCTGCACCGTTAGAGAATGCAAAGTAGAAATTTTCAAATGATACAATAGGTAACCAATTGATTACTACATAATAGGAACTTATGAGATACTGGTAAGTTATTAATATGCTAGTCACCCTCCACTAAGTCCCCTGATGATTTGAGTTAGCCTGGCAGTCATCAGTCAGAGGTCACTTTGATCCCATCCTATGATTGGTCCCACAGGCTGAACATCTCTGCTGATGAGGAGCAGTTTTTCAATTACTTGCTTCTTTCCTTAGCATTTTGTATGTTTGTATTTTACCCCTGGAATCCTTGAGCTACTGATGACCTCTGTCTTAGTACTCTTGCTTCTGTCTCCAATTTTGCTTTTCTCACCTGATGGAGCTCTACTGTATTTGTTTTCTCACCACATTTGCTTGCAGTTTAAAATCTTTTCACCCAAGTCGTAACGCAGGTTATACTGCTGTGCAACATTGAAAACCAGGAAATAACCTCTCCAACCAATATGTTAGATTAGAAAGCAGGTGTCTTATTTTATCTAATTTTTATCTGCAGTTGGGTAGCATTTTAGAAGTTTGTCCTTCTAGAGTTGAGACTCTTTTGCTCTGAAGGGTGTTTATGCATAGTAGAACGAAATTATACGAACAGAAATTTTGCCTGGCAAAGATCCTCACTTGTACCTAGCCTTGTTCACCTCATTGACAGTAATTGCACTGTACTGTGTAGGCCTGTTGATGGCAATGACAAATCATGGAGTTGTTCCCCTCATCATATTTCTTCAGAAGTATTTGCATTTCATTTTCTAATCACAGTTGCTAGCTTTAGTTTTGAACAGAAAAAAAAGGATACACATGGTTTGATACTAGAAATAATTTTGCTCTCAAATCTAAACAAAACCTTTTGAGAAAGTGCATGATAACACATCTTTGTGATAATCAGCTTCAGGTTGACCGGACTGGCCTTGTCCTACTTTCTTGATGAGTTCCTTGATTAAAAGTTACTTATGTAATGATTAGTAATGTAGAATTTTTTAAGGCCTCACTCTACATGCACTCAAATATCCATAGTATTTGGGACTTGAAAACAGTTGGCAGGCTAACCTAGAGGCAGGCTTTAGAGGGACATGTTGCACAGTGAGTGGAATGTAAAATACAGAACTACTTTTATTTTAGGGGTTCATAGGTCTGTTTGTGATTTACTGTGTGCTAGAGTTAAGGCATTGCTTATGAGTCCCCTTCAGGAGAAGCATTCATTGTTTCATAACTTTTCTAGGCAATGGATAACATCAGTAAAAATGTAATACGATGAATTTTGGAGACTACTTAAGACTGGTTTAGCAGTGCTCTGACAGAAAAGCTACAGAGCTTGGGCATTTTTGCTTTTCTCATTTGCTTCTCCCAGCCTCTCCTTTACATAAATCTGACTGTTATAGACAGTAAACGAACAAGAAGTCTAAACCTTGTGCAGCTGTTTTATGGAGAAGAATGTATCAAGGCAATGATTTAATGAATTACATTACAAAAGGGAAAGAACCCTGTATAGGTTCATACAGGACTTGTGTTGAATTCTACTTTACTGCTTCTTTTCMTTTGAGAATGAGATAGAGCGTCTCTAGAGTACTTTATAGGATACAAAAAACTTAATTTGTCCTTTYATTCTTCCGTCCCTTATCTTTCCCATCTCTGAAATGCATCTCTTTTCAGCAGCTAAGTGAAAGAGGAGTTAGGGAAGCAAACCGTTATAAAAACAGAAGAGGTCTTTCAGAAAAATCCTTGTGTGAAAATATTTCAAGCCCTTCTCAGTTWTTTTTATCAGCTCTGATGAATGTCAGAATCCATGACTTGACTTTGAACTTTCAATTTGTGAGCCTATATGGTAGATTTGGTTGGTTTATGCATCAAAGAACATGCCTAGCAAAGAGTATACACTCAGCTAAAAGAACTTTCTAAATAGTGAAAAGTAAATGATACTGCAAGACCTAATTCCAGTTTTATTAAAAATAATCTGTTGGTTTAATGGCTATGAAAGTAATAATAAAGGTAAGTTAAAATTATATTGGTGCGTTTTTCCCAATAAAACTATAATATAAAGCCAATGACAGGGCCTCAGAGGACATAGGAAAGTCCATCGTTCAGAAGCAGTAAAGGAAAGAGAGTTTTCTGTTGCTGTTCTTTTTCTTCAGATGTCACCTTCAATGCGTATTTTGCACCACTTGTGCAAGTACAACAAAATGGTTATTCTATGTTAATGTAGGATTTCTACTCTGAAAGTATACAGCCCTAATGCTTCACCAGCTTGACTTGATGTAGAACTAACTGATGGAGATTTTTGACCTTGTTGAAAAAGAACTTCTGCCAGTGTAAGTTTTCTGTCATGCAAATGACTGTTGCTGGGATTTCAGATGTCAGTTGCATAATTTATTAATGAATTCTAATAAAAGAATATCACTTCTGTGAAAGTCTTTGCTGGATCAGATAAATAGGAAAGGAGTAGAACAACATCCAAGGGCATGTTCTTTTTAATACTTGAGACATATTATTCTTATTGTGCATTCATAGAGTATCACTGGTTTAAGTTCAGACATGAGAATAAAATGTACACAGACTTATTGTGTGCCCATAGAGAATATCAACTGCAGTCATACAAGTGGTTGCTGCTTTCAGAGACACAAACACAAAAAATATTTAGTACTGATTTTCTGTTATGTGAACATATTAACTGACTATCTAACATAACCTTGTCAGGAGCTTTATTGCTTTATTGCTGTTAGAAATTACATTAGTAGACATATCTAGGTAACAGTCTAAAGGAATTAGATGGAAATCCCTTCAAAAGTTCTGTGACAAGGAGAGAATTTCTGTCAGCAGGAGCAAAGATTGATAGCTTAGTTTACCTGGGCTTGTGGCATCTCTGATTTGTAAGTGCTGATTTGGAAGGATTTAAACTTTTTCACTCCTGGGTTTCCATGTCTCATCCACCACAAAATACAGCACTTCTGTAACTTTTCTTAGACAGACACTAATTACGGTGGGAAATAAGAAAAGGAGCTCCTTCTCTGTATGTGTTTTGCATGATTGGTTTCTAGTTTAGAGGTTTGTTCTTGGTTTTGGAGGTTTTTCTGTTGGGTTGGTTTGGGTATATTTAAGAAGGGAGAGTTCTAAAGATTTGTACTGCAACACTTTCTAAAATGTCTTCCTGTTTGTTTGAATTATTGTTAATCTGAAATGCAAACAATAGAATGAAATTTCAGTGAGTTGTGTGTTCAGTGCTTACAAGTGATCAACAGAACATTTCGGAAGCACAGTGTTTGACAAAGATGGATATTTCTGCTTAGTTGCTGTCCTGAATTCAGTTATTAGTAGGAATGCCTTCAAAGGTTTGTTACCTGATATTGTGGGTTACTTTATGTCAAAGTGTACAGATACTTTTCATCAGCAGCCAAGTGTAAATTTGAATTAGAGGAGTTTTTTGACCTTGTCAAAAGTAGACAGATGAAAATACTCCAATAAACAAAACCTTGCCATTTTCCAGTCACAGTTTCTATAATGCACTCCTCGTCTCTTTGAAATTAATATTACTGGTGTCAGTAAGAAAACATATTCTATGTAGATGAAGATTTTAAAAAAAAGTGCCTCAAAAGTTCTATTATACACTTGCCATTCCGAGTCTTGCTGTTTAAGTATGTTTTATCAGCATTTTATTTTTGTGTCTAATCTTATTCTTTTGGCATATAACTATGCCATCAGTTATTCCATAAATAACTTCAGGAAAGAACAGATTTTAACATGGAGGGCTATAGAGATTTTGACTAAAGCGTTTGGAAAAYGAATTAAACATAAACAACAAACTAGTAACACTTCCCTCAATGGTTGTAAAAATAATTTCCTTAGGCTTTTTTAATCTTTATTGTGAACATATTTCTTTTTCCTGAGGCTCTGAAGTATAAGAGGTTCATATTGGAGTGTGATTGTTTACAGAATTCACCATCTCCAGTTAATTCTATTAATATGTCCCATTGGAAGATTTTATGATATTTTAATATTTTTATAATAAATTTCTTAGTGGTTATTAAAAAATCATTATTCTTTTTGGTAAGGAAACCTGTCTAGTAGAAACGAATGTAGCTTATTAGCTGCACTTATGGAGGCAGGGGGAGTGTGTTCTGCTTCAAATTTTTTTACCAATTAATAAGTATTGAATCACTAAATTTCTAATTTGCAACTCAATTTAGTCTATAGAAGAGTCCTAGATTTATTTTTAAATATTTTTTTGTAGACACATGGTATCATATTTAAGATTGCAGACTACAGAAGTAAAGATTACCAGATTTTTTTTTTAATTAGAATTTATTGGTCTTAAAAATTACAAACACCTCAAACTATTTTATGAGGCACACTCTCAGTTTTTGCTCCTCGGATTGAACCTCAGATTCACTTTAGACGGGTGCATTGTTTTTAAGAATCTAGTTTTAAATCACGGGTGCCTTTTTTTCTTTTTGTGGGAAATGAAATATTTTAATCACCCATAGCTTACTTTTAAAATTCACTTTATAGGAATTGGTTTTAACTGTTCTTGTATTTTATTTATGATTTAGATGATTTCAGGCTATCTCACTGTACAGTTATATAACCTATGCTTCAGCAGCTAGTCCATGCATACGTCATAGGGCACAGTGTCAAAAGCTTTCCTAAAGCCTTCCTTTTTGTTCAGGAAATATCAAGAGGGATGTTGTGGAAGACTGAGAATTTAAACTGTGTTATGACAAGTATAACCTAATTAGAAATTAACAGGACCTTTTCTTAAGCTAATTATCTTAAATTTATCTATCCTGATCCACATAATGGGTGTTTTGTTTATTTTGAGTGCTCGGCTGCTCAAATAGTTTCTTTGAGATTATAAAACAATCTTTTTAATAGTATAAGTCTGACACTTGGGAGCAGGATGTGGAAATTTCTCCTGAGAACAGCAAACCTTTCTTATTGTTTGTTTTGGTGACATATTTTTGTACTGCTGGAGCCAGCCATATTGAATACATCAATTGCTTCATTAATCCAGTGGTTGATTAATCTGCTTGTCTGTTTGTCATCTCTGCTACACTCTGTAGAACTGAAGGTACATGTTGATCTTTGCCCACCTGTGGGTTTCAAATTATTTTTGACTTCAGCAGCCTTATGATTTGATTGTGATATTCCATGATTATAGCATGCATAATTCTCTATGAAAAAAAATGTCATCTGGTTTTGCACAGAGTAAAATCCTTTTTATATCAAGATTTTTCACCGTACATTTTGGAACGTTCTCATCTTTTAGGGTTGAAGGGAAAAGCAAAGTTAAATTAATCAAGTTACTAGCACTTAAAGTTTCTAAAGAAACACACACACTGAGTGGATTTTCACATTACACTCCCAGCAGGGACTTTACCTCTAGTAAATGCATCAGTTTAACAGATATGAAAGAGAGACCGCTATTCTTCCTTGCCGAACAAAACTGTTGCTCAGGTGTTTTAAAAGTTGGTTTGATCTCTTTATTCTGCATATAAAACGAAAGATTAAGGAATAGTCGCCATTCCCAGCTGCAGCTGCTTCTCTGACCTGGCTCTGGGTGAGAGAACATCTTTGCATAGTCCTTTTAAAACTATGGACTCTGGATGGCTTTTTTCCCCCCACAAAGTTAGAATTCACATCTTCTCTTTTGAAATTTTTCTGAATGTCTTTACCTAAAAGAATAGATCTTAATAAGGTTCACAGGTATTATCTTGTCATATAAATTTGAGAGAATTGGGAGATTGGGGAGTTCTATTTGTCTTGAATGTCGATACCTTAATACAGGGGTGCTCTGTTTTCCTCCCCTTCACCAAAGGCTTGTAGGTCTTCTGACAGCATCTCTTGCCTCTTGACCCCTCTGTAAGGCAAATCAATACCAAAATCGTCAATCACAAAGTGAAGAATCTAACAAGTGAGTTGAATGACTGCAGGGTTTCAGATCCAGTGCAGAAGCGATGAAGGCCAGATAATTCCTGATAGTAGCACAATACTCATAAGGATCTGTATAGCACATCATGGAACAGGGCTGAGTCTTGTCCTAAAAGTCTTTATTACTTCTTCARCTTAAAATGTCTGCTAGGGATATATCATGTGCACTTCAAACCTGGGTAAAGCTGGAGCACGAGAGATGACATATAAAGTAAAAATAGAAAGGGGGAGTGGAGCAGGAGGAGGCGATGTGATTTAGAAATAGTCTAGAATCTCTTAGCCATTTTTAATCATTGTAAACGAATGAAGAAGCAGAAAGCAAGTAATTTAAGATCACTTCCAGGTCACCTTTAACAGAAGCAGTAATATCATTACAATATATGAGCTGGAACATAAGAGAGAAAGAGCTGTTCATTTTAAAAGCTGAAATAGAGCAATTAGCTGGAAARGATGTGTCATGCCTTACAATAAAAGTTAAATTATGGTAAAATACTTCCTTGCAAAAATGCTCACCATGTGCCAAAGCCCACACATCAAACCACAGGGAATACATGTTGCAACACAGTAGTTCCCCCATCTTCCCAATTTTAAGAATGTGAGGGGCATTTCTCCACTGTGCTTTGGCAGCTTGGTGTTTATTATAAGGCTTTCATTTCACTGAAATTGCTCTGTAAAACTAGGCTAATGTAGTATGAGGACTTATGACTTCAAGTAAATCCCTRGTCACCTAGGGATTCAGACAAGCTCTAAGTGCTGCTGCCCCTCTTCGATTGACTGGTGGTTTTGGTTTGCCAGTTTGAGTTTCCTGGCCAATGCACCAAATGAAAGTGCACCTACTAGAATTATTATTTTCTGCTGTGAGATAGGATTAAGAGAAGAGCAAAGCAGGCTCAAACTTTAAAAGGGTATAAAGCAAACTTTATTAACAGAACTAAAAGAAAGAATAAGAAGAGTCTGAATAAAACTTTCAGAACACCTCTCCTCCCCCCACACTCTCTTTTCTTTCCCACTGACAATGTAAAGAGACAAAACCTGGGATTTTTAGTCAGTTTACCACTTCTAGAATAGTCTTTCATCAGTTCTCATAGGAAGAGAAGTCTCTCTTTCCATGCCATAGAGACTTCTCCACAAGAAACAGTTCTCTCATGACTTTTAATTTCCACAAATAGCAGCCACCTGAAATCTGCAATCATGAAGTCCATCCCATCTTTTACAGCCTTCCCACAGCTGCTTTTATGGGCCATGTCAACTTGTGGGGTACTATTTTAAGGATGAGCAGTTAAGAAGCAAAGGTTCTCCTTGTCATCTCTGAGATCATCTTCATCTCTGGGAACAGAAGTTTTCTTCTTTCCCAGGGGACAAAGGGTGTTCATCACTCTTATCTCTCTCTGTTTAAGCTTCTGATTTAAATCACAGCTACTTCAGCTTCAGCATAGGTGCTTTTGCTCATGTCTGGAGCTTGAACACTTCATCCGCCCATGCTTTTTCATCATTTAAAGAGATAATCTAGAGTATCACAGTCCACCACCATGGCCTTACCAAAAGCATTTCGGCTTAAGACTAAGGCATCTCCTCATTCTCCTCCGATCTGGGACTTTACTCCTTTACTGACCTTGGTGTCTTCATGTTGTTAGCCTACAAGAAAGAAGACACTTCACTCTGTCCTTTTCTCTCACTCAAGAGAGGATCGATGTTTTGCAAGTTTCATCTGTACAGTGAAAGAGTTAATAATGTTTCCAGGCCTGGTTCTGTGATTCTCTGCTGGGCTGCRGCCGGAACTGTTTATGGTGGAAGGTTCTTCGGGGCTGCACTGGAGGGGAAGCTGGGACCTCAGCAGCCAGACTACGACTCAGTAGCAGCATGCCGCAGGCTGATGGCTTCCCCTCCCCTTGCCCAGCAGTTTCCGGTGAAACTCAGCAATGGCAGAATTCAGCTGAGCCGCGGGTCGGCCTTGCTGCGCTGGGGAGAGGGTGAAACCTGCACAGAGCTGCTCCTGAGGCCCAGCAGGCCCCACTTGGCCTGGGSTGGCGGCGGGGGGCGGGCCTTGGTGTCAGCAAGATGTCAGCACCCACGGCCCAGCCCGAACGTGGCCAGGGCCCTGCAGCCTYTCCTCCCCTGCCCGGCCACCACTGGGGCCCGGCCTGGCCCTGTCAGGCTGTGCGGGCTGTRGTGGATCGGGGCTGGCTCAGCTGATGACCAGTTATCTCTTCAAGGCCCGAAGCAAGTGAGCGAGTCCCGGGCTTTGGTTGTTGTCCTAGGGTGATGTTTTGATGCTTGTATCCCCATTTGTGTGTGCTGTTTTTTGCTGGATATTATGTTCTGTGCCTTCAAGAGTGGCTCTGAAGAGTGAAAGTTTTGTTTGGGTTTCTTATCAGCCTGCTCCCCCACGGCTGGTGGGACACAGAGACGMGGCAGTACATAATACTGCTTTTGCTTTTTTGCTTTTCGCTTTGCTCTTGCTCTTGCTTCTGCTTTGCTTCTGCTTTGCTTCTCCTTGCTCTTGCTTCTGCTCATTAGCTAGTTTAGCTAAACAGTCCAAATTTCTTCCTGGACTGTTTCTCCTTCCTTTTTTTTTTTGGACCTACTCGAACCTGCTCCGGACTGGGACCTGGGAACACCGAGAGTTTGCGCCTTGTGGCTGCAGCAGCTGCCCAGCGCCGGAGGGACTGAGAACAGAGCGACTCCCCCCGAGAGAGACTTTCTGAATTTGTCATCTTTTTCAGAGCAGTGAAAGAGTGGTGTCATCTAGTATTGTTCATTTTGTGTGCTGGGGGGTGCTGTACCTCTTGAATGAACAGGTTCTTTCCACTTCTCTCTGAGGGATTCTTCCCGAACTGGCTGGGGGAAGGGGCCATGTGGGTTTGCTTTCTGGAGGGGCCCCCCTTTGGAGATTCTCTCCCAGATTTGCCCTAAACCAAGTTAAATGTGTATCTCACAGAGGCAGATTCTGCTCTTTCAAGTGGTTCAACAGGTTGTCAACATTCAAAACTAGTCACTGATTGRTTTTGTCAGGYGCAGAGGAAGCTCTTAGCAGCTCCTCACAGAGAATCACTTCCGTGGCTTATGTTTTTCCCTCCTCACCACAAATCTATCAATGCAAAACCAGCACATAGTCATGTCAGAAGCTCTACATCACTAATGAAAATACTGGAGGGACTTTGTCCGCTCCTAGCTTGGTTTCAATTTTCTTTTCATTTTTCCTATATTTTAATATGTTCCATGCTGGCCTCCAGCAGTCTGTCTGGCTTTTTATTGTCAGGTCTCTCAGAAACGACTTCAGAGACTCTTCTATCTGACCAAATGTGGAGACCTTTGTATGGTCTACTTTGCTTTATGTTCCTTATATGTTCTTGCAATTTTATCTTGTGCTTTAACTCCAAAAAAGAGTACTGTGTTCTGTGTGTTACAGATGTCACTCTATCAGGGTGGGAGCCATCACTCAGCTTGAGTCAATTCCTAGTTCTTGATATGCTGCCAACTGTACTGACTTCCATCTTGGAATCATATCTACAGTAGCATTAATGGACATGGAAATACTGCCTGGGGAAGGCCAGGCAATAATATACAACTCTTCAATTATTTTTGATTTGATTTATTTAAGAAATACAATTTAAAAGGGTGTTGCACAGTTCAGTTGCCCACTGAAATGTGCAACACCATTAACTCAAACTGCCCAGGTTCATACTTTCATTAAATTATTAGTAGAATTTGCGCCTAGTCATCAAGTATGTTGAGTTTATTTTTTAAAGAAGAGTATACTGAACAAATAGATACATAATTGAAAATAGAAACAATGTAGTTGGAAGCCTCTTTGTTGTAGCTGAACTCATTATCTCTTACTTCCCAAAAAATTACTTTCCAGAACAAATGTCATGAAAAAGCAACTTGCAAGGTGCTTTATATCTGTGTGATGAGTATTAAGACATGATGGATTTTTTTCCAAAATTTTGTTTTGGAATGAGAACTGCAGATATTTAGGAAGCTGTATAATTTTTTATGGTGAGTRTTACTCAGCTTCACAGTATGCTCTAATGGGCATGGTGKTATTTGGTCAAAAGACAGGCTTGATGATCTTGTACATCTTTTTAAATCGTGATGATTCTGGTATTCTGTGACCATGAACCAGTCTGAGCCTGAAGCAGAGATTAACTGGGGGATTGGGAATTCATTAAGCAGCTGTGCTTCTAGGGGCCAAAAAGTCCTGAAGATAAAAGACAAGACAGACTATTTGGTGGGGTTTTCAAAGAAAAAAAAAATATCTAGAGTGTCTGGATGCCAGTAGCATATATATAACAATATATGGGAATATTCGAACCTTTTGTCTTACAGACACTGAGAAATGGACATTTTATGCTTAATTTGCTGTTCATATGAAATGCTCTTTGAAATTAAAAATTAAAGTTTAAAATGTCAGTGCCTGTGGAAGGAATTTGGGACTTCTCCTGTGGAAACAATTACCATGAAAAAGAGAGGTTTTCACAGGCTGTGGAAAACAGCCTCCTGAAATAGGTCTGAAAGTCKGTGGACTGAGAAATTTCTTAGAATGAGGAAAAGGGACTGCTGAGAATTCAAAAGCCAGTTATCACAATCAAAGAAAATAACCTTTCTGGAGACAAGTGAGGACTGGGTAGCATTTGCTAAAACTTGAAGTTGTTGATTCATCTGAAATCAAACCAGGAAGTAAGGACCCACTGGCAAGGACACAGTGGGCAAGAGCAGGGACAGTTATCCCCCATGTAGTTCTAGGCTGTTGGAACAAGTCACTTTAGATTTCTCAATTTAGAAAACTCATTTTTGTTTCACATTAATCTTTAAATAAAGCTTCTTTCTCTTAGAATTTAAAGCTTTTTGGTTATCTTTATGGATGCTATTGTAGTGCTCCGTTAAGTGATGAAGGGGAATTACACTTAGATGTACTTCAAACCTTTGGCTGATTTGGTTCCTATAATGAAAAAAACCCTATTAAGTTTCCATATTCTTCRTGGGCATATCAAGTCTGCAAAAATCATGAGTGGTTACAGTGTGTAGTGGATACATCTATATGCCTCTTTTCCCAATAAATTAATAATAAACCAAAAAATTTCCTATGAACTGCTTTCAGAAGTSAGGCTATGATGAGATTTGGTGCAAGAGAAACAGATAGACATGTTACTCCTAAACATGTGACATCTAAAACCAGTCCAGCTTTAAAATAAGACAGCAGTTATGAGGTTTCTTTTTCTGAAATACTGAAAAATGTTGCTGATTGTAACTATGCAKCTCTATTATGAAAACTCAGTGCTAATAATATTTTTAAAATAATAATGAAAAACGAGTGAGAGTGGTTGAAATGACCAGAGCTCTTATCTCAAGAAGTACAGACTAGGGTTTTCCCCTCTGTTTTTGATGACAGGGCTGCTGGCAGTTCCTGAAAGTATGAGGGCAGCAGAACAAGTACTTGTATATTGCCTGTGGCTGGAAAAGGACCTTGAAAGTGCACCAATCTTTCAGATTTTGTAAGCAGGTTAGACCACAAATCTATTTTAAAGATGGTGTTGTCAACAATGCTATCTGCACTTCTCTGGGGATGAGCCCTTCTCAGAGCATGGCAACACAGGAAGAAGAGGAAATGAAATCTCTGAATCTTCTTTTAGTGTCTTGCAAACATTACAATTACTGAGTTGGAAACTTTATTTCCTATCTGGATATCATAGGAGAGCTGTAATGAAAGAAGTGCAATTCATCATCCCTCCATATTCCATGGGCAGCATTTAACACTGATTTCACTCACTTTCTTTTTCAAAATACATATCTCCCTTGCCAAGTTTTTAATAGCAGACAGCTTATTCTAGCTCACCTGTCTCCTGCGATGCTCATGTAACACATTAATCTAGTGCTTTATGATGGAATGGGAAAAATGTACTTTTTATCTCATAGCTACTTGTGTAGAATTTTTTTCATGTCTAATATTGGAAGAYGATACATGGTTAAGTTCATGCAAGTAAGCCTGAGAGTGGCCATGGAAGACTACATTTGAGTTTTCATTTCCTTCTTACAAGAAACAAGCTCATTCCTTTCTGCAGACCGTGGTAAGGAGCAGGCAGGTTCTATTTGGTCTGTTGGGCAAATTACCAACCTATTTGGTGTAACCCAAGACTCAGGAATATCGAACCATTTTCTCCCCAGAACTTTTGTTGTGTTCCTTGGATACACTTACATGGAAAGCACAGGTGTCTGTACCCACAAAACTCTTTCAAATTGTAGTTGTTTCATAGCACAGCTGGCATTTAAGCTCTGTGACTGAGTGAATGGAAAAGCCTTCTAGAACAGTCAAAAAAATTAAAAACAAACAAACAAAGCTAAATTTGGAGGGATGATGGCATTCAGTTTTAGCCTTTGTAGGCAGCACTACCCAAATTCAGCAGCACTGTGTTTACAAAGAGGCAGAGCCCTCTCTGGCAAAGTTCCCCTCCTGCATTCTGCTGCTTTTTCTGAGAGGAAATACAAYGAAAGATCTGTTTTTGCTGCTCCTACTTCAGCTGCTGAAAGTTTAACTCTGTAATTAGTTCCCCTCATTTGCAAAGAGGAATGAAAGCCAAAGTGAATGGTTAGAGCAGAAAATTATGAAACAAAACAGACAGTACCTGCCATGTTTGAAACCAAGTTGCATTTTTTTTCAGGCGGCTTATACAAGCAGTTAACAGTTTAACTTTAGATGTTCATTGGAGTGCTGTTGAGTCTTTTTGAAACAAAGTATGCTTTAATTTTCTTTCTTCAGAGTATCTTGTTGACTGTTTTTCCCTATGATTTTGAGGGTGTTTCCTGTAATTACTGGATCTAGATGTAGGTTATTTGAAAATAAGCAATTAAATCCTGATCTCTAAAAGCAGTAGAGGCTTTTTGAAACCTGTTCAACTTTGCCAGTTCTTCAGCTCATTTGCCAATTTAGTCAATTCAGTAGAATGAGGAAGACTTATCTTCTGCCTGTTTTACTAATAATTGAGCCAATTCAATTACTCCTATAGACTTGTTAATTCCTTTTTTCCTATTAATTTGAAGTTAAATCTACTTCACAATAATTTTAAAAAGATGCACGTGAAGGTACACTAGGCAGTTAAGTTTTTTGATTTTTAATTGTTTTTGTCACAGGTGTTTTTATGTATTTTCTTGTGCAAGGATTTGAAAGAAAACATATTTATGAACTGACAAAGAATTTACTGTCATTATATTAGTTCTAYTCGGAACCAGTGGTAAGTGCAAGACTGAATTTCTTAGCAGCTACACCAGCAGCTGGTTTTTAGCTTTAATATTAGTTCAGAATCTGACCCCATGGGTATCTAGATGGTGACAGTGAAAATCATGAAAGATGATCTGCACGCCCTCATGAAGCGAGGCATACTGACTGTTGTGGTAATTCCTCATGAAGACAGCTTACTGAATTAAACCTGTGTTCTTTAGTGCCACTAGTGCTGAAATGTGATTTATAGAGCAAAGTCCTGTTACGCTTGTTAGGATAGAAATAAGAAAGAAAAAAATTCAAGGCTTTTGTTTTTATGTGTTGATCCCTGAGCTAAACTATCTGGTTGTTCCAAATGTTAGTTGCTGTATTTGAAAACGTTTAATGGTAAGGTTGTATGTAGAAAGAACCGATGGAATGCAATGACCATTAAACTTATATGTTGTTATTTTCAAACAACTCTCAATATATATATAGTTTAAAACATGGTGTTTTTTCATAGCTAGAACATGCTGTACTCTTGGAGAGGCACAGAGAAGGTTCCTGGTGGATTACCGCCTACACTTTATAGTTGGTGCAGTATTTTGAGTAGCTAAAACATTGCCAGCAAGAGAGTCTCAGGAACAAATATCTTCCYTTTTAAGACAATGAAGTTTGTATGAGAAGTATTATCAGAACTGCTATAATAAAAGTTTTACTAATTTTTAAGAATTTCCTGCCCAACAAGTAATTAGGTAAAGAACACAGCATTCATAGCAGCATAGATACTGTAGATTCTCTTAGCAATGGAGAGAAATCCACTTATAAGAAAACAAAAAAATATTTATAAAGATATTACAAGACAGGAAAGTTTTCTTTCCCTCTTTATCCCCAGTTTCAGTGGTCAAAGACGAACAAAACATCCAAAATTTGAAATGATGGGTGCTTGGTGGGGTGAGAAGAAGGYGACATTCGATAATGCTAATGCCAGAATTCAGCATGAATTTTTGAGCTTAGATCAGTTCTCTGAGCTTGACAATAGGGCTCAGTGTGTCTGCTAGATATCAAAAGTGAAAGAAACACAAGCAGAAACACTTCTGAATCAAAGCCTGAGTTCATGTAGCAAGCCATCAACATTTGCTTTGGACAGTTGAGACAGATTATCACTCATGAAAACTAGGACTCAAGGAAGCATTTTAGAAGTGCCTTTGTTTCTAATGTGAAGTGATTTTTGTCATCATACTTGTTCATGGAGCWACACTTGTTTCTGAAGTATTATTAGAGTCTAGCCTTGTAGTGCGTAATTGTCTTTTCTTGTGTTTACAATACAATGATTTTTGTCCTCTCAGTGGAGGTATACTTTTCTGTGTCTTTGGCATTGCATGTGATGCCTGGTCAACTAAACTAAGACTATTTTTTAAAATATATTCCTGAACACTTAAAAATCAAACACTGAGACCATGGAATACTAAAAAATGAGTCTTAAAGCACACGTCAAAGCTCAAAATTGTACTTTGTATTTCAGAAAGCTTTTGAAAATTTAACCTTTTTACTGAACAAGTGTAAAGATTGGGTTCTCAGAGGATGAAGAGAGGCTATAATCAGACTAATATTAATAATTTTATTCCTGCTTTATAAGCATCTAATTTTGTTTTCTGAAGGTAATCCCTACTTTGATAACATGTACATGTATTTTTCTTTCTTAACAATATATCCGAAATATTGTCCAGAACATAAGCACAGATCCCTAGAAAGTTGGTACCCGAGGATTGTTGATCTTTCAATTTCTCATTCTATATTTTCTTTCTTCAGTGGTAGTGCATCACATACGAGGACACTGAGGGCAAAGCCCCAGGTCAAGCCCATGTCTTCATGAGTGTGTTATGTTGCAGAATAATACACCTAAGAAACAGACCATGTTTCTGGTGCTGGTGTCTGTGCAATAAATTGGACTCATCATATATTAATTTTGCTTTTCTTTGTAGTGAACATAAATATATTCTATGACCACATCCTTGAATAATTAATTTAATTCCCTTTTKTCCATTCTTAGAAATGCAATGTTTGACTTTCACCACTCACCGACAAATAAGCGTCTTATGTTCCACAGTGAAGCAGACTGATGTGAAGGTAAGCTTTAATGTCCATGATATCATGACCCTAAATTGTTATAAATTTGGAAAGTAGAGAGAATGCAAAAGAGAAGTAGCCTAATTTTAATGGACCATGCAARATCTTCTTGTCTTGGGATTCTGGCGAGATTAAGTACTTCCCAGTAGTGCTTTGTGCAGAAGACCCCGCTTTGTTTATTGTTAGAGAATGAACTGGATGATGATGATTTTCTTTTTATTTTTGGGGTTTTTTTTTCAAATTATTTCTAGTTCATCTTTCCTGATGGTTAAATGCACCGAGCTCTACCTATGCAGAAAAGGGGAGGACAAGTGAATCCATTATACCTAAAAGTAATGCTTAAATCTAGAATAATGCCTCAAATGCTAAATTCCAAAAGAAATGCTGTTGTATACGAAGTTTTTATTGGCATCCACTTAGAATGACCTGAATAATTTATTGGTGCCTTTCTGCTTGTCAGCAATGTATTCTGGTACACTCAGAATAAAACTTTAATGTCCTTGCTGGAAATAGTAGTAGGAATAAAAGCATCTCTCTCATATTAAATATATAGTATGTTATAAAAACCTGAGAGTTTCACAGAAGTGGTTATGAATTATGAGTTATRAATGCAGACAGTGGATGACAAATGAAAATCAATTGTAAACTACAGCAAACAGGAATAAGGACAAGAATAAACATTTTAGTATCTCTAGGCAAAAAAGGGYTTGGCTTTGATTTAGATAGGTAGCAAAGAGAGCAAAGATTCAGAAAGCAGATTTGTTTGAATAAATACTAATTTAGTGCTTACAGAAACACTCTTAATGTTGTTTTCATATCTCTAAATTGAGTGTACTTTTTAGTTCAAAATTATTGGGAGTAGGTATCACAGAACAGAGACTCATGATACGTGTTCAAGGCATTCAATAGAGAGGACTTAAATGCAAAAGGAAGCGTTATTTGGATTCCAGACTACTGAGATGCAAAACACTGTGAGGAAGGGGTTGCGGGGGAGTGTGAATGTATGCGCCTGCCCCTCTCTGTCCATAGCTAGCCACATTCCCTGTTGATGGGCTGTTTTATGGCCATGATACTGATCCCTTCAATCATCATATCCTGCATTCCGTGCATAGGTATGGCCATATGGGCAACTTAACAGCAACAAGCTGGTAATGAACATACATTGCAGCCAAGAGTCTGCAACACACACATGGCACCCACCAAGTGCCTTTGAGCTCTGCAGTGTTCACCCAGCACCCTGATCAGTGTGCTTCCCATCTTTCTGATTTCCCTCCATTCTTCCGAGAGATCAGGACCAAGTTCTGGAGCTGACAGTGGAAGCTAAAGTTGGGAAAGATGCTGATGGGTTTATTTCCCATCGGACACCAGGCCTACAGTTTTTTTATTTATCTACAAAAATTAATGAATTCTTAAGGAATCTGACATTGAAGGATTTGAAAAGAATTAACAAGGTAATTCTCTAATTTAGTGCTGCCAATGTTTAAATTCTACAAGACTGATGATGTTTCAGAAAATGAGAAATAAAACCTCTGCAAGCTAAAGAGATGATGTCCTGAGATGTCTCTGTCACACTTTCTTCTTGTTGCTGAAGCCTGTTGGCACAACAGAATAAATACAGGAACAGGAAAAGTTGTGCTATAATATTATAGCTTGTCCGTGGCTTTTTTTTTCCTGAGAACACATTTTCATCAAAATACATAATATTGATTTTTGTGTTTTGTTAAATAGAGATGGTTTTTGACAAAACTAGATAGCTATTAATAGATAAGAAAAAACAGCAGGAGATATTCCACTACCTTCATCTCTCCCTGGCATGCAAAACTGTAAGGTCAAACGGCGTTTCAAGATATGGTGGAAAGACTAAATAAAATTAAAATTAGAGCCATTATGCAGTGTCTTTTGGTTACATATGCCTCAAAATCTTWAAAGCAAACAAGCTCAGTAACAACAAAATCCACTAAACTTTTAAACGTCAGAAGATGGCTTCAGTGCTGATAACTTCCAGCATTCACTTTAATTCTGTTCTAATACAGTCTGTATAGTTGCCAAGATCTGACTTGGCAAGCACTTGTGGGAAAAACAAATTTTCAAGAGTATTCAATGACAAAAAGAATCTTATAGCATTTTTGTCAAATGTTACAAGTAGCAGATAAGGAAATACTTTTGCTATCATAACATTGACTTCATAGCATGAAGTCAATGCTCAACTTTCAATTACCATTCTTTCTTCAGCTGTGGAAATAAACCTTGATAAATGTGTTTGAGGTACCTTTTAAATAAAAGATATATAGTAAAGGAGTTATAATAGAATTCAATTCTGCAAAATAAAGTTAATKAAAGGACAATTAACCATTTAACCAGTATTTTAATTTATTTTAAAAAAATCCCCTAAAAGACCCACAGCAGAGTATATAAAATTTATTAGAGACTTACAAAGGTGCAATTTACATAATTTGGTGGGGACTTTTTCTTGCTTCAGTGTCAGAATACATCAGAAAATAAGTAGATCTACACCTTAGAGAATGGAGTGAGTTTTAAGTCCATGGAATTGTGTAGAGCTCTAATATTTTTGTTCTGAATTACTGTGCACGTGAAATGAAAAGGGCAATCRTATTACAGAGCAATATTACAGCCCACAGATAAAATACTTAAAAGTAAATTTTATACTTTTTGAGGGCATTCTAAGCAAAAATAGTAGAAATTTCATAACAGTGGTTTTCTGTGAAATTTACAAAAAAGAGCATGGTGTTCTTTATATCTATCACAGCCATGAGGCTGTGTAAGAGTGTAATTTCATGGAAAAATGAGAAAACATATTTTCAGGAACAAGGTTTAGCTAAGAATGTTGCACTCTCTGATTGAAACCATCCTTGCTGTACAAGGAATGATTCAGGGTCTGGCAGACAGTAAAGAGAAAAGTTGTTGGTTTTTTTCATTACTAAAAGCATTTTATATTTAATCTTCTCTCCCAAAAGCAGCTGCAAAACATGGAGAAATGCTGTAAGAATCCATTTTACCTCTCTGGAGAGCAAGATGTGCATTGACAGTGAGACTAAGTTCTATGTCAAGCAACAAATAAAGAAAACATTACACTGTTTTGAGTTTGAAAAAGTTTAGATAGGAGTGCTGTGGTTAGCACTGACGTACACAATGTCTATACTTGATATMCTGTCTATTCTTCTTTCTGACACACTTGCCTGTCCATGGGAAGCAGTGAATAAATTCTTTGATTTTCTTTGCTTATGTGTGCAGCTTTTGCTTGCCCTGTTAAACTGACTTTATCTCAACCCATGAGTTTTCCAGTTTTTACCTTT
Source organism: Cardinalis cardinalis (assembly GCA_014549065.1). NCBI lineage: Eukaryota > Metazoa > Chordata > Aves > Passeriformes > Cardinalidae > Cardinalis > Cardinalis cardinalis. The sequence goes on from JACDOX010000007.1 coordinate 12,702,523, forward strand.
CCAATTCTCTCCCTAATACTACTGGTGGGGGGAATGATCAAGTCACTGCTGGTACTTGGTTGTTGGCTAGGGTTAAACCTTGATAATGTGACATGATAGGAAAAGAATTTTACAAAAATTGCTAATCAAAGTTATTTCAAATTAAAAAAAATCTTTAGTCAATGAAACAACAACTATTTTGCCACTCACTTTGAATTTCAAATAACTATTTTGGACCACCATTCCATTACTTCAATATAAGTGTGAACATAGGGTTGGAATAATGAGGGGAAATGTGTGTTARTATTTTTTTTCCAGTGGATTTTCTTAATGTAATTGCAATCCATCTAGCCTGTGTAGTGCCTTCTGTTTACTTAAGGTAACTGCTTCTTTCCATTATTTGGAAATTAATCTGAAATCTCTCAGTTTCCAGCTGGTTKTTTTGATATCTGTTTTGATTTAAGAACTTGACTACTTTCAGTTGCTTTCCTCTGATCTGTGTTGTGTTATACCTCTAGAGCAGAGACATCCAAACCGACTTTTTCCCTGTAATTTCAGCTTAGCATATTAATGTAAACTGGACTTTTTATACAGTTGAAATAAATACCCTAGAATATGAACTTTAGCAGCTAAATCTGATTGGAATTCTGCTCTGAAAGCATAAATTATTCAGAATGTGATGAATGATTTTTAAAATATCTGGATGACCAAGTGAGAATGCCAGTGGTTGATTATATACTGTAGACACAATGCTATGGGTGTTGGAAGCCCTTAATGTTCAGATATAAAATAGAAATATCAGGCCTCCTGTGAATCTTATTATTTTACTTTCAATTACCTGCAGCATATAATAGTCTGCTTTGAGAGCTGAAAAATAGATCTGTTTGGAATGGAAATGTTTTCTTGTAATGTTTTCTTAGTGCCCTTTACATGCAACCATTAATCATCTCTCTGAATTGCTCTTTTGGTAGATAAAAGAAATTTTCTGTGCGCACCCTGATTTCATCTCTATACTTTAAATAGCTTCTGTTTTTCTTTTCTGAATGTTGCTTAAAAATATTGAAAAGACTGTGATCGCTGCATTTCTCATATGTATGCAAGCTGAATTCTCAGGAGCATTTACTGTCTTGGATTATGGAAGAAGCTATTCGCAAAAAGTCGTATGTGTGATAAAACCCAAGRTGCGAATCTTGCTGCCTGTGCATATATCTCTCATTTTGTGTGTCATGGATTCTCTTTGGCATTAATTGCTAAATCATCAGTGAGAAGTCTATTTCTATGGGAAGAAATCTAGTACTCCTCATCAAAACACTTTTCCAAACAGTGACTTTAAATACTACCTCCCTGCTATTCTTTAAAAGAGTTCTGGCCTCATTGTATGAGAGGACAGAAAAAAAAAGTCTCTGTTGGATGCATAGGAGTCAATCAAAACGTCATTTTAAAATGAATTTATAAATACTAACAAACTGGAAAAGTACCCTAGTTTGTTTAATGTGACATCCAGGGTATGAAGTTTGCACTTTGAATTTGTGAAGTAAGAGCCTAATGGTATCAAATTTGAGAAAAAAAGATCTTCTCTGCAATAAAAAATATTATCCTTTATGTAGAATAAATTCACTGTCCTTTCTTAACATCCATTGCAATCTTTAGAGGCGTGGGTTTTCAGTGAATTACTGGCTGTGCAGTCTTCTATAAATAATTCTATTCAGCCCTTTCACTCTTAAATTTTAACACTTTACATTAAAATTCATTGTACTTTCGAAGATGTGGGGGAAGACTAAGATGTGCTGAAAGCTTTTTGCTTCCATGTTTCATAATAAAATATATATTTCTATTCTTTCTGGTAACTCTTGTTACTTGAAAAAGTTTTTTTTTTAGATTTTACACAATTTTTCTGCTACAGACACATTTTTTAATGCATAAAATTAGTATATGTTCAATATTCATGTTTATATCAATAGTGGACTTACTTGTTGAACTACAGAATTAGTAGACAAGTAGGTGTTTTCCTCTTCCAACAGAGACAATTTCTCTAGATAGCTATGTTAACTGCACTCTAAATAGAAGGGGAAATAGCAGATAAATTACTCGTAATTTTTTTTTCTCCCAGTTTTTGCTCTTCTTTCCAGATGGTTTGAATTGCAGACTAAAAAAAATATTATGGAACTATAGATGCTTAAGTTTGAATTGCCATTTACTTTTAACTATTGCAGATGCTGTTAGGAATAAAAAAAAGAATATATAAATAGATTTCATGCAAGTTGCAAGAAGGTACAGGGTTGGTAATACTTGTTTTAGGTATTATATAATACCTAAATATTATATAATATATAATATTAATATCATRTATTTTTATATTAAATTTATTTATATTATACAAAATATAATGTTTATATCATATTTATATTATATAATAATATAAATGCTTGTTTCAGGAGTAACTGAACTTGATTTTAACTTAGATAAAAGGGACTATATTGATGCTACTGAGAACAGAGAAAGTCTTAGTTCTCATAGGGTCCTGAATTCCCAGATTAACTATACTCTTTTGTCATTAGATACCTTCTCTCATAAATGAGGATTGGACCACCATGTACCAGATTTCATTCATACCTTCCGGTTGAACTGCATCCTTAGGGGGCAGGAGTTGTGATTATTCAGTGCTAAGAAGGAATAAAACTGTGCCTGACTCACCTCTCCCTCTTTCTTTCCAAAGGTGTACAGGGGCATTAAGAGTTTTTTCTGATTGAGTGCAGTGCTCCACCACTTTCTGACTCTCTCTCTCCCCATCTCTGTGTTTCTCTCTCTCTTGGGTTGTCTCGGTCTGATGGAGTCAGTACTACCTGTACTATCCCTAAATGGGTCTGAACACTCTTTTATTATATTCTTCCAACTGGTTTGTTGGTTTGTTTGGGTTTTTTTTTTTCAGCAGAAACCAAATGAAGTTTGTACCAAGTCTGCACCAAGCCTAAAATATTTTTGTGTGACTAATTTCCTTTATGCCAATGTTTTTGCCTCTTTGTGTGATGATACTAATCTGCCTAGACTCTGTTTATGGTAAACACTCTGCCTAACTCCATGTCAGGCAGTTGTCAGATGTGTTGTGCTTTTTTTGTGCGTATTAAAGTGGGGATTATTCTGGAAACAATAGAATACAGCATGCAAGCATGTCAGAAGTACCCTTTTACATGCAGATTGAAAATTCAGCTTTTGGTATAGGTTGCCATGTTCTAATACTGGGGATGATCCAAATATTTAATGTTCTCATTTGGTTTGTAAGTTAAGATCCCTCTGTTGGAACATATTCCAGTGCTTTTTTTAAAATAAAAAAGGTGGGTTTTTTTTCTCTTGCATCTTCGATAACAATAATGATGGAGTATTTCTGTCCAGATTTACTATATCCTATTTACTGAATGTCAGTTTTATATGATGTTCCTAGAAAAATGGAGATGATGACATAAATGTACAGTTTAAAATGTAGGGGAATCCATCTCAGTCGGTACAAATTTGTTAAAACTAAATCTTAATCTTTGCCAGTTCATGATGACAAACAGTGACTGATCCCTGTGCTCAAAACTATTTGTGGAGCTATAAGGAGAAAATAGCTCCTGAGGCTGGTCACATGCAGCCCAGTCAGTTTTGTGTGCCTTGCAGTGAAACWTTCCTGCCCTCATCTGCAGGTGTGAGTGCAGACTTTCAGAATGACTGCAGTGGGTCTCCAGTTCAACATATTTGTAGAGATAATTTATGTGACCAGCCAAGAAGACAAAAGTGTTGACTGTTAGAGCAAGTGAAAAAAAAACCTCAGGCCCTGACTTGTAAAGCATTTTATGAAGAGCTGGTTTTGGCCTCTAGATGACACTGTGCACCTTAGACTGTACTCAGTCTCTAAACCTGAAATACTGGTCCATCTACCTCTTCCCTTCTCATTGTAATTAAGAGCAGTTACTGTCTGGTTTTGAACAAGCATTCACAACCCTGAAAGAAGTAAATGGAAGTCTTCTGTTGTTATTCAAAACAATTGCAAAAAAAACCAAATCTGAAAGGTAAAAGCCAGTAGTGCTACCATCATGGCTATTCTAATGCTCAGTTTGCTTTATCACCAAATTTGGGATTGATGCRGAAATTCATGCTTCATTTGACATTTCCTCACAATTCCTAGGATGCTGGGAGGGTGGAATAAAGGTTCTCCTGCCTTTCTCTTCTTGAATGAATATTTACACTCTGGCTTAAAAAAATTATCTTCGAGCCAAAAGCTGGCATTTAGGATTAAAGCATATGTGTAAATATTCAAAACTTGTGTTGAAAACAGATGGGTTGGGGAGGATTTTGCTTTTGGGTTTAGTTCATTTGTTTTTCCTAAGCTAATGGCTGAGTAAAAAAGAAAAAAAATCAAATTGACCAACCAAAAGAACTTAATGTGAAGTTTTTGTGGAATTTGTTTGCCTAGTTCAAAATAATTGCTGGTTTTTGCTACTGCACTGAAGAGGCAGTCCCATGCATCACTGGGACTGCTCCTTTCACTTATCTTGTCAGTTATGATTGGCAGAGATGGATTGCAGAGGGCAGCATTTAGGACAATCATTAAAGTGTTGTACAAATGGGATAAATTCTTACATCATCACATTTCAATGATATCACAAGCAGAAATGCAAGTGGTAATCCTTACTGCCACCTTTTGTGAAAAGCAAAACAGCAATAAATGGAAGAGTGATAACTCAAAACCTGAACTCAAAAACTGAAAAAAAACCCCTAGTGGAATWATATGTAATATGGATTTGGCTCATGTAGAGTAATGTTACAGCATCAATTTTGGGAAAGTGACTGTTGGTTTTCTAAGAAAATTGAAGCTTAAGTACTGATTTGCTCCAAGTTATATCAGCTGTAGTTTCTTCAGGGGGATTAACATGTCTTATATCTGTCCCCCTCTTTAAGGTATCTGGTGTAATAGACATGGTCCTGGTTATATGATGATACAGAAACATCATGCAGTTGCAGTCAACCCAAACAGAATTTGCTCATACCAGAACGCCTGGCATAAAAAAAATTCATAGCTGACTTGTGCGAGGGAGAATGTACACTGGCAGGTAGCTAAGTCGCTGGTTGTTTAGTTTAATCTGTGGGTGTTGGGAAATGGGAATCTAAGCATCTTGCCAGAACCCCTTTAGGCTTCTCCATGTTCACATGGGAAAGGGTTCATAATACTTGGCTTGGATCTGTGTTCAAATTTAATACCTGGCATTTTTTGCATTAATGGAAATTAGCAGTTTCTCCCCGAGTGGGAGGAGATAAGGGAAGGAATTGAGCTTTTATTCTATTATAGTAAATACATTATGCATATGGCTCTGATATGATGTTAGTTAGTTTGTATTAAATCCCTCTTCTTGACTTGCAGTATAGGTTTACTGCATATTTAGCTTCTTCAACAAGAGCAGCATCTTCCTAATTAAAGAGGAATTTTTTTCCTCAAATACTTTAGAAAAATCTACTCTTTTTTTCCTTTCATACATGTTACTATTATATGGTATTTCTATTTCAAATGACCCTGACTTAACTATGAAGAGTTTTTTAGTTTTTGCRTATTGGTAACAATAGGTAGAGGCAAGAGAAAGGCTGTTGGAAATKATGTCTAACTTCTTCAAAATCTCATATTAATAATTATTATTAATTATATTTGTGAATTATTAGGAAAAGACAGAAGATTTTCAATGGAATGCCTGAATACTTATACTAACTCAAGAGCCATTGAAAATAACACTAAGTAAGAACATAATAAAAAGGTCTTGGAGAGATTAGAAAGATGGGCAKGAAGGCGACAAAATGAGATTCATTTCTTGAAAATGCAGACTGTGGGAAAGTGGAGAAATCTCAGTGGAAGGCAGGAACCTTAAGAACTGTGGTGACAAATGAGATTTGTAGCTGATAAAAGGCAGTAAATTAAATACAACCTCACAATGAGGTGGGTAGGCCTYCCTAGGAAGTGCTGGCATATTTTGCAATGTCATGATATAGAACAGTAATAAGTCTATAGATCTCTGCTGCATTTCAAATGAGGCAAGAAATTTGAAAGCATTTAAATTCAGCCCTGAACGGGAAGGGGCACAACGATACCAGTTTTTCTTACAGCGAATGATATATCCTTGTAAAAATATCTTACAACTCTTACAAAGTGGTTTTTTTTCCTCTTTCCTTCCTGATCCTTTGAGCAGTGAAAGTGGATAGGAGAGCAACCTCATTGCATATAATCTTGTGTCATCTTCAATTTGTCACTTTTCCTTCAGTTATACTTTTAGTTTTGCTACAGAGTCACTGGCTATCAGCACTTCTGGTGCTAGCCCTGTCAGACCTGTAGAGTTCTTAATTATGGCCCCCTCTTAGGACGTAATGCTTCACCTGTTTGCTCAGCTCCTATTCCTGTGGTTCTGCAGCACTTGGGAGCTTGAATGGCAACGCCAGTGCATTGTTGCTCTCTAAACTTRTAAGAAAAGTCCCAGCCCTGTACAAGACAGGCTGGACACCTCCCTTGCTGAGATGTGCAGCTCGTACCATGCTGCACAGGACAGAAAGGCTGCACCTCTGAGGATGGGTTGGTACCTGCATATATGGTGGAGAAGAGATCTTGGATGTGGAAAAGAGTAATCCTGGCTTTTCCTTCAAGTGGCAAGTCAAGGTGTTTTGGATGATATTTCAATTYGTGGTTCACATGTTATTATGTTTTTCTTGCTCTTGCAGTTTACTATTTTTTCAGGGATTTTCACAAGTTTGCAAGAGATGTATTTTTATGTTTAACTTCCCCAGCTTTTTTTTATTGGCTTTTAACAGTGAAAACTTACAATTTTGAGGAAAATCTGTTGCCTTTTCAGGTTTTCAATCTCACAAATTGTAAGTTGTGTCTTACATAAAATCACTTAGAAGTGCTAGGCTTCATTTCATACAGGAATAAGGGGAAATGGACAGGATTTTGCTTATACTGTATAATGTAAAGACAAATGTGTTTTAAAACTGTTCAGCCATTAAAAATTAAATAGTGCCTAGGCTATGCATAAAAGTTGCACACTCTTTTTCTCAATATTTCTGTTAAAATGAAAGCTGTTACACTCTTTCAATTTGTCCCTTGGAAAACCCTTGACCTCTTCATGTATACAGGGAAAAAAAAAAGAAAGGAAAAAGAGGTAACCATCAACATAGCCCTTGACTTTTGTATGAGACGTATTTCTGCTAAGCTTGGGTACGTCATAAAACTAAGAATCTTTCTGACTCAATTTTCTGTTTTAAAAATGAGCATGAGTGACTAAAAAAAGGTCTCTGATATTTCTGGAGTCTTGGGAAGAGTTTTAGCTGGGAACACTTGACTAAATTTCATGAGCACTTTATGAGCATTTCATGATATTTTCTTACAAAATGTTAGTTTGAATTTTTTCTATATTTTTTCCTAGGAAATAAATTTTGTGTTTAACAAAGATTAAAGGATAATGGGGATTTTAATGTACCTGGTTTTAAATTAGCATGAGTTTTGCCTTTGGCACAATAACTTTCTGGGCTCAAATCTAAATTATTTCTACAAACTATTTTAAAGCTACCTACATTTTCAATATTGCATGTGTGTTAGTTTTCACTTATTTGAATTCTGATTTTGAGCTTCCTTTTAATTGATTTTGGGATTTTATAACTAAGCCCAAATCTCAACTTAATTTCATTTAAACTGTATTGTTTGATAAGACTTTCTTCTTTGGTTGTTTTAGTACACAAACAAAAACCTTATGCTTTCCTGAAAAATTACTATATTTGTATTTGCCTATAAAAATAAGATTTACCTTTGAAGACAATTGTGGCATATTACTATATCTTACCCACTTACATTTTTCTAATTGCTTTTCACATGTTCTGAATTCATTAATGTGTTTGTCCACTTTTGAACATTTGTAAAATGTTAAGAAATTGAGCTAAAGCTGTATGTAGGCTGTATTTTGTCTGACCTTTTATTTCTTTTACAATTATTTTGTCAGGCAGCTATATCATATCTTTAGTGTAAAATTTTACATTGATCTTTTTCTGTGATTTCCAATCTCTTCAATAAAAACAAACAGAATATAATTTTCAATCAAGTGAAATTCTGAAAATGCTCCACGCTATACTGAGTATAAGTTTTCCAATTTTGATATCTGCCAGTCATGCTGAAAGAGTGAGCATGCAGGTAGCTGTAATAAGTCATCATTCTCTGTAAAGGCAGGCTATTTACCTTGTCAGATGGAGCATACATTTTGCAAGGTAAATTGAAGTAGGGATACTGGGAGCCTCAAGTACTTCCTGTTCTTTGGGTAATGCTTTTTTAACAGTAAAATTGTTCTCCATTCCTGCCTATAATTTGCTGCTCAGTGGTGGGAAAGGTGTCCCCAGCCACACACAAATTACCCCTCTGTATATAGCTTCCTTATATTGTATTTTCATTATCTTGTCTGTTATGATAATCTCATCTCAACTTTTTTTCCTCTCTCTTTTTCACAATCTCCACTCATGTTGTTGTTGTCTCTCAGTATCCTAATCAAGTTATTGTGCCGGGGTAGACTGTACCTCCTATTCTTGTGCTGAGTCTATGCTATATTCACCCCCTATTGGCAGAGATTAATTAGGGGGAGAATTGTCCCAACCTTATTAACCACCACAGCCAATACATAGTGTTATCACATTTCCAGGAAGCCTGTGATGGGTAGTATTTGTTTTTCTCTGTRTTTTCACTGTTGTGTTATGTAACTTCAAGAGAAGAGTGACCATATTGTATCAAAATGCCTGGTGGCAAGGAGATTGCACAGCATCCTCTGGCTTCTAGGGAGCTCCCTGTCCATCATCTTCTGTTGTCTGTCCCTCTGCTCCTTCTTCTGTGTGGACATTCACCTCTGTATCTTTTCTACCTGCTACTCTTGTGGTACCAGGGGAGCTTTTCTGCCTACAACAGTCTTGGCTGCTCCCCAGGAAATGAACATTGTTGTTTGCTCTTCAGCAGCAAGTACTCAACTGCAAGGACATGCTGGCCCCAGGGAGAACTGATTCTAAATCTGCCTCACTTCCCCATATTCTGTCTCATCATATTGCTTTGAAGTCTCTGTATTTAAAATATAAATGTGCTAGAATTACACTTATTTTAATAAAATTCAGATGTTTGGGTTATCTGTGAGAAAAGACCTGCAAGAATAAGATCTAGATATGCTTGGTTTGCAGCTCTGAATGATTTAGCTAGGCTTGCTTTAGAGCTCTGGGTGTTCCATTACAGAGTCAAAATGTTGCACTGTGCATTGGAAATAAAAATTTCCAGCTGATGGTAGCTAGAAAATATTTTGTAGGATCATGTGCCTCTTTGAGAGGAGATTAAGTGCCCATACTAAAGTGAAGTCTCGCTTGCAGGGTGTGAAGTGACCACTCTTAGCAAACTAAGTCATTCTAGACCTGGATAGTCATTCTAGACAAGATAAGTCTGTTTTCACCTGGAATTTTTGCAATGTGCCATGGTGTTTCCCAGGTAAGCTGGACTCTGAGGGACTCTTTCAAACTGATGCCTGTTCTCTTCTTATTCCTTTTAATTATTCTTTTTTCTTTGCATGGAAAYCAAGGCACTGAGATAGGGGGAGAAACCAGCACTTTGCTGTGTTTCATCTTGATGTATAGTCATTGTGTGAGTATGCTGTGATAGGAGAGGGAATTAAGGCAGGCATTTCRGTATGGAAAATTTAGTCTCAGATGGCTTAATTTACCAAGGTTAAAGCCTTCTACAGTATGATCTTAACAGTAAGAGAGCAGCACTGCTCTAATGGTTGACATTTTTACCTGCTTTCTCAATACCTATTTACAACCCCTAGGTGGGTATAAACACTGTAGTTGATTCAGGTAGAAGCTTAAACACATATCTTTTAGGTCTGTGAGTAATCCAACACTGATTTTGGTGAAATTCAAAACTCTTGAATGCTTCTCTGGACTGGAGCCTGAGGTTAAATCATGGTCTCACAGAAGTGACTGGGAGTGTATGCACAAATATTTCTCTATTTCAAATGGACACAGAAGACATAAAAAGATACTCAGAAAAAAGAGGTGGAGGGTTAGTTTTCTTATTTCAGCTGTTTTCTCCTACTTTGTTACTGCTTCCTTAGTATTACTGTGTGGATGTTCTTTCCTTATTATGAAAGATTTTATAAATAATATCTTAACAATAATTTTTGGCATTTGAATCAAAAAGACTGGAATTTAATAGATCAAGAACTTTTGCCTTATCTTCGAGTGTAATTAATTGATTCTAGAAAAAATATGTTAAGAAAATAGTACTTTTTTGTGATAAAAGAAAGTATTCTTACTTTTTTTATTAATGATCCAATTTTCTGATATTTTTGTGTTCTATTGACTGCATGCTGAGCCAAAAAAAATATTTTGTKGAGAAAAATCAAAAAATATACCACAAGGCACCATGAAAAAACCTCCAGCCAACCAATGAAAAGCATGGACTGTCAAATAACATAAGAAGATTCCAAAAATAATTAGGACTTCACTGGCAGAAGAAACCTGTGAAGTAGGGTTAGCATCACCTTCTAATGCACTGGAAGGCAAAAAATTGACTTTTAAAATATCTTTCATAAGTTAGTAAGATAAATTATAATCAGGCATCTTGTCAATCAGGAAATAATTATGGTGAATTGGCTTGATTGAAAGGAGCATTTTTCTGCCCTACTTTTTGGTGATGAATATGAATAAAATGCCAATAATTCTAAAACATATAGGCAACAATTTAATTTTCTAGTATAGGTTATTATGTCTAGAACTAATTAGCTTGCTTCGAAGCATAGTAAATGTTGTCGATCAGTAATCATTTAATTCCTAATGTAACACATACATGGATATTTCTATTAGAGAGATAAGAACCGTTGGGTCAGAAGACACTCCTATCATTTTGCATTATTTTCTTTATATTGCAGCTGTGAATCCAGATGTACTGAAACACCATCATCCTTAACTGAAGGTCAGGTTCTGGACTATCAAAGGCAGTTGAAGAAAGTTCCATATACTCTCATTCCTCTCAGTATGTTTAATTTAATCATGGCTATATGTATGTATTAATAATTTAACCAATCATCCCTAAGCAGAATGATTTCTTGCTAGTGCAAGTTCCTCTAACATACAGCTACTCTGAATGCTGCATAGACATGGTCTTAAGAAGGTTTTACTACTTTACATGGAGTACTTAATCCCTTTAAATAACAGCATTGTGTATTATGAACAAATTCACTTATTAAAAATTACCTTAGTTCACATTAGATTATTTAGATACAGAAGTACACCTATTTATGTTGACATAAAGTCAGAATGTAAGACTAAGTTTATTTTTCCTCTCCCTATATCCACACCATTTTAATAGAAAATATTTATATAAATAAAAGCTATGAATGTTTTTCACACTGCATAAATAAGGGGGCAAAAAAGTGTAAACTCTGTAACAAGCAAATAGAAAATGCAAACCCATCTGTCCATGTGTGATTTATCTAATAAAAKAGAAACAAATACTTTATGTACATAAAATCCTAGGTATTTCTGTGATCTGTGACTTCCAATGCRATCTACAGTGTGTAATTGTACTATTTTTATTTCTTTTTTATAGACTACATTTCCGTTAACAAAGTTTGAAAAAACTTCAATTAGAAAAAACTCCAAAATAATTACATATATTTTCATTGTGATCTCTTTGAGTGTCTCGGCTTTTACTTGGGGAATGAAAGGGCAAGAAATAATCATTATATGACTGTTACTGATACCCTTTCTCTTGTTTCTGGTGACTTAGAGTTATCAAAACTACTCTTTGATAAGTTGCAGGCAGCATATCAGCTACTAAGCTTATCAGACTCCAGCTGGCTCCACTGCATTCACCGTTGCTGTGCACAGCCGGGAGGGGATTAAAGCAGCCTCCTGCTCAGTGTGCACCTCTGGGCTGGCTCTGGGGATCTGAGCACTGCTCTCACTCTAATGTCTAGTGCAACATTGTGAAAGGTGCACCTGAGTGTCTCGCAAGGGCATGCGGGTTGGTTTTGAAACTTTATTGTTTTTCTCTGATCTCAGTGAGGGAAATGGCAACCTCTCTACGGCAGGAAAAAGCACTTTTTGGTATGTTTGTATAGCCCTTAGCACACAGAGTACCTACACTCCAGTGATGTTTAAAGATTCTCATACTTGCTGGTATAACAAATAAAGGAAGTAGTTTTAGCCCCAAAGCTAATGAAGGCTGGTTACTGCTTATCTCTCAGCCTCATATGGCTAGGTTTTCTCATACTCCACACTGAGAGGGAGAGCACCGACAGAGATGTTACTGCTCTTGAGACATTCTTGTAATGTCTTTTCATAGTACCTCAGAAGGACGGCCTTCAGCTTCTCCTCCAGTTAGGGGTTTTCTTGCATTCTTTTACCCAACTTGAGGGAACCTCATATCTTTGGAAGCACATTTTCTTATCTGTTTTGGTTGAAATTTGCTAAGAGGCTTCAGAGTGGTGAGAAAGCCAGCAACACGCTAGTGCGTGCACATGCACATGCGCCAAGAGTTCACAGTCTCCAGAGCTTATGTAGCAAATCAGGTTTATAAGTGAGCTAACATCACTGTACACCTTGTATTCAAGCCAGCTTGTTGGTTTTTTTTAAAAATTTCTTTTACCTGAGACATTGATTTCACACTCACTGGCACACTTGTAAGTGACTGCCAAAGAACTTCTGGCTAAAATATCTGTAGTAGTTCAGAATTACTGGGTTTCATGTTTTTCATGTACTGAACTCTGTTATCTCCTACCATTTCTGCATAGGGTTTTTTAGGTTAGAATCCCTGCAGTTATTTCAAATTTTAGGATATAAACCGAGTTGTTGTTCATTTTCTTTCAAGAGAGAAACTGTCACTTTGATATGTTATGAGTTTTCCACACTGAAAAGGCTTCAAAGCAAAATGGTTAGACTAGCTTGTGACTCCTGTCTTACAGCCCTTGTTAGATGTAAAAGAAAATCACAGTCTTCGCTTTAACTTTGCCTCATGGGGCACAAAGAAAACTGCTGTTCATCTGACCAGTCTGAGGCTATATAAAAAATACTAGTTCTTCTAAAAAAAATCTTTGTTATTGGTATCTTCACAGGATCAGACTGTGATGGAAGACACAGTGCATAAAGAAAGGAGGAATGGACAAACAGATAAAAAGGGTAGCAAAGAAAAGTAAAAAAGCAATCCTTTCTTGCTGTCTTTTCTCCAGTCTCCCTTCATGTGAAGATGAGGAGAAAAAAAGTACACAGCTCTAAGGGCACAAACAGTGCATTTATTTGGCCTGTGGCATTTAAGTAAAAAGGTGAGAGATTTTAGAAAGCTTTTCAGAGAAATGGCTTCATAAGGTTCTGAGGGCATGGGTGGAAGAGTTTAAAAGATAGAATTCATGGTGAATTTAAACTTSAGTAGTTTGAAAATCCTTTGTAGGGAACTGTTGCCTTCATATTAGGAGGATGGTCATATGAAAGAAAACTGAGGAAAGAGCCCTGTTGGAGGAATCCAGGCAGTTAAAGAACTAGAGACCACATTTAGTAGGCCCACCATTATGTTTTCAGTAAAGATGCTACTGTATTAGCAGGACTTTGTTCTGACTCAAAGCTCAYGAAATATAACTGTTGCCATCAAAGGCTCTGGAAGAAACAACAATAGCAGCAACACCATAATAATAATAATAATAGTAGTAGAATAGAAGTCATATTCTGGTACCACCATCCCAAGAAGCTCTAACAGATGGAGGAGGAAAGAAAAATTAATCCCAAACCCCAACATGATTGCAAAAGCTAGGAGTTTAGGTTTTTTTCCCATCAGGAGCAACAAGTAAGGCTGAAATAAGTGTGCCAGGTCAAGATTTACTGGGTTTTATTGAATTGCATTGTGTTCTGTAATGTGTTGAAAGAATGACAACCTGATGAAACTTGAAAGGCATATACTCTCCTTTTGACTGTAAATAGCTTATGTTCACTCACAAATGCACATTGAAGGAGAAGATGGAAAGATCACCTATGGAATGGGCAGAAAAAAACCTCAGAAGAATATTCAYTCACATTTCACTCTACATGTTATTTACCAGAAAAAAAAAGTCTGATTTTTTTATTACATGGAAGTTTTTCATCAAGTATCACTCAGGAACACTGGTCTATATATACTTTTATCAATAAAAATTGTTGTGGCATTCACCTATATTATTTTTCCMACTTTATTTTGCATAAATAATATTAGTGATTTTAATTGATCTTGCCTGAGTTAGAGAAAAAAAACAAAACACAGGATATAAGGTTAGATTAGGGAAAATGGTAAAAAAGGTAGCCTGAAGTTTAGTGACAACTTACCTGGTTTGCAAGACTGTCTTGGAGCTCACATAKAAATTAAAATGTACATTTAAAACAGGAAGAGGATTTTGCATTAAACACAAGTGAGTGAAGTTGTACATAAAAATAAATTGTATCCCATATATGCAGTTCATACAGTGTATAAACTTSCACACGTCTCTTTGTATAATATGTGAAATGTTGAGGAAATTTAAATATGCTTTTCGGTTTACCCAAGTGTGGAGGGAATTGGCCTGAGAATGACTAGATTAGGTCATTTTAGAGAGGTTGTTGTAATGAAATTATATTAATTAATTATGAATTATTGKTTTTCTTTGGCAACACAAAAACAAAGGTCAAATCATCAAAGGTCAAATTACTTCAGATGAACAGACACATTGTTTTATATGATACAAAAATGAGGTTTGCCATTTTGCATATTTAATGAAAAATAACCATAAATTTAATTTTAAAGTGTTCTAAAAAACTAGATTGRATGTTCATGTTAAGAATGAAGCTTCTCTCTTTGATAAGCCTAGCCCCCCTCCAAACCCTCAACACACAAACAAGCAAAAATAATAAAAAAGTAAACTAAAAAATCSAAACAAAAAAAATATAGAAAATTASAAGACTGGGGCATTGGAAATGAGCATTTCATCAGACTGAACCAGGATAATTTCTGTCAAACCATGTTTAAATTTTATATTAAAGAGGTTGTAAGGACCACAACAGGAATAATGAAGGAAAATTTGAGCTTCATTGTGATGCTGTATATACACGTCTTACACTGGGAAACACAAATGAGGAAAATTTGCTGCCACTGATCTCCTCTGTACTTTAAAAGAGAAACTAAAAAGAGATCAGTGAATCTTCACGGCTGGTGGGAAGAACCACATCTTGGTGGCACATCTTTCACTAACCAAAAATATCACATGCTTAATCTTCAGGGTGTAAGGAAGAYTTGAAATCAAAATGTATGGGACAAACTCTGTGTCTGAACAGAACAGGATGAAGCACAGCTCTTTGCCTACCCTTCTGTGTATGGAAATTACTCCTACATGGGGCGATAACATAATGCCAGACAGTAGCAGGTCCTTAACAGCCAGGGAAATATCTGGCTGCAGAAAAAGTGCCCTCTGTGGTCAGTTTGCGAAAGACTGTTTGGTAAAGGAAAAATAATGTGCTGAACATAACCAGGTGCCCCATTGCCTACTGAACTGGAAGAAAAACAGGGTTTTTGCAGTGGCTGTTATTGGTACCAAGGTCACACGTATGACACTGACACATTTTTCACACTGAAAACTGTGTGAAATTTAATAGGAAATATTGTCTGGTACTTGGCAATAATTAAGACTCAAAAAAGACTTTAATGTAATTAATGTGTTGACAGTACCTTCTACAGTCAAAATATTTGTTTGGATAAATGAACCAGCTAAACACTAATTCATCTCATTGTGGTAGTGTGCTTCAGGCAGTGAAAAAATGGTGCCTTCTGCAGTGATAACTGAGTGGAACAAATTCTTGCACTTGGGTCTTCTACAATTAAAGCTTCAAGGGAATTTAAGGCACTAGCACTAGGCTCTGTTTTGGGCACAGTATGTCACGTTAACAAGATCAAGGTGTTCTGGAATAAGGGACCTTATTCCAGAAATGCACTTGACAGTCTGGTGTGTCAGAGCACCACCAATAAAATAATTTCATTAAATAGCTCAGATGAAATGACCTGCTGATAAAGGTGAAGTATGAACAGAGAAGAGGCTGTAGTGGAGTTGCATACTGAGAAGGAACAAGGCAGCCATATTTTTGAACCAGAAGTCARATGATGCATCATGAATATTGCTATAGGAACCTGATGATGCTGATAGCATGAACTTTTATAATCTTGTGCTTACTTGGAGTTGTTGCAATATTATCTGGTGATGTATGGAGCTTTGAACTGGTTTTCTCTGGTTTATTTCATTTTTCAGTCTTACAGYTTTGCTTCTAACTGACAGAAACACTAAACTGACAATTTTAGTGTTTGCCCCATTTGTTAACATAGAAGATTAAAATGAAAAAAAATGGACGTGTTCAGTGGGGTGAGAAGTGTTGGACTTCAAGATGATGTGTCACTGCTTTCATGTTAATCTAGGATCAGCAATACTTGGTTTATTCCCCTGACTGATCACATGCTTCCCAAATAAACAAATTTCTAGGCCTGATATTCCATACAGAAATAAATAGTGGAGTTGCGATGCTTAGGACATTTAATTAATCCTGTCTGAGTGCAGGACTAATTAAGCTTTTTTGAGTTGTAGTAATAAAACCAGCTGCCATGTCTTATCTTTAATTACCCTTCCACTCTGGCCCACCCCTTCTGACTAGCAAGTCTATGAAGAGTGGAATGCCCAGGATGTTTTCTCTTTCTATCTATTCTCAGATTCTGGCTTTCCTTTTCTCAAACTGTCTGGTTTTCGACACACTCCTCACAACCATTTTCATGCAGATCTCTGGGTGTGTCATTAATCCCTTGCTTTGCAAACCTGCTCTTTACTCTTCTCCAGATAATCTACCTCATCAGCTAGGCAGGCAGCCATGTTGGGGTAAAAAAACCCAAAAAACCAAAAAAAAACCGAAACAGATTTTATGTCATGTCTCATGTTCTTGTGCATGGTCCAACTGTCTGGTGAAAAGATTACTTCCTCCAGTGAAGGTACTTCATTGAGCTCCTTTGTTGTGGAGTTTAGTGAGGGAGGMAACAAAGTAAGAGTACTACAGAGCTGAGCCCTTCAGATGTGTCCAGATAGATCTCGATGCAGCTTGTGAGTGATATGTTCAGAGAGACGGAGGGCAGCAACTCAGACAAAATGTGCCAGGGGACTTCACATACTTGTAGAAGGCTTTTCACAGTTTCACTATAGGATACTTTGCTGAAATTCCTCCAAAGTCCTGTTTTGAAGTTGGCCAGCTTTATTCTTCCCTTCTCTGTCTGTGAAAGAGTGTTGTCTGTTCTATTCTTTTACCACGAGGGAGTTACAAAGCTAAGATAAAAAATTGGTTTTGTTGTGATTCAGTTTTTAGTCCTTTGCTTGATCTCGGGAAGGTAAAACATTTTTGAAATTCATKATTTGTTTGCTATGAATTTGGAACTTCTCATTGCTTAAAGCTAGCCTATTTTCTGATATGAAGCTTCTGTTCCACATGTCAAAAGAACAAAAAACCCAGTGTACTATTGTTTACTGATTGGTGCCAGCTGTAATTATATGCTTGTCTACATGGGGAAGTTGGCCTCTATGAAATGTTAGAGAAATACTATTTGACCTCAAAATGTTCTTGACTTTTTCTTCAAAGATCTCTTCTCATGAGACCTTATTTCTAGTGTATTTTTCCTGTTTGCTGTAGGGGAAAAAAAATAGTCTTCCTGTTATGTTTCCCCCACTATCCTGGAGCAAATTAAAGATAAGTTATGATTTTTTTCCAGCAAGACATCTTTTCTGCTTTGTCTTTGAGCACCTTTCTTCCACAGATCTTGCCTTCAACTGTTTTCTCATTTACACAGATACTGAAYTGTTCTTTTGAGAAATGTCTCAAAGCGGCATTCTTTTTCTCCCTTGTCATCTTTATTTCTCTGTGTATTTTCCTTAGAAAAGTATAATTATGAAAGAGCTTAGGTAGAAATAGAATCTAGCCAATATTYGAAAGGTCCAGAAGGGTTGCCAGGAGGTAATTATAGAATAAAACTCACCAAATTTCAGCATTAATCAGCTATGAAAGATTTGTTCAGGACCCTCTATCTGCTGAAAAACTTGATTATTCCTTTAGAGAGTGGTAAAATCAATAGAACTGCACTGTTGTGAAGCCACATAAAATGAGAAAAGCCTAGAAAAAGTAACCCGTTTTCCATTTACACTGTATACTTAATTTTATCTTGAAGGATTTTGTTAGTGTTGGGTCCCTTTCTGTAAACAAATGGAACYGGTAATTTTTATTTTTACTTCTGAAAAATGTTTCTTTCTTCTGTGACAAGTATCTAGCATATCATCTCATGCCATGTTTTAAGACCTTGAGCTGACAGTGAGCCATCAAGTGGATGTCTCTGTAGAACACCACCATGCTGGGAAGAGATTCTTCCTCAATCACAGATTTCTGTACAGTTTGTGCAGTCACATTCATTTGAGGACCACACTTAAGAGGTGCAGAACTAATTACATCAGGTGTAGACTTGCTGTGATTCAGGCATGCAATTCTTCACACTTAGCTCCATAAGGGACTAGCTGCAAATTCTTCAGTTAGCACTCCATTTAGCACTACATAGCAACTRAACCCAGTAGGTTCTTCTTTTGGAAATCTAATAAATGTATTCTGTGTTGATTTAGTTTTGCTGCTATATTGCATCAAAAAGCTGCTCAACTTATTCCTCACTTTCAGTCCTGGATCTCTTTCATTAGAAATTTCACTACAGAATGGACACAGTAGAACTGAGAACCTCTGAGATTTGGCATAAAATAGGTGATTCTTGCTGTGATTATGAAGCTGGATAATTCTTGTGGATGATCCCAGTCTTTGGGTTGTCATTTTTGCTGTATTCCTTCAGGAAATTTGTTCTCRTTAGCTTATTAGTGTTAGAAAATACTAATAAAAGCTTAGGAAGCTGTTATTTGACCACAGAGCTGACCTTAGGTCTTGTTTCACTTTATTTAAAATTGAATCACACAACTTTGCTGTTTCTGTGGCTTTTTACATGCATTTTATTACAACTGAAAGAGTTAATAACCAGCATTTGCCATGAGCTGCAGGAACTATATAACACTGCTGAAATTTTCCAAAGCGACTGTCTCATTGCAAATTTCTTGTCTGGAACATTTTAAAATCTGTTTACACTGATATGCAGATGTGGCACAAAGTCTTCACTTTGGGATCCTTCTCTGGGTCTTATGTCAGTGAATGTTTATTAGAACCAGAAACTGACTGCTTGTCAAGGCCAAAGAGTCTTCAAGTAGCACATGTGYCAGTGTGGGGTAGGGTTCTTATGATGGTATATTTTGGGATATAGAAGCCTACTGAAGTTACAAAAGACCTGAATTATTTTTCCTTACCTAATTAGCAATGACCACCTATCCTATATTTATAAGCACTTTTAAACTTTTTTACTGTGAAGTCTATGAGATTAACCTTAATCAAGAGTTTCAAACTGCTTCCAACAGTGATTTTAGGAAGTCTCTTTAATCTAATCTAGATGTAAATGACAGGGAGTTTTCATTCACTTGGTTTTGACATCTCAGCTGGGTGGTGTTAATTAACAGCCAAGACAAAAAAAAAAGCTTCTTAAATAACTGCTTAGGCATAATTGACCTGTGAAACAAGTCTGTTTTGGTGCAGCTRACAGAGTGCATTGGTTCTTTTTTTGACACATAATATATTTTTTCACAGCAATAAACCAGTATTTGTGTTTCATTACTGTAACTTTCTTTTTTTGTTATATGACATGCTACATATATCAAACTAAAATATAACTAAAGAAAAATAMCAACATTTCTAGAAATTATTTA
This sequence comes from Cardinalis cardinalis, assembly GCA_014549065.1. Taxonomy (NCBI): domain Eukaryota; kingdom Metazoa; phylum Chordata; class Aves; order Passeriformes; family Cardinalidae; genus Cardinalis; species Cardinalis cardinalis. The sequence continues at coordinate 12,722,385 of JACDOX010000007.1, forward strand.
AAGTATACCATTTTACCAGTACAAGGATAGTACTTAAAAAGCTTTCCTTAAGTTGTCATCCAAATTCTGATTTCCTATTTTCAATGGACTGAAATCAGTAAAAAAAAAGACTGAATACAGTAGTCATGTAGTAATTTCTCAGAGAGCAAATATCAGAAAAATATTATAAAATATGGTACACAGGTTTGTAGTGCATGTTAGAAGGTTCAGGAGAAGGTGGRGAAGGAGAAGATAGCTTGTGAGTAGAAACTGTAGGGAAGATTTACTATGTTAAATRTCATATTTAAATGTTTCTTCAATGTAGACAAGTTCTTGCTTTTTAGGATTTTGCTTATTRAATGTATTGTTACTTATTTTACTGACGTCATGATTACTCCAATGCAAGTATGAACTTTTACTTCTTGGGAAAAAAAGTAATTTATTTGGGTTTAAGRTTTTCAGAAGATGATGAGTCGGAGCAAAATTTCTCAGAGCCCGTAGCAATACCATGAAATTGCATTAGTTAAAGTAAATTATACAAGCATAAGCAGATTTTCTTGTATTGCTAAATTATTAGTCTTAAATTTGTTATTTCTCTCCTTTTTTCTCACACTTTGAGAGTATTGGCAGGTGGCATGCTCAAACATTAAGAATTGTCTAAGAGAGGAAAATATAAGCTTTGCTTGTGTGCTGATAAGCTGGTAGGATAGCATACCCATGAAAATTACTGAAAGACACTGATGGGATTTTAACTCTCATGTTCCAGGGCTTGAGAGAGGTTTTTTTGCTGAATAAGGTAATTTTGGGATGAAAGGCTAAAAATTTACTTGAAAGTTATAAATTGGCTTATGTGCAGCTGTGAGCTGCTCTACCACAATACAGACACTGAGCAAAGGGCAAAGAAATCTCTTTATATATATTTTGGTGCTGTCAGTTTTGGAAATGACTGCTGAACCTGCTAATGCCAGCTTACTGCCACATTGTAGAAAATCAGTAGTTTAAAATAATTGGCATTTTGTATGTTAGATTGAATTTCTGCTATTTTTCTCGTTGCTTGCCTGCTGTGAGCAAAATACTATAGGGGTTTTCTTTAATCAAGAAACTTCCMGTCACTCTCCACGTCTCTCTGTCTCTCCCTTTCTCTGTCTCACACATAGACATGCAAAGAATATCTGAAAATCACCAGTACTGCCATCAAGCCAAGGAGGCTGCAACCCTTTAATTTGTAGCCTGCTCTCCTTTTCATACCAGAGGCAGCATTTCAGGTAAAAGAGCTGTCAATCAATTTTGCTGTTTCAACTTGCTTCTGAAATGAACTTCCAGTCTCTGGGGCAGCTGCCCATTGCAGGGATGTCTTGTGAAAGAAACAGAAATGTGCCAAAGCTCAGTAAATAACATAGCAGTCCTTCTTTCAGTAACGGTGGAATCTTCTCTAACACAGAGTTTGAGATCTGACAAAATTAAGACTAAATTACATCAGTATTCAGCAGGTTGTCCATATAACCTCCCTAAAAAACCAAAACAMAAAACCAAAAAAAAMCCCAAAAAACCCAAAAACCCAACAAAACAAAAAACCCCCCACAACTTCTTTTGACCTTCTAAACCCTCCAAGAAAAGCACAATGCTGAGAAGATTTACTTATTTAATTTCCCTGACCAGTGAAATCAGTTTCCTCCTGGTCAGTGCTTTTAAGGCAATTTATCTCTTCTATAGTTTGTGGTTTGCTAAAATATAAGAACATAAATATGTTTTTTTATAAACAAAATGCCTCAAAAAAGTACCTTAAAWCCTAGATTTAAGGAAATAATAACATTTAGGTGGGGTGAAATAAAATCAAATCAGAGACTGTCTGTGGTTTATTCTGTTATAAAGGAAGTAGCTGAAATTCTGCAATTATGCTGCTATCAGAATTTAAGTAAGTAATATAATTACTCCAGATTTATGAGGGTAGCTAAATGCTAACTGTAGATGTAATAGAAATACAGTACTGTGAGATTACATAGACCAAAGGAAGTTTGGATGCTGTCCCTARTTGGTGAAACCATTTTATTTTACAGAGGTAAAGTCCAGCACAATTTTGGAAGAGTCACACTATTCCCCCTCTCCTCTTTACAGGTGCAAAACCTAAATCAAATGCCCTGATCAAAAGCAAAAATACATCTACTTGAACTTTAGTCACCAAATAAAGTGAAATTTGAGAGTTCTGTCTGCTCTTTTATTGTACAAAAAGTCATGAAATATTAAGTTTGTTAATTTCTTGTATAGGCTGTATATCATTCTAATGGGAATTGTTTTATGTACTCACTGTTGCARTGTATGTGGATTGTTTAGGAAATCTGAGCTCTAGATTGTCTATTTAAATTATTAAATAACCTGGTTTTATTTACTTCRTGTTAAACTCACTCAACCTTGACAATAAGAAGAGTATCAGCTTTCTGAGAATTGGATGTCATGTACCAATTGGAGTACACCTTCCCTTCCTCAGATTGAACAGTCCCACCATCTACTTTTWACTCAGCCCAATTCTATCAGCTGTAATTGACTGAATTTCTGTCTGTTTCCCCTCCCCCTAGACTGAGTACACACAACTTTTGAGAAGATCTACAAGAACTTGAGTCAGTGAAGATCTTTTGGAATCAGACCTTGGGAAATGRCACAACTTATTTCTGTAGACTAAAACTGTAATCTTTGCAAAATTTCAAGTAAGATATATAAGAATATAAAATTTAGCTAAATACTAATATTCAACCATTTTATTTGGACTTGAGCAGTGCTATGCTAATGTGAAATGCAGTACATATTAATAAAATACCAAAGGAAGAATGAGGAATTATGCAGACTGGGTGGATACGAACCAAATAATATTTTAGAAGTAGCTGATGGGTATCTGAGGGTCATGGAAATTAAAATGTATAATTTTAAGAGAACGTTTGAATAACTGATGCGAATAGATGGTTACTGTTAGTTAGCAGAGACAGGAGGGAGAGGATGACACGGCACTGATGTTTTCAGGATGTGTTTATAGCTGTTTTAGGGGCACCTTGAGATAGCTGGCTGGGGGAGGTCAAGTCATAAATATTTGAGAGTGATGATTTTGTCCTAYATGAACAATATGTAGTGCAATGAATGGATATGGTGGGGGAAATGCCTTAGTGTCAGGAAAAGGAGATAAAATGTCCTTGTCAGGCTCCAGTACCTATAGCTGGAAAGAGTCAGATCTGAGTGGACAGCTGGGGCAAATGTACCCTGTGGTCAGTAGAGGACACATGTAGGTAAGAGTGACCAGTGGAAGAAGCTGACCAGCTTGTTGTGCAGAGAAGTCTGGGCTGATATTAAGCATTTCTCAACTGTCCCATCTATGTCTGCATAAACCTTCTAGATGATTTTTGTCTGTCAAAATCAAAAGGGAAATAGCAAGATCTGAGCTCTTTGGCATTTTGGGGATGTCAGGAGTGAAAGCGCAGGCCAGCAGCATGCCTGTCATTCCATACTAAAAGTCATAAAGGCAGATCAGCCTGCATGTGTGAATATCCTGTGATGTGTYGGAGAGTTGGAAACTTAATTTGTTTTCTTACTTCATAGCTTTGTAACTGCTACAATGTCAGTTTGAAGTGATTTTGAAAATGTCACTATTGTACTTAGGAAGTAAAATGGGATTTATTCAGTTTTGGTATCCTCTAATTGKTCATGAAAACATATATCAAACATCTCTAACTTGTTAGTTTCAGAAAGTTGTGATCTTTTGTGTGCACATGGACGCAAGGAAATGATGGAGACACAAATTTTGCCTTTTTTTGTTTTTTTAAGGGGAAAAAAATATATATTCAATTATTAAATAACAGAATAATAGCACAGTATTGGGACTGTACGAGCTATATTATCAAACAATGGAAGCTAGGGTAACTTATGAAAAAAATTGAAAGGTTCCATGAGAAACTTGGTAGCATACTATTCCTACCCATAAAACTGAAAAGGTAAAGAAATCTTTGGAGAGCAAATAAAACCCCTCAAAACAAATCCCAATGTTTAGTACAACATTATGCCTGTGTTTTCATAGAGAGCCCTTAGATATGTAGGCAGAGTTCAAATGCTGGRCCTTCATTCTTTTAGGGGATGAAGAAGAACCAAGCTACCAAGTCGCCGGGGCCAGCTCCAGCTTGTGAGTCAGGATCATGCACTAGAGTTGTCCACTGCTGTTACAAATTGGTGATTTCTCTCTTCTTAGCTTAATCAAATGATTAATAAACAATGCTGAGCAAATGGCATTCTAGAAGCTGAGAAGAGTATGATATCCAGGCCTTTTTATGGGCTTCCAGGCAGATTGGAAGCCCATATATTTCCTCATGTATTGCCTAGGTCTTSAAAGCACAAAGTTGTCAGGCTCAAATGATGAAATGTTTTTATCCAGCTCCACTGTACTTCTCTGCTGTTAAATTGTTCGTTAACAACTTAGGAGCATGTAACTTTGAAGTTGATATAAGGCAATATTTTTTAAAATCTTGATTTACTATCATGTCTGAACATGATAAACCATTCATTTTTATAAAAGGGCAAGGATGTATTATCAGGAATCTCTATATTTTTGCTCTGAAAATATAATTTATCATATTTTTCAACACATATAAATCAGTAAARCTTTAAACCATTTTTTGTAGTCTGCCAGTGAACACTAGCTGAAAATCTATTCACTTTTAACTGGYGTAAAATAAAATGGATGGGAAAAATGAGTTCTATACACTATATTTGCTGTTTGAAATGTCTGAGAAATATAAAATAATGAAACATTAATTTYTGGACATTGAGAAGCCACAGCTACCACATTACAGGGTAGTAACAGTTCCTTTTTTATAACACTGGGTTGAATTTTTCAGTAGATATATACTGATGATATTAACCTGAAATGAAGTTGTGCTTGATTTCTCAAGATTTTCAGGTTTTATAACTTTTTGTGTCCAAACCAAATCGGTGCTTTCTAGTACATCTTCTGTTTCTCTTTTTCTTCCATATCTCTCAATGACCCTAGCTGGACATTATTTGGTGGTAGAATCATTGGTAGGGATTTGAGTAATCCTGAATAAATTTAGGTCTTGAGTAATTCTGAATAAATTAGTAAAAGCCTGCAAAAAGGTAGGATAATAGATTGCATTTCTTGTCTTTATTTGCACATAGAGTTGAATATGTGCTGAAGCCTTTGCTGTCATTGCTCATCTTTAGAATAAAACCAGCAGAACTACAAGATGGGAAAAAATACAGCTGACTCACCCAGCACCAAATCATAAGCATATTGATTTTCAAGGTTGCACATCTTAAACAATCTAAGACTGTGGTGTTTTTTATAGCTGAGGTGATTTATAAATATGAATCAATTAGAATAGATAGATCTTTCCTATACTGAGGTATTTGAGAGGTAAGGCTCCTGTGACTTAGGTTACTGTCTGTGTCACACCTATTCACCCTGAACTCTTTCAATAGTTGATGACCACCAATCTAGTAAACAAAATAAAAGCTGAGTTGCCTTACCCCAAAGCAGACTTCTGAAACAGACACGATGAGCCATTTATTAAACAAGGCAGTTTCTCTTGTGTGTCTCTAAGGAAAACACATCTTGAATAAATTAGTTATAAACATTTACCTCAAGTGTAAAAATTAATCTGAGATGTGTAGTATAAGGTTCTGTCAGTGGGGTGACAAATGTCCTTCTGTAGATACATGTTTCTTCTCTCCCTAAASAGAGGCACTTTTCATAATCAGTTTTGTAAACCAGCCTGGGTACTGAAATTCTGCATGACTGAAGCTGTATGGGTCCTTCTTCCATGCACTCACTTTCTGTAAAAAAAGCACACCATATGAAAAATGCAATAACTTTGTACCAAGGTGAATTTCATGCAGTTGTTACACAGTATTTTTGCCCAAATTTCATGAAAAATGTAACCACAGAATATTTTTATCCCATTTTGGCAATGATGAGACCACAGCAAGTGAAAGAACTTCTTGAAAAGATGTTCCTGGATTCCTCTTATTCTTACATTTATTTCACATTGTACTAATATCAGTTGTTGTATGGAAAAAAAWTTAAGGTTACAGTTAAAGTAGACAGAATGATTCTTTTTGATTTCAATGAGCTTTGAGTGAGATATAGTTCTAATTTGTATGAAAATAAATGCAAATTTACAGATATTGTTTACATATCTCTTAAAGAAAGAGTTCCAACATCACTTCAGAAGTATTATTAAAATTAATTTATACTTTTATTGAAGGGCCTCAAAGGGATCTTGATTACATGTAATTTACCCTATACAAATCAAAAACTCTCATTGAAGGTCCATCTGAAAAGTCAGTTTTCTGTAGAATTATCATCTAAGTGAATGTCCTGTAAACACAATTAAATTCTATTGTGTTTTAGAATAGAAACTCAGAAATATTAATAYGGTAGCACACCTTTAGTTTCTGACTTCATTAATATTGTAAATCTCAAGTGACAGAGGTCAGCAGAGACCATCATTAGAGTAAGAGGGATTTGGGATACTCTGTAAAAATGATACTACATGGAAATTGCTTATCAGGCTTAATTAAGTATTAGCTGGCAAGTCTGCAGTCTAAGGGATGCAACATGTCAACCAAAAAAAAGACTAGCTAAAGGGCTGAATTGCTGAACAGCATCCATGTAAACCATGCTTTTGCTTTCCAGACTGCACAGCAAGAAGGAAAAAAAAAAATTCAAAAAAAACCCCAAACAAATAGCTAATGAGAAAAACAATTGTGAGGAAAAAAAACCCAAGGAAGGAAGCAAGCAAGCAAGGAGAAAAAAATCACCTTTTCTTAACATCATAGATGTCTTTTAAAGATGGGGAGGGGCAAGGAGCTAAGTAGAGACTCTTGATTTCAGGTAGAAAGTAGCTATGTTTGATGGATAATACAGATCTTCTTAGCCTCTTTTAAACTCCCCAGTCACCTTTCTTCTTTTTTACTTTTTTTAATTAAGTCCCTCAGAATTCTGTATTGAACTTATTTATATATCGCAGCAGAAACTTGTTTGAAGATTTTTTTTGTGGGCTTTTCTTTTTATGATATTGTTACCAAGAAAACCTTCTTTTGTTCAATTTTTAATGAAATGAGCACTCCCAAGCCAACTTAAGGCCTGTCTTTTTTTCTTTTCTAGTAACCTCTGAGGTTTTCCCTYTCTGCCTAGGGTTAATGTAACTTGCAAGCATCTTGGTTATGTCAGAAGTGTATTTTGTCTTACTCTTATGCACAAGCATACAAAGAGACAGCAACAATAACATGGACAGTTACCTAACTTGACCGGCACCTAAGTCTGGCACTTGAATGGTGTTGCATGTACCATTTTTTCTTTTTCTGTTTATAAATGAAGGTTCCTCCAGTTTCTTGAAGAAAAAGAAAAATCCCATCCTGTATGAATATTTAGCTTCATCAGAGTTTTCCCTYAATTCACATGTCATCTGTGGTTTTGAAAATTTAGACACAGCTTCGTCTTGCCCTAAGTTTAGTAAATGTTTCCACTAAGTATTTACTTTGTTTTGTCATGCAAGAAGGTATGCATAAAAAAAGATTTTTTTGGCATTGTGATGGCCTAGAAGTGTAAAAATTAGCCTTTTTAGCTGACTTTTTTATGTACATGGCCTGAGATTCTATCCTTTTCATGGCTGTTGAAATAAAGAATAAAAATATTAGACAGCAGGAAATCAGAAACCCTTAAAACTCCCCARCTGCATGACCTGCAGCAGCTATTTTCAGTGCCACCTGTTACACTGCTTAGGATTGCAAAATATAATTCTGAAATGTAATGCTGAGAAACTCTGTGTCCCCTAGGATGAACCCACACAACTATGACAGATGTTCACCAGCTGGAGGACATGATTTTGAAATGTATGTATTGAAAGAAACAAGGAAGTGAAGTTTTTCCTAGTGTGATATTAATGAACATGGAGAGCTGAAGCAGTTGCAGAGAAATATTAAAATTCTGCATCTTATAATTTGTTTTGAGAACTTTTTTTCAGTTTCAAGCTGATTAAATATGATCATTCAGACATTAATATTTTTCAGTACAATACATATATACTTAAAACACAATATTTACCAGTTTGRAGAATTTAACAGGATTAAGAATAGCTTTTATTTGACATTATATAGTGTTTAAGGAAATTAAACAACATTTGACCCAAATACTTAATATATTAATAATGATTTCCCATTGATTACTAGTGTAGAGAGGCTTTTCAGCACTTTTGTTTTTGTAAAGTGTCTCTTCTCTCTCCAAGTCCTTTACATCAGACGGTCCTCTACAACTCTGTGAAGAAAGCAGAGTACTGCACTTTCAAAGAGAAACCCAGACTTGAAAAGCAATTTCTTCCTGCAAGGTGTTTGATACTTCAGAAACAATTTGCATTGTTCAGCTTGTTGAATTGGACAGACCTTGCTCACAGTTTGACCATGACTGACAGATGCACCACTCTGTCTCTCTCTTAATATTGAATATATATGACTTTTCCAACCTGTGTTATTCTATTTAGTTTATGAACCCAGCACAATTTTTAGCTGGCATTAATYTTCTCTAATTCAAATTCAGTACAATAACTTAAGAAACCTGGAGCCAAATTCTGGAGCCCTTTGAACTTCAGTATATGATAGATTATGGTCTAATTCGTATTTTAAAGGGCAACTCTTTTTAAAAAGCCACAGCTGATCATATAAACAGATGTAAGATGATATGTGTCTGTAAATATGGGAGGTGGAGGGTTTAAATAAAACCTCTACTGATGAAGTTTAAGCTAGCATGCTTTATCTTTGCAAATGTATGCACAGATAGCYAAAGTGTCTTAAATTTTAAACAATTACTTTTTATGCTGCTCTATCTTGACTGCATTTCATCATCTGTTAATAACTTTCTTCATGCTGAAAGGCACAATGTCAACATTATTTATTACTGAAATGACTGTACTTGCCACAATCTCTACTATGAAGGGGTCAAGCTCCCTGTATTCTGCCCCAAATTCAGGAGAAATTCCATGTCATCAAGCTTTATATTTTTATAGATCTTTGGTTTTGTTTCTTTTTTTTCACAGTGTTTACATGAATGAATTTGGGAAACTTTATCAACTGGCCACTTCATTGAAAGTTAGATATTAATTTATAGCYGGACTCATCTATTAGGTTTGTGATAAAGAAAAGCTAAAAAGCACAACCTTTAGTCTACTGCCAGGATAAAGAGATCCAATGTGATTTTGTTTAGTGTACAATATTTTGCTCTCTTTTGCTATATTATCCCCTTAMAAACTCTTGTCTTTCATAAGTTAAAGGTGCAAATGAACTGTAATGACTGAAGACGGCAAAATGTATATCCTTTGTATTCTTTACATATTAAATCTGCCTTCTGATTTTTCAATAAGCTGTCTTAATAAATAAATCAGAGGAAAAGKTCAAAGTGTTCTGTGAACACTGGGAGATGATGGCTGTTCTTAACACCTGTCATTTCAATACCAGTTTATTGACCTCATTTGGATGTCTCTCTGGGATTCCAAATAACCAACAGGAATTTTTTTCTGTGCTAGGGTTTTTTCTTCCAAATGTAGGTACAATCAAAATTTACTAAACTCACTTGCTCAAATCAAATGGTGTTTAAAAGTATTAATCACTCTAACCCCTAGAAATCTATTTTCTATCGAGACAAGTTGTCAAATGCAATGATTTCATTTTGCCCTACTTGCTACACTCAAAACATAAATCATAAAGTCTAGAAGGAATTCTGAAATGAAAATCTGATTTGCATTTTACTATTCAGAGAATCACAGTGCAAGTCACAGCAAATATTCATTTTGGCCGATATGCTGTCTCTGGTGGTGTCTACTAGCAAGTGTAGGTGTATCCCTGGTGCACGACCTTCCCTTGGGATACGTTTTAGGATCTTGGCAGGCAGTGATTTATCTTGGAGATTCTCTGGGTTACTGTACTTAACACTCCCAGTGTATATGTCCTCTGGCATTTGATTGATGTGTTTTGAATCTGTTTATAAATTTAGTTCTCACTAGTCCTGCAATGACTTCCTCTGCTAAAACTTGTGTGCCGTCTAAGTACACAGCTGATSTATTCCAATGTTACCCTGAAAATGTTTATAGCTATGAAAAGCTACTTCAGTAAATGTTTGTTACTTTTTTGCCTTTTTACATTTCAGCTTGATAAAGTCTAAAGCTTTTTAAAAACTTTTATATAGCCACACACAATTTTTGTTTTCTGAGACCTTTTTTCAAACATTTTCTTCTATTCTTTAAGTAATATGGATTTTTGAGGTGCACTTTTTTTTGACAGATGACCTACATTTTTTCCAAACAGTCCTCATACCACCAGAAGCTGTTATTTTGTATTAGTGTTTTACTTTTTTGATTTTTATATTTTTTCCTCATAAATATTATAGCTGAATAATGGCTGAATAGACCCTTTTCATGGAGGAGGAGGGAGGGAACATTTTATAATGAAGTTACATGATATTGAGTTTAATTGAGATGCAAAGTCAATTTTTTCATTACATATCCCTTTCAACATCTATCTTTTTCATGGGTTAATTCAGAGCCATGATGTTCTACACTTTGCACAACTTAATTCCAGACTTTAATGAATTAACACTGTGGAAAACAGAATTGTATGGACTCCTGCAATTCATTTTAAAGCACAGTTTCATTACAAGATCATGYACTCGGCAAGTAGACTTATGATGGCTTAGGATTTCAGAAAGCAAGGTAGGAAATAGAGACTTAATACTTCTCAACAGGATCCTTATTTACATTTCTAATGACTGGCTATTTGTCTTAACTGGCATCAGTTAAAAGGGGCCAAAACTAGAGGAAACAATGAGAGAATTTCCACATTAATTTCCTGGTATTAAACTCATGCAACCACTTTGTATGTGTTTTCATTCTTACACGAAACTTTTTAATGTCCAAACTCAGAAATCTGGAAATAAATTCAATAAATATGGAACACAAAATGAGGATATGGATTTTACTATCATTAGTCTGAAACTTAAGTTTCAACTGCATTTTCAATATGACACATTTTTAAACTTTAACAGAATATATCATAAAGATGTACAAGCTCTCTCTATATTTTTCTAAGCATTTAAAATTCAGTGGTGCTAAAGTGAATAGAGGAAAAAGGTTCTGAAGGATCAGTGGTTCATTGGCAGTGAAAAATGTAAAAGGGCAAAAAAAAAGYACATATGCTTATGTTAACGCAGTCTCGGACATAAAGATAAATATTTTATTGAATTTTCATGCAGTTCACTGTGCTGTTGAAAACCCTTTACTTCTAAAGAAATATTCTTTATAGAGCAGAGGTGTGTTATATCTGAGAGAGATGAAGTGAAGATTGAAGGGAAGAGACAGCTTGCCTTACTCTCAGTCTTATCAGCCAGCTCTTCAGAAGTGACTAATAATTTGAAGGAACCTTGGTGTTTTTAGGAGGTCTGTTTCTCAGTATTACTAGAAACTCTACATGCTTGGACATGCACATGACCAAACTGCAGCAACTCAACAAAGCTTGTCCATTACGTATTCCCTACAGATTAGGTGTAGACTGGGTTTCAGGAATAGGAAAGATCTTCAACACACACAATTGAATCACAACTTGGAAGTTTTCCAAACTGCCCATCCTATGATCATGCAGCAGGTCTGTGGACTTCTGTGAAGCTGGGCAGCTGCACAGTTTCAGACAGGGCAGGGGACTAAATATGCATTACTGCACAGCACTCACAAGGTGTGGAGAGTGCCTTGCCCCTCCTGGGGAAGTGTCCCATCCCTGAAGAAACAGCCTCCTTAGCCTCAAGGGCACAGGTGTACAGTCCAAGGATAAAGACAAGCTTTCCTGAATGCTGTGCCTCCACTTAGTTTTGAAAGACTTCTCACAGTTTCACTGAAATATTGACATGAAATGTCTCAGAAATAAAGCCACAATATGCAAAGTTCCATTGGCCTCTCAGCTGGGACTTGGTGACAGGGTAAATACTATATCATTCAGTGTGGCACATGCTTTGCACGTAGATGCACTAGATGAAGTATTGAAGCCCACCACATCCCTTTGGATGGGACTATGATTATATTTGGCCCTGTTCACCCTCATCAGCAGATGCACAGTTTTCACAGATGAGGTAAAAAATAAAATAAAACTTTTCACTTTAAAGTACAAACTAGTCTCTTTAATAAGACAATTTCAAACTGGGGAGTCTGATTTTTTCCCTCATTACTCCAATCTCACTCTGGGGTAGACTTTTTGAGTTCTGAAGAGCTATTATTGATTCACATACTGGCATACATGAAGAAAAGCCAGGCCCCGAGATTGTTCTTTGCCAATGTCAGATAACATTTGAGCACTGCCACCAACTAATAATATGTCCTCACAAAAAGGTTCAGGCTGCTGGAATAATAGATAATTACAGCCACAATTGTCCAAGCAAAGAAATATCCAAATCTCCTGTAGGAAACCATGAATACATTGGTACCCATGAGTAAAAAATTAAATGCCTGGCTTCAATAAATATGGAAAGAAAACTTCTTAAAAGTTTAGAATGTCATTAGCGTGAGATCTTTTGAAGGATTTTTTTCCTTCTACTTTCTCCAAAGCACACCTATTTGAGGCTCAGAACAATCCAGGGGACTGCTGCTGCAGTGTGTGGGTARAGTTCAAAATGCAAAAGCTCTCTTAATTTCACAATGAAAGTGGAAAATAGAATTTCTGATTTTTCAAACATAGCACTTTCTTTAGGACAATGTCTAAAGGTGAAAATATTACTTCAKCAGCTTTCTATTTTTTAAAAAACTTTTTAAATAGCCATGAAAAAGAATAATAATGGCTTCTACTTTCAAGGTGAATTGCATTTATTCTTTTTGTTTTGTACTATAGTTCAAATAGATCGGTTCATTATTTTAGTCTTTCCTCAGGGTTCCTGAAGTGATGCTYATCATCATCAAAAGAATAGCAAAAAGACGGACAAAAATGTAAAAAAGAGGTATGGAATCATAGAATAGAGTCACAGAAGATCCTGTGTCAAAAGGGACCTATGAAGATCATCAAGTCCAACTTCTGACTTCACAAAGGGTAACCTAAAAGTTAAACCATGCATCTTACACCATTGTCCAAATTCTTTGTGAACAGCTGAAGACATTACCACTTCCTTGGGAAGCCCTTGCAGGAGCAGGCTCCTGGAAGGGAACTTTGAACCCATGGAATGAGGAGCCCAGTCTAGAGTAGTTTTTTTGGCCAGGCTTGTGACCCTGTGGGTGACCCACATTGGAGCAGGCTGTTTTTGAAGGACTGCATCCTGTGGAAAGGGACCCACATTAGAACAGCTCATGAAGAACTGCAGCCTACGGGAAGGACTCATGCTGAAGAAGTTCATGGAGAACTGTCTYCTGTCAGAGGGACCCAACACTGGAGCAAGGGAAGGACTCCTCTCCCTGAGCAGCAACATAAACAACATGTCATGGCCTGACCATAGACCCCATTCTCCATGTCCCTATGCTCCCAGAAGGGAGGACATGGACACCAAGGAGGGTGGGGGGAAGGTGTTTTTAAGATTTGGTTCACTTCTCATTATCATACTCTGATTTGATTGGTGATAAATTCAATTAATTTCCCCAAGTGGAGTGTGTTTTGCCCATGATAATCCTTTCCCCTTAATGAAGGATCTCTCCTTGCCCTTATCATTATATTTTCTCTCCCCGTCCAGTTGCAGGGAGAATGATAGAGCAGTTTTGCTGGGTACCTGGCATCCAGCCGGGGCCAATCCACCACACAGTTACTGCTCTACCATTGTCCCACTAGCACTATCAACTGCTAAAGCAAGGCTCGTGTTGGTCCCAGCCCAATTTGTCTTTGGTGAAGCTGTGTTGGCTAGTCACAGATGTCACCTTGTTCTTTGTGTGCTTCCAAGCCATCTTCTGGCAGACGAGAACGGAAAGAGTTTATTCCTGGAAATCTGCCAGAAGTCTGCAGTTCAAGAGCTGCTACTGATTCTTCCAACAAAATGAGAGAAATCTTCCTTAGAATGGGGAAGAAATAGGCCAATAAAGTGATGAGAAGCTTTGCTCTTCATAARAACAAACAGAGCAAAGGTGTGCCTCAGACTGAACCACCGCCATCTCCACAATCCAAAGTCATCTCTCCACGGCCTCCAAGAAGGTTCTTGCAAAAGAATGGAACAGCCTCCCAAAGATGTCAGGCCCTCCCCTCCCTTTCCCTCTGTGCAGAAGAAAAGGCAGCTCTCCACACTCCAGGGACAGGGCCAGGGGGCAGGGAACAAGAGCCTTTGCTATATTTAACAGTAAGCAGTTCTTTTATGGAGTGCAGGCAAAGACCTTTTTCAGGTTGACTGAGCCTCCTTTTCCTGTCAGTGGGATGTCTGGATGTTTTGACCCCCCTCAACAACTGATGAATGCAGGTGGATGTGCTCCTTGCAGGGTGCCAGGTAAGAGGGAAGGATCACTTCGGACCCCAGCCCTCCTGGAATGTTGTTACTACCATCTTGTCTTGGGCATGGGATGCGGAGAAGGCTCATGGGCTCAGGAGGAGAGGTGGAGCATGGTCCCTGTGCAGAGGGGCTGTGGGAGTAGTTCCTGGGAGAAGCACAAAGAAGAAAGCCACTTCCCAGGAGGAGAAAGTGGAATCAGAGGAGGTGGAACACCACCCAGAATTGCATGAGAATATTTGTGGCTGCTCATGGGACCAGTGGCATGCAGTAAATGGATGTGGCTCTACTGGACAGCTGCAAGGGGCCCAGGTGTGTCAGGACTGATGGAGGAGAAGCACCATCCATGGGAATGATTGCTGTGTGACTGATGGTGTAGAGTCCACGAATATGGATCCACCAAGGAACAGTGAGGTGCTCTATTGCGTCAATCTATCAGAGGGCTGTGTGAGACCCATGCATATTACCCATCAAAGAATGGCGAGCCCACGAGTGCCAATCTGACACAAAAGGACATGGAGCCCACAGAGGTGGACCCACTTTAAGAGAAAGAACTGAGGGACGTGGACCAACCTGTGACAGGGCTGATATTTCATGACCCTAGCACACCTGGGCTGCTTTCCATGAGATCACATGAATGGCTCTCAGAGCGGTRCCTGGTGAGTTCCCAGACAGCAGAGCAGCCTCTGCACCCAACATTAGCTGGGAGAGGAGAAATTGTGGACATTACACAAGCTCACCCTCAAGATCTCTGAGCAGTAATCAGTTAATTTTATGAATTTCAAAGGTTGTGTGGGTACTTCTCTCTTATTTCCATCACCCTCTGTGCGAAAGTTGTTTACTTTTACTGTACTTAATGCATCCTAGGATTTGGTTGGCCACTTTGAACTCCAGGCAACATTGTTGATTCATATTTAGCTTAGAATCAATCACCTTTGTGTAAGGCTGCACTCCAGCTTCTTGTTCTCAGTCTATACATATATTCAGCATTACACTGTCCCCCAAGCACAGAATCTTGTTAATCTTGTTAAATTTAATATGGCTGGTGATTGCCCACTTTGGTTAGCTTTCCCCTCCTTACCTAGAGACTCTCAATCATCCCCAGCTGCAAGTTTTATATAGTCTAGCCCCTCCTCTATGAACAACACTTCCTTTCCATCTCATCTGTCCTGCCTATTTTTCCTGAAGAGCCTATAACCATCCATCACAGTACTGCAGCCACAGGCTTTTTCCCATGAAATCTCCCTAAATGTGTACTTTTCCACTCTGCCCCCTTAAGCCTTAGTCAGATGCTGGTCCAGACCGAAATGGTGATGTCCAGCTCCATGGCCTGCCTCAAAATAGCTGACTGGCCTCTTGGTAAGCCCAAAAATAGTGTCAGCTGACCATGGGGGTTCTGTGGGACACATTAAAGAGCAGGAGTGACCCATGCCTGTGGAGAAGCCTCAGTGGACCAGAGCAGCTAAAAGAACAGTGACACCTCTAGATTGGTGTGAGATGCTTTTAAATCCAACTATTCTGGATTTAAAAGCATCTGAGACCATGCTGGGTCCTAGGGTGGTGACTATATACCTTTTTGTCTTATTTTCCTTTCTCTATTTCTCTCTCCCAACAACTTCTTCACAAAATATGTTGTAAGACAGATTAAAAAACATCCAGTCAATGCCTTAAAAAGGGCCTTGTTGCAGCTGAATAAATTAAARTTTGCTGTGTTAAAATTTGTGAAGTGCCTTACTTTGTCTGGAAGTTGTTTTAAAATTTACCAAGTACCTTACACTACCTTAAGTACTTACTTAACTGAATTATCAATATCTAGTAAAAGTGAAAGAGATTTTTTGACWTAGTAGCATATTTTCTACAAGGAACAGGTATCAAAAGGAACTGACAGAAAATAATTGAGTTAATGTAGAGATGAAGATTCATTTTCTGCAAAAATATATTGCAGAATTCTATGCTGAAAAATAATCAGCCTAAAGTTACTTTCAAGTGCATGGCATTTCTACAGTGGTTGGGGRTTTGTCTGTTTATTTATTTTGCTTTGGGTTGGGGTTTTTTGCACTATTTATTTTTATTACTATGTAGAATGAAAAGATTATGCTAGATTGTTAGAGATAGCTATTCTTGCAATGACTGGGTGGAATTGTACTACATCATTCTGATATCTGCAGAATATCTTTGCTGAATGTTTGCTGGTGAGGAGGCAGTGTGGATCCCTGAGTRAGAGCTGGTTGCACAGAGACTGTCAAGATTTTTTCCTTCTCAAGCTATTAACTGTGCATATGTGCAGCTACAGATTTTATTTCTCTGTGACTTTCTGTAACTAGTTTATGTAGGAAAAGAGAATTTCTTTACTTTCTTGCCAGAATTGTTTTGTAATGATACCAGAACAAGTTAGGCTTTCAAGTTTGCAAAATGGAAAAACTGAAGCAATCTTAGAAAAGAACTCTGTATTTTAAGGTGATTGGGAGATASTTAGTGTGGTTTATTAATTTCTTTTGTATAGAACAAAGAAATGAATAATTCTACACTAGCTGATAATGATTTTTCTCCTCCACATCTTAAGTAACCCACAATTTTCATTAAAACAAAAAAACCTAGGAAGTGCTCAGGGAATTTKAGCTCGGATCTTTCATGAAATGGTGCACAACACAATTAAAATCAGGTAAATGGTTTATGGCTTTTGAGGATGCCTTTGTTATTTATTTTAGATACCTTTGGTTGTTTAGATTCTATTCTGAAAATTGATATTTCTAGATGAAGTGAATAGAGTTACCAGGAGATAGGCTGAAATGCTCATTCTTTTAGGTTAAGTGAATTCATTTTCAGATATCCAKTTTTTCCATCATTTTTTAGAGAAAATAGACAGTCTTATACTTGCTCCCACTATACTTTTGTCTTCTTACACAGCTGCCCATTGATCAAGTAGTGTATGTACTCAGTTTCAGTAAATAAGATTTYCCATATGTTGACCTACTTTTACACTGCCATCTTTCTAGTTACATGCTGTGGCATGAGAAAAATTGAATAGGATAGAGATGGAAGAACTGATTTTAACATTCGTTGTAAAAATTGCTGCTCTTCAATAGTACCTTGTCAAATTTTGAAGTTGTCTGAAAAAAAAATTTCTCTTGAGTGTGTTCTCTCAGACACTATTGCAAGGAAATAGCAAACACCATGAGAATGGTCAATACGGATTTCAAACGTGGCTCCTCCAACACTGACAGGAATGCTGTTGAACAAGCTGCCAAGGAAAGAGAAGGGTGTTCACACAACTGCATGCAGTAAATTGTACTAGTTTTCTTGTCCTTCTTGCCCCTCAGTGCAGGTTTCTCCCAGAAGAAAGTACCACAGGAAATGCATTCCCAGGTGTAAGGTATCGTTTGTGTTAAAGTATTTGAATTGCTACAAAGCAGATATAATATTATGATTGTTATTATGATATTTTTGTTGTTATGATTCAATTAGGATTTTGTGGCAGTTTTCACTCATTTGTGAAGTAATGAATAGGAGGAAGATTTATTTTTCATTGGTGTAGACAAATCGGGGTGTTTTAAGTAATCTCAGCACAGAGATAACCTCTGTGTGTGTGATGGTRTGTACAAAGATATACACACAGAGTAGTGATTGCTGCGTCTATATTTCAGTCATTGCTACCTCTTCATCTTCTGTCTTAAAAATACAAAGGGAAAAAGAAGTTCTCTTGCTTYTGTAGAGAAYATTCMTCTCATTCTCCTTAAAGGTATGAARGAATGACCGGAAAAAATATTTATTTGTTCWCAGAGGAAAAGATTTAATAAAGAAAATGAGAAACGAGTACCCAGCTCCAAGAAGGATCCCCATGGAAAAGATTCAAAGGGCAGGAGGAAAAAGACTGAGGAGTCCTCCAGTGCACTCAAAGAAGATGAYTAAGAAAGGAGAGGTTTGACTTATCTCCTCCTGTCCCACCAAGTGTGTAATAAGTTGACCTTTTCCAGCCTTGTCAGGGCTGGAGGAGGGATTTGCTGTTTAAGCTCTTACATGACATATGTGTCAAAAAGCCTGAAGCTTTTGGGGAAAAAACCAACATCCTGAAAGAGCAAGGAAGAGGCTGACATCTGCAACTCTGTTCAGGGATGCCTGTGCCAGTTCTGACATGAACGGCTTCATAAGTTTAGCATGGAAGAAAAGATGGATTCATTAAGACAAGGAAGTAAGTTCAGCAACTTCCCCTGGGGTATTCTTAGGTTCAGATTCCCCTTTTGTCTATTTTTTCCCCTCATTCATTCAACAGTCAGGAGACTTGGATCTAATTCCTTCTCACCATGCTATCATCGCCTGTTATAAACCAAAAAATTCTTTGAAAGAATAAGCTTATTCTGATGTGAAATAGAGAGGAAGAGGAAGACATCTTCCTGCTTTCCTTTCAAATCACTAATCTCAGGTCAAAACCATTGAGATCTACAAGAATATCAAGTATGAAGCAGATWCTCTGCAGAAGGAGGTTCTAAAAGAAGACATTTCTAATCATAAGATGGGAAAAGAACGTCTTGACTGGGAATAAGCTCAGTATTTTTGAAGTTATTGTACTAAACTTTGTAATTCCTTCAGTGTGGGGTACCAATGAATTGAAGAATTTCAGAAGCATACTCTAAGAATGCTTGACTATGTCAGACCAAAKCCTGCCATTGCGTCTCTAACTCTGGCCAAGAATGAGTTAGAGGGAATGAGTTAGGGAAACGGGGCAAGTACACAGTGATATGTCTCTGGAATATCCTCCTAAGTAATTCCAATTCAAAGATCAATGTAAGAGTACTTTGAGAGACAGAATTATGTTTCTGTATTTTATAGCCTTCACAAGGGATTATTTGTCAACCTCTTCATTCTTTCACTGACTAACCAGAAAATATCTGGTATTACATTTGTAAGAAGTATTTTTATTATGGAGAAACAGATCTAGCTGACRTTTTTCTACTGATTTTTTTATCCTTATGAAGAAGAAGAAAGGGTGACTGTGTTAATAAATGTAGTCTGATTTCAGAATATCTTGACTAATTTCTAATTATTTCACTTTAGGGAAGTTGACCTCWGAAGATATCTTGTACTCCAGGCTGGAATTTGACTCACTGTAGGTTAGCTATATTACTGGTAAAATAAATTTTGACAGCCTTATTCTCTGAAAKGGTCAACTTTAAAGGAATAGTAGAACCTACTGTTTGTTAGAGGGGAGCAACATAGTCTGCAAAGTGGTTATAGTTGATAACTGAAGGAAATAATGGAAGGTTCACTTCTGGAAAGATATGCACAGTTATATTTCTACATTAAAATATTTTGCGATCAACATAGCAAGATATTAAAATATTTCATTTATAGTGTTCTTGGACTTGTAGCAGTCACAACTCAAAAGTGGTTTCCTTTCATTGTTAATTACACTGCTATATTCTCAAAGCTGAGTGGGTTTATTTTAYGATGAATGCATTAGGGACTAATAATGCATTGTTTCATTGTAGCTGGACAGTTTTTAGGCCTTATTTTCTAAGGGAGTAAGCCTTTGCTGCAATATAATTTTTATGTCCCCAAACCTGAGCTTGAATTTTATTTGTAGATGCAGCATATCCTGTAGATGCAGTTTATAAAATATTTATTTTCATTCCTTTGAAAAAGCTTTGACATAGATTTGATGATACCTGTGTTTATTCAGCAGTTTGGACTGCTACTTATGTTTTCAGAAGTTTCTTTTTGAAGGAACTCAGTTTTATAGATTTGCAATTCCCATTGGGTAGATTAACCCAGGATTCCCATGAATTTGATGTCACACCAAGRTACAGTTGCACAAATGTAATTCATATCATTAGCTGTGCCCTGCAAGCTGTTTGTGTGACTGCAAGCAGTTTGTGGGAACTGCATATTTTTACACTGCATATCTAAGCAATAAATCTATGATATAAGATTCAGGAAATTTTGGACATCTATGGTACATCTGGAGACAAAGATCTGAGGCTTCATTTTTGTCTTCCTGGCATTCCCACCTGCTGGTGCTTGCTCACAAGCAGTGCAGGTACCACAGCATGGGGCATGAATCTTGGCCT
Organism: Cardinalis cardinalis; assembly: GCA_014549065.1. Taxonomy (NCBI): domain Eukaryota; kingdom Metazoa; phylum Chordata; class Aves; order Passeriformes; family Cardinalidae; genus Cardinalis; species Cardinalis cardinalis. The sequence goes on from JACDOX010000007.1 coordinate 12,742,902, forward strand.
CAGACATGGAGCATCTATGTCCTGATTTCATTTTCATCTATTCCTCACAAAATAATCTCATGAACAAGGGTTAAACAAATGGATTCTCGGCATCAGATGAATTGATAGATAATAATGAAGGGCCCTAACTGCACATACATAGCAAAAAATGAAACTCCTTAAAACAAGTTGGTGTTGGGTAATGAGACAGAACTAAGCTGAGTTATATTGAGACAAAACAGAGAAGATGGTTCTTCATACAGTGGATGGTAGAGCTCATTGCCCAAGACTGTTATAGATAGTGAAAGGATACTCAGATACAGAAATTACTGGACAAAACCATGATAGATAAAGCCACTTAAGGATATTAAATATTAATTGATGCCATGTATTTCATAGAATTGCTAAATACACATTCTACTGGATGAGTGCATCATGTGGAAAATGTTTGGCAGGGCATACATGTAAATGGGAAATGTCCTTCCCTTTTCYTGGTTCTTTTCTGTTTTAACTATCTCCTTGTTACCAGTAGTTGAGACAGAATACCAAGCCAGCTAGATCTCTGTCTGGTATAGTACATATTATGTTCTTTTGATGTGAACACATCAAATTTAGCTGTTTGCTTTGGTAAAATGTAAAGATCTGTGGCTGGGCATATAAAGGTATCTGTCTATGTGCAATATTCTGAGGTGTACAGCGATATAAGACTTCTGTTTGCCGTAATGAAGGAGGAGGACCCAAAGCCCTTATATTTATGGCTTAACTTGCAAGTTTTAAATGTATTTTTTTTCCTTATTTTCTTTTTCTTTTTTTTTTCAGAGAGGTTTGGTGGTGAAGGCTGAAGAATAGGGTAACAGAATGATTTTAGTGGTAACTTGGGTATTCTTTTTATTTTTACTATAAAAATTGTATAGTGATGAAAGAAGATACTCATCAAGCATTCAGAAAATACAGCACTGCCTGGTGGAAGACTTAAATTTCTGTTGAGGTAGGTGAATTTACATTTGTATGTTCAATTTGGGAAAGTAGTATTCCCATCGCTTCAGAGATGTGTATGCTGTTTCAATAGGAATGACTGGCAGAAAGGCCTGTAGTATTGCTGGTTGTCTGTAAAGCAAGTGGAAGCATCTCAAGTATGTATAAATAGAAGTAGAAAGTCTTGACAGGGTGTATTAGTTTAGAGTACTCGGTTGGGATGAGTAAACACCTCACCTCAGAAAGCATGTGTGCTTTCTGTCCTGATTCATGAAATTTACTCAGGAATGGAGAGCAAGGGAAAAAAATGTAGAGCTTCTTATCAGTGTGAAAGGTAATGATTATGATGCAGCAAAAATATATTTTTGGAAACCAGGAGACTGAATGACTCAGAGAGTAACTAGAGGTGGGGAAAAACTCACAGGCACTTTTGCAGACTCTTTGCAGATTTACTTATGTCTGTAAGATTACTGGTAAAATTAGGAGAGAATACTATCAGAAAATCAGAGCAAGGACATAAGGCAGYTATGTGTGTGATTTTGAATCCCTATCAGTGGGATAGGGAAAGCTGTGAAAGCCAGCCTCTCGCTGATACCATGCAAACAGCAGTATTGCAGTCTTTGCTGGTGAACCTCCAAGATGCAAATGTTGCACTTCATAAAAAAATGCATATATTGTTTTTAATTAAAAACCCTGACTCCATGTAAAAATGAAGAATATAGTGCAGTGTTTCTAGTGATATATTAAATTTTATGCATGGCAGTAGTGGATTTTCCAGCAAACAAAGAGTAAGCATATTTCAAAGACCATATATTCAGGGAAAAGGAAAAAAAAAAACCAAACCAAACACCCCAAACCCTACAATACAYTACCATTGAGAAAGCTAATGTCTTCACTTGTTTGTGTACCATGGGCTGCCCTAGAGCAGAGGCAGAGAGAGAACTCCAGATACTCCACTCTATGCTCTTCAGGCATGCCTTATGGAGGTTTGATAGAGAGTAAACCAGTTGTCTACTTTTCCTCAATCCTAGCAGGAACAGAGCAGGATATTCATGTGTAGGCCTAAAGACAAAGGAAAAGGAACACTGAGAAATTGCAAAGCTCACTCACAATGGGATGGGGGAGAGGAAAGAAGAAAAGAAGATGAGTGTGGAACAAATTGTTCAGAGGAATATTCCATACCATATAATATCACATTCAGCAACAAATCATGGTAAGGAGGGTTGGGGTTTTGTCTTCCTCTATGTCCATTGCTCCAAGACTGACTAAGCATCCATCTGTTTCTGGGAAGGGTTTTGCCTTTGCAAATCCACCCATCACCTTTCCTACATTTACAAACTACGTTTTAGTCCCACAAGTTTTTCTGCTTTCTCTCATTCTGTTCTGTCCCCTGTCCTGCAGGAGCAAGTGGATTAGTGAGCAAGTGGATGTGGAGGTGTCTAGTTTGCTGGCTGGGGTCAACACATCACAGTATAATGTAGTTCTTTAGTATTATATGAATGTACACTATCACTGACTTTATAGTTAAATATATATCTGTGTTTTTATATATTAAAGACAGTTTTCATGCCAAAAATATGTGCCAAAATTCACAGCTTTTAGATATTAAAATAGATTTTATTACAGATTTTCTAAATCTGTAAGAGTCTTGCTATTTTGTTTTGAACTCMCATAAAGTACAAATGTATCTTAAATTTTAAAATTAGTTTTTAGAATGGAGTAAACACACTTTAAGACATATTAGCAGAAAAGGARAAAAAGAATTACAGTAATCCTTAGGCTGGCTAGAATTAAGCAAATTATGTCCCGTCTGGGAAATACTGATTTTTTTCCTCCTTTTTCTCTAGTTCAAGTAGTTTTCTGCTTTTGTCCATTAATAAGGCTAAAAATCTCAGTATTTAAATAGAAAAACCTCCAACAGTCTAAATTCTTTTTAAAGTATAATCACAACTAATGAAGTACAGCCTTAGCAATGCTACAAAGGTCCTGTTTTAAAGATCAATTAGGGCAGATTTTTCAAGATACAGTCTTGTACTAGAATTCCTAGAATTATATATTTTATTGCAAATTATTTACCTGAACATTTGAATTTATGAATTAATATGTTTACATATCTCTGTAGAAAGAAAAGAAAGAATCTTAGCAATTAGCAATATATGAAATGGTTATTCTTTTGTGTTTCTATCTCCTCAATTTTAAAAGGGGCACATCAGTGAATTTCTTTTAACGTCTTCTTCAAAATGCTACTGATGAATATAGCGGGGACATTGATTTTGAATCAGTGTAAGAAATAACAGAGAATATCTAATTACTTCTTTATCTGCTAAAACAAGAACTGTAACTTATTTTTCCATTGGTAATTTTAGGGTGCAAATTCTGTTCCCTTTCTCCATGGCTGTATTTTTTTCCAGTACATAGTACTTACCAAAAAACCAAAGTTTTAACAGAGCATAACATATCACAGTTATGTTGCTCTTGCACACAATGGATTTTGTTCTAGTGCACTTGTATTAATGAAATGAACTGATACAACTGATATCAGATAATAAACTACAAGTGATTTCTGAGGGTTTTTGAGCCCAATAGTATTATGCTATCTGTCATTCATATGGTTCAAAGATGAAACATGTATTTGTTTTCTTAAAGATTATATAATTAAGTGATAATTATTCTCTTTTCATCCACAGTTCTAAGCAGTCTTTGCAAACATTAAACAGCTTGTGAAAGTAATTAAACATTGTCTCTCCAATCCCTAATCTTGTCAAGTTGTGTGGTAAGAGATGTGGAAGGCTCATTAACAAAGGAGAAAATAATCCCTTATTTTATTACAAACTTTAAACAGCCAAATTGTTTACAAAAACAAAGCTTCAAAGTCACCTGTAAGTTTATAAAGTGCTAAATGTTGGGTTACAAAAGCAGTGCATTCACCTGAGCTGGAAGTGTTGTAAATTAATTCTCTTTGCTATTTTTATGTTGACCATTTCTAGTCAACAGCAAATAGAAAGATTCGAGTTCTTTTTTTTTTTTTTTATAGCATACATTGTCAAGCTCTAGCACAGAGATTCTGTGCTTAACAGAGGGTCTTAGATTTCTTTTTCCAGCTATAGTAAAAATGCTATCTCTTTTCTCATATTTTCCCCTATTTATGTCTCCAGCTCAGGGCAGTTATGTTTATGTTACTGGGGAAAAAAAAAATAAAACCAGATCAACAGACTCCACCACAGTTAACTTTGCAGTAGTGYGGGCACATTTTATATCATTCCTCTCTATTTAATATATTTTAAAGCCTTTTATAATGAGATTTTTTAAGATGATCTCTGGTCATTTGATCAGCCAGGAGAAAGATATGGCCTGGACAGCAAAGCAGGCTTACAGTCACTTAAAGCCATTTGGCAACATTCCTAAGAAGAGCACCTGCAGTGATATATTTGGGTCCAATGTGCCTCTAAGCAATAAAGCTAGATGAAGAATGAACAGCAGAGCCATGAGTATATGTTACAGTGCCACATCTCCGCTGTATTCACCCCTACATTTAGTTTGCCAGGGGATGTTCTGAAAGCAGTAAATTGCTAGTTCAGAAATCTTCAAAAACAGAAATATCATTTAACTAAACTGCAAGTGGGATTACATAACAGGGTCTACTTGACATAAAGTTATTCTACATTTACATTGGTTTTAAGAGTGAAATAATACAAATTTCTAAGTCTTCTAAGTCTTTGTGCTTATCCAACAAACACAGTTTATAAAAATTTCTCACATCACTGGATGGCTGAATTGGCTGGCTTTAGGCATTTAAAGTTTTGAAGTCAAGGATCCCCTTGATGCCTTGGAATGGCTACCTAGAACAGAGGCTAGACAAGATTAAGAGAATAAAAAGTAGGTATTTATTAAAGGCCTCCAGTAGATACACAGACAATTAGAAGTTTGATCCATTTACATATCAGTGATTAATCCTCCAGTTACACCTTCAGGTAATGAAGTCATATACCACCAGTTTCCTCCCCTCCCACTCTTCAGGGTGAGGCAGTGGAGTGTCTTTAAATTTCAGGTCTAGAGGCATTGTTTTGTCTGACCAGAATGTGAAGACAGTAAACTAACACTCCRTATGGAGTTTCGACTTACACACTAATGCAGTACAGGATTTGAAAAATATAAAAGCTAAAATCTTAAGGCATCACCTTGCACTGCAAATCAGAGGAAAAATTTAGACTCACCTGTAGAGATTGATGAGAAAAAATCATAGCTGTCTTTCTTTGCCTCTGGAGAGGAAAGASACAGAGGAAGCTCAGCACCTTGGCTGGTGATAGAACTCCTCTGTCAGTTCTATCTGACAGAGGGAGTTTCATGTCTGCACCATGGGTTCTTTTGTAATGAGGGGAGATTGATTTCCCCAAGCAATTTTTTATGCTCATATGAGTAGGCAGAACAGAGGAATTTTGAATGTAAGTATTTTGATGGGCTGTAGCAGAAGCAAGACCCAAGTTAGTTCTGGTGCCTAGTTTGGTGCCTACCTACGGATAGATAAAGTCTGACTGAAGGACTGCATACACCCCCTGCTAATCCTCTGTGTCATAGTGCAATACCTATGCATGTTTCCTCAGTCTATCTTTAAAGAACTGTAATTTACTGGAAAATATATTCCTGAATATTACTGTAATAACCCTCTTGAGTCTCTTATATCACTGGGCGCAATCGAAAGGGCAGACCTTGAGCTACTGTAAATCATGCTGGCTCCATTGATTTCAGTAGAACTCTATTGATTTACTGCTGTAGAGAATATGGTCTGAAAGATTTCTGTGGTATTGTGTGCATTTAGAGTTAGAAGATTTACAGGCTCTAATAATAAAGCTAAGAAGCCTAAGCATAACCATTCTCAATGGCTGATGCATTTCTTTGTCTCAGTGTATAAACAATTAACACCACCAGTATGAGTAGTGTAACACAGGAAAATTAATATCTGGGATAGTGCATCGATACTAGCTGCTAGGAAACTTATTAATCAATGCTAATAGGAGAACCTTTCTTTATATGTGTGCCTTTTATTGACATAATAAGGGTAGAGGGTCATGCTGCAAATGTCTGAGTCTCAGAATTGGAAGGAAAAGACACACTGGATTGACATGCTTTCTAGTCAGCCATATAACATTTTACACTTCAGAGTAAATGCTTTTAATGGTAATTATCAAAGTTATTTGTACCAAAAAAAAAGAGATATCAGATATGGTGAGAGAAATGATACTTGAAGTGTTGATAACTAGTTAACTAATGATTTTCATAGGTCATTTCAAGTGCCCTAATGAGTTCTGCCTGAAAGCTTGTTTGAATGTATCCCTTCCTCTTTCTCTACAGATGGAAAAAAAAATTATAATCTTTGTTGTAGGGAACAGCAGTGCACCAGATTGCTTTATCAGTACTTTAAACAATTGCAGTGTAGATGAGAAGGTGTTAGTCACAGCTACCTAAAGCCACAGGTGCGAGTGACAATTTTAGATACATCAAATAGCTGCATTTTCATTCTCTTTGTTTGAATAAAACCCAGATAACTTTTATGTGCATGCATGAAGGGTGTTGAGACAAGAAAAGCTTAACCAGAGTAAAATCTTATCTGCACAACAAGTAGAACTCTCCTACAGCCTGCTCTTCCCTTACCAACCCTGACCAAATAGTCTTCTTGCCTTTGTACTTTTTTCTTTACAGCTCCTTTATGCTTCTGAAGTACTTAATATGCATGCCAGTWTATCTCACTAAGCTGACAGCGGGTGGGAGGAGGAGAGCAAATAATTTTCTTTAGGCTTACTTGAGACATCAGAAGAAGAAGCCAAAGTAGTAAAAATGTGTGGGAAAAAATGACAAAGCTGGGAAAAAAGACAAGGCTCCACATCTATAAAAGAAACTAACTGCCAAACAAACTCAGTTATTTAATCTAAATAAGGCATCCTTATGCAGTTTATCCTGAACATCCTAGGCTGAAAACTGAGAAAGCACTAGAGTCTCTGGGTATGCACACATTTCAATACTCAACAATGTTTCTGTAGTTGCAGAAATATATTTAAAATATCTAGCACTAGAAATAAAGATTGTCAGAACTGGAACTCATGTTATTCCACATGCTGAGTTTCATAGGACCATAGGAAACATCTGTAGGTAGGCATATGATATCATAATCAATGATGGCCCTTGCTAGCTGTGGTAATACAGGTGTCCAAAGAACAGGAAATCAGCTTTTTTCTTATGTTCATAGAAATTTGGAGCTCAAACAGTTCACTTTAACTTCAGCATTGCTAGTTTGAAAAAGTCTTGTTTTATCACCTGAAATGATCTCTGCTGATCCCACTTGCTCATTAGAATTCAATTATCTTTCTCCTGAAATTTAACTACTCTAGATTGTCCTACTATACAAAACATTTCAGTGAAGACCTGTTGAAGGGAGGATAAGAAAGAAAATGCAAAAGTAATCTGAATGTACAGAGGAAATGGAGAATTTGCTATTTGCTAGGGGGTCATAAGGTAATCCTTTTCAAAATATAAAATGAAATTATAAAATTACCTTATGTGATCTCAGAGCATTATACCTCTGAACAGATGAACTATCTAAACAGCTGTGACAGATAAGCTTTCTTAAAACTAGAAAAAAGTAACTATAGCTTCCAGGATTTTGAGTCTSTTGCTTGTATTGTCATGCAGTGTATTGTCATTTTGACTGTAGTACGAGTGAGAACTCAGATGCAGCACTTTGTTGGTTTGTTTTATTCATTAGAACAATAGATGTCTAGTTGCTAATAACTTGAATTATAATGTCCTTAGGAAATGTGAATAGCAGTGAACATATTTCTGGATGATATTTGTGTAAAAAGCACATTTAAAGATCATAGAATCTATAGAATGGTTTGGATTGGAAGGGACCTGAAGGATCATCTACTTCTGATCCCCTGGCCATGGGCAAGGACACCTTCCACTACACCAGGGTGCTCAAAGCCCCATTCAATCTGGCCTTGAACACTTCCAGGTATAGACGTCCACAGCTTCTCCAGGCAACCTGTCCCAGTGCCTTATATCCCTCACAGTAAAGGATTGCTTCCTAACACCAAATCTAAATCGAATCTCAGATAAAAGCAATTCCCTTTGACCTATTACTACAGGCTCTTGTAAAAAGTTCCTCTCTCTCCTTGCCATTTCAGGTACTGGGAGGCTGCAATAACCTCTCCCCAGAGCCTTCTCTTCTTCAGTMTGAGCAGCCTAACTCCAGATGTGCTTCAGTCCTCTGATAATTTTTGTTTCCTCCTCTGGACTCATTCAGGAGGAATGACTGGACTCAGGCCCATGTCTTTCCTGTACAGAGGATCCCAGAGCTGGAAACAGTGTTCCAGGTGAGGTCTCACCAGGGTGGAATTGAGGGACAGAATCCCCTCTCTTGCCCTGATTGCCACAGTGCTTTGGATGAAGCCCAGGATATTATTGGCGTTCTGGGCTGGGAGTGCACATTGCTGGGTCATTTTGACCTTCTTGTAAACCAACACACCACATTAATTTTCCTCAGGCYTTTCTTCAGATTATGGATTTGGTTTGACCACATGATACCTTGTGTCCTGTGAATGGAATTATAGTTGCATATATGCTGAGACAAAGTGTAATAATGATGGCAAGGACAATGAATAAGTTATTGTTGATCACAAAGGCACAAAACAATAAAGTAAGATAATGATTTAGAACAGAAAAGACCTGGGTTTTCTGTTTTTTGAAAAATTCTGCAGTTTCAGATCTAGTTTATACTTCTAAAACACAACAAAAATAAAAGAAAACAGGAAAAATATCTGAAGTGCTTTTAGCTGATAGTAACAAATGTGGTAAAACTAAGATCTCTCATTCCCATGTAGCTTTTGTGTTTTTTTTCTTTATATTTATATTTATATAAATATATGTTTATGTGTGCATATATGCATGCATGTATATTTAAAAATGTCGATTTTCTTAAAATGTCTCATAGCTTCAGAAATTGAAATTATTTTTCTGGAAGGTGACTAACCAATATGAATGAAATATATCAATAGTATTGGAAACAATTTGGAAAATCAGTTAATGATTCAAGTTTTTCCAAGATACGTTAGCAAAAAGTAGAACTCTCAGTGTTTTGAATAATGGTAAATTGAAAAAATGTGCTCGACATGGAGAAGGCTTTCCCCTATTCTTCCCCTCTTGCTGACCTCCTAAATATAGAATCATAGAATATCCTGAGTTGGAAGGGACCCACAAAGGTCCTTGAGTGGAACTTCTGCCCCTGCACAGGATACCCCAAGAGTCACACCCTGTGCCTGAGGGTATTGTCCAGATCTTTCTTGAACTCTACCAGGCTGGTGGTGTGACCACTGCCCTGGAGTTCTGTTCTAGTGCTCAACAACCCTGTGGGTGAAGAACCTTTTCCAATATCCAACCTAAACCTTCCCTGACACATATGTATCACATATCTTAAGATACAATCTTGTATAACGATGATAACATGCAGAAATTTGAAAGATAGCACATTAAATTTAAAAACTGTGTTGTCACCTCAGTTGCAGATTTATCTGAAGCAAGTAAATATCATCAATTTTATTCTTTGTGGTTCTTTCAAGAGTACTTTTAAGCCAGTATTGCTCCCTGGAAGGGACAACCTATGTGATTCCATGGACCCATCAAGTATGCAAGACCTCATCWTTTTACTACAGCCTGGTTTGGACATGTTCCTAAATCTTTGTTTGTACAGATATTCCTCTGCTTGAAACTACTTTTCTTCGAGAGCTCCATTGGTCCATGACACTGCAAGACTTGGCAGAAATTTCTCGTAGTGTTGTGGTTTTAGTCCTGTCTTTCAACAAATAAATAACTTTCAGAACCGCAAATGCATTTTCTGAAGCTAGACAAAAAAYGAGATTTTTACCTAAATGTGAAAGTAATCCATTCTGACTATCTGCCATGTACTAATATCTCTCACTAGCTCCTAGCATGGTGAGTTAAGACTGCTAATGTGTGCTGGTCCTAATCCTACACTGCTGAAGAAAACAGATCTTAACTGAGTCTTAAAGGAAGTTGAAAAAAACTTTTCCATAGTTTCCCTGTGAAGTTGCCATCAATATTATACTCATCTTTGTTTTTTTCATTATAGTATTAGCCTTCACTATTAGAATTCAAAATGGGCTTTTCTCTGGACTTCTAAATTCTGTCCAACACAGTATCTCCCAAACTTCCATCTTTGTGATTCATATTGCCATGGAAAGTGGTAAAAGGAAAATCTGCAAACTGTCAGTGTCAGTGCACGTGTTGATCTAGAAAGAAGGATGGGCGTTTGAAAATCATTCTGTGGTTGGAAAATAGGAGAGCTGCTAGATTAAAAGTCAGGTATAAAAAAAAAAGCATGGATAAAACAGGCTAAAAATTTCAATACATCAAGCAAACATTTCATTCCTTACCAGACACAATGGTATGAGGATAAAGCTGTACCTTTCCTCACAGTTTTTATTAGACTCAGTGTAAAGAATGTGTCAATTTTATGGATCCTATTTGATCTAGGCTTTTGAATAAACTGTAGGATTATTGAATGCCTAGGAAAATTATTGTGTAACATTTTTGTAACCATTCATTGCTAGTATGGGTTATGAATACAGAAATAATTAAACCAATCCCAGAATCTCCAAGAATCCGTATTTCAGTGTTGTAATACAGGGAGCAGGAAGAGGGACTGGAGATTTTAACACAGCTTGAACATGGATAAATCTATGGATAAAATTATAGATCATCCTCCCTGCAGRCTGATGGAACCTTGCATTTTCTCCTGTCCTTTGTGAGTAACATTCATGATCTTTTCCCTATGTAATGTCTTCTTTATTGCATTGAAGGTATGAATCAATTTCCTGAAGATGGTAGCACTGAATTGAAGTAGGATGGCTTTGTGCATCTAAGTCCTTCTAGTTATAGGTCTCTTGGGTTTTGTTGTTTGTTGCCAGGAAAAATAATATTAAGTTCTTCCACAAACTGTCACCAGTGCTTTTTTGGGTGGTAGCAGCAGGAGTGGGTTCAGGCAGGAAGAACATTAGACCTACTGCTTGCATGGGGTTTTTCTTACTTCTCAAGAATGTCATGTTGCAGAAACACAAAACTTCTCTTATATTCTAGTCTACACTCCATTCTACTTTTTTTTTTTTTTACCATGGAAAGAGTCATGCATGATGCAGTGTTAAATACATACACTTACCAGTATGGTTGGAAATCTTCACTACTGTAAGGGGAAACCCAGCCAGGTCAGTAGAATTGTCACCTTATGGTGAGGGTTGTTTTCAAAATCATACAAATAATGTGTGTATATAAAATAAAATAAATATTGTGTGTATACATATATACAGAGACCACTGAAAGATGTTTTTGCATGCCTTTGATATATGGGTAAGATTCTGAAGACTTAATTTGAAGAAAGGCTTTCTACACAAACATCAGGACCCCTTTTTGCACTGCAACCTTTCTATCTCAGGTTTAATCTGAGATCTTTGGAGCTTTAATTTTATTTCCTTTTTTTTTAATTTTCTTTAAAGCAGGAGAGTACATGGACAAGTTTTTTGTTTATCATGTGTTTTGCACACTGCCTCCCCATAAAGAGATGTAGAATATGGACCTTCAAAAATAATTTTCTTACCTCTATTTCAGCCTAGTTTTATTTTATTCCAAAGAAGATCTGACTGAACATTGCATGGACTAGAATACTACTGAAAATGGAAAAGCACTCCAGTCTGTTTCTGTGCTGTTAGATCTTCAGTCAGAGGTGGTGAAACAGGGAATTGCCCTTTTATAGACAATCCTGAGTTGAGGAGTCTTTGGTTTGTTTTACATTGGAAGTAAATATCAGCAGTTTGGAATCTCTGGCAAAGGTTAACAGTCCATTTTGGCCCCTCTCTCTGTTGGACATCCCAAACACCAGATGGGTGCCTGTGCATCTGGGGAGCTGGAGAGCTAGCTCAATCCTTTGTATGAGCCAGCCGGACACACAGAGCCCAGAGCTGTGGCAAATCAAGCAGCCAGCAAGAGGATAAGGCATTTGGCCAGGGGAGAATGGTGGAAGCTGTCAGGAAGTCAGGAGCTGGACAGCAGGCAAGCTGGGCAGAAGCCAGATGTGCTCTTGGCCAGCTGGCCAGAATCTCTGCTTGCCAGCTTTGTATGTCACTAGTGATTGCTTGTCATTCTGCTGAAAGTCATAAGGCCATTTTGCAGTTTAGAAAAAAAATGGGGGRAAAATATATTTTGTATTATTTCTTTTATTTCTCATGAAAGGCTAAACAGGTAATTTTCCAGCTTTTCTTCAACACTAGAAAATTTAGAGACTTGCTAGAATTTTAAAAATGGCAATTAAGAAAGTGATACAGGCCCAGATCCACAACTTTGAGGAGTCATCTGCCTTTAAATCTTGTAGAACTGGGAAGATGTAAATAAATTTTTGATACATTGGTTCATTTTGCAGACTTACCTGAAAAATAGCTTGAAAATATAATCACGTATAWTAGCTCAAAATCATCTGCCTAGATACTTTCTGCTTGCAAATTCTGTATGTGGGCAGAATGTAAATTTGAAAACTGTATTGATATCAGAAAATAAAAGGTTGCTTGAAAAATGATGCAATAGTTTAATMTTTTTCTTCTTTCTCTGGACAAGTCTGATTTCTGTAAATATTTACATAAAATCACTGGTTGGGCAATATTGGTAGCTTTTTTAAYTAGACCTAATGGACAGAGTGAGGAAAGACTCAAGTCCTTCTTGAGGTTTAAATTAGAATCAGTGAGYTTCAAAGATGAATACAATTTTAAATCCATTATCCAGCATGATTCGTGACAAGCATTTATTGACTAGTCAGCACTCCATATTCAGCTGCTTGAACATTTGTGAGAACACACCGGAAATCTGCAAACTCAGCTAAAGCAAAATCACACACAATTCCTACCTGCAAAATAGTTGTGGTAGTACTTGGCAAATTACATTAAAGTATTTTCTTATAGCATTAGGTTTAAACTCAGCTTTGTGCCTGGAGACTGCAGTTACAAGTCTACCCATATCATTCTGTATGCATGGGAAAGGTTAGAATGAGACAGATGGAGATTTCTTTAGCATATAGGGCCCAAATCTAAGAGAGCTGTGGCAGGTTTGATTAATCACTCAGCGTCCTACTTCATAACTATTACTTATGGTCTAAGAATAACTGCTTTCCTTTGTCCCTGCTGCAGACTAGAATATAAAGATAGGTGGTGGTGCATGCTGTAAGTGCAGGGAGAATTTCTGTTTTAATCCTTCACATGTAGCTGCAGGCTCTCTTTAATATGTGACAAACTGAAGAAGAGGCTGATTCCAGACACTGCAGCTTTTTTTTTTTTTTGCCGTGATAGTGTGAGCTTATGAGGTTAATATTATTGTTGTGTTTTATTATCTAATTTTGTTCAATTTTATTATTATAGTGGTTTTTAAATTTAGTAATGGGTTTACTTGCAGGCAATTTATGATAGTTTGGGTTTTTTGTAATATTCTTCACATGAAACAGGTAGAAAGGAACTCTAACTGAGTTTAAACCTGAAGTCCAGTTATGTAGGTCAGTCATGTGCAGTTGGTGATTCAATACAAGTCCACAGCTCCTGCATGAATAATGATAATCTTTTTGTCCACTTTAGTAGATAGTGATAGTCTGACTAGAGCCATCTGTCAGAATGACTGACATGAGCAGGTTCTTAGGGCAGCAAAACAGACTTGTTTGCTTTTTCTCTGCCAGAGCCTTGGAAAGTTAACTGTCTTGTTGAGAGCTCTAGGAGAAGTAGATATTGTCTGACCAACAAGGAGAAACATACCCCAGTCATGGTTCTGTATTCAGGATCAGCAGGCAGGAACAGGTCTGGTTTCCTAGGACTCATATTCTTCCTCCTTCTCCTTTTCCCACTGTTCTCTTGTCTTTGGGATGGCTGTTCTGCTTTGCCTCTTTTGTAAGGTTGTGATATGGCTTTGATTTCAGCCATGTCATAATCATCTGATTGACCCATGAATAACTATTAATGTAGCTGAGTTACACTGCTGAATATAGGGCTGGTTTAGGTTTTGCCCATATGTCTCCATTAAGACATGAGTGACTCCCACCAATTTTTACCTGTTAGATTGCTAATGGCAGTGTTGAAGTAGCTGAGAAATTACTGTGTGATTTCTAAATCTTACGTATGCTTTAGACTAGTGTAGTAAGAAACAGCTTGCATTATTGCAAGTAGAAGGGTAGCCTGAATAAATGTTCTTTTAAGTCTTTGAAAACATCGGACACATCTTCCTAATAAAGAAAAAAGTGTGTGCACTGAAGTGGAAGCAGGATATAGCCWGTTTGACTAAAGAACTCAGTCATCAATGGGCAAATAAAATATATTAGCCTTCTTTTTGCTATTAGCATAAATGGTTTTATTTGCAATGCCTATGGTTTTATTTACAAAGCACAGAAATGCTGGAAAGTTTGCAGGAAATTTTAAATAGCATGTTTTAAAGTAAATTGCARCATATATAAATGTGACTAAGGATAAGCATGGTTGAAAGTTCAGATGACAAACAAGTATCTGATATCCCAAAGTAAAAGTTTAGGGCTGACCCATTTCTATTCTAATTTATGCTTGTGAAATCTCTTCTGGTAGTGGCATACAAGGCATGAAAAAAATCTAATTCAAAATTAACCCAGTATTTTGTGTGATCTTCCTGACTATGTTTTATGGCTTTGTTTGAGATTTTTCTTTTTAAACTTCTAGAGATATATGCTGTTTAAACAAAAAACTGGATGCAATCAAAGATATTAAATGTGAAACCCAGAACAATCCAGATATAATTTTCAAAGCTGGATGTAAATCTTTGTAGAGGCTCATTCAGTTTGCATAGAAATTTCAAACTGCAGACTCCTACTARTTCAGCATCAGGTGGCTATGTATAAGAATTCAGTATTTGGTATCGATTTGAAGTTCCACAGTTTAAAACAATAGAAATTAAATATACATTAACATACATTACTCTAGGCGGTTAAATATACATTAATATACATTACCTACCCAAAAAACCAAAAAAGCAAAAAACCCCTATTACACATTCAGGAACCCAAATAAAAATTATGACTTCCTGTTGCTAAATGCAAATGATAACTTCCTGTTGCTTATGTGAATTTTTGAAATAAAGATAGCAAGTCACAAAAAAAAAAAGTGCCAGAGGTATTACTAAACTGATCATTACATTTTTATACCTGTATCTGTTTTCTTTCAATATTTGTTTTATTGAACAGTTACTTCTAACTATTATGTACTGAGCATGTGTTAGGGTTTTTTTTCGGATCTCAGTAAGAAAAACACCTATCACTCTAAACTGGTGAACAGAATTATGGAATAAATTATGGAAACTATAAAAAAAGTGATAGCAATCTTATATCTCATGTATGAGAAACATTTTTGCTAGAAATCTCTGCTGCAGCGTTGAACAAACTGTTCCACATGGATCACGGTATGTTGTGCAGCATTCCCCAGCTCCGAGTCCTCCTGTGCTCTTGTAGGGTTTTGCTACACAGGTTCATTAGTTACTGTTGGCAGCCAAATCTGGAATGTGCACTTGGAGAAGCCACTGTAAAATATGCTTCCACATATCTCAGTAAAGACATAGTTCCGAAGCAAGTGCATATAATATTTCAAGAAATGCAATATTACACATAATTATGAGAGAATGAATATTCAAAACATACCTTTTAATCAACTTTGCACTGATTATTTTTACACAGGTTAATTATTGCATAGAGCAGTTTCACAATATCCTTGGTTCAGAGGAGGCACTTGAGTAACCATCACCACTCTGCCATAGCTGGTTAATAGGTGCTCATAGACTTCTCAGTGTGAAATCTATAGAGCTGAGAAGGAATCTAGCACACAGATAGCAAACTCTTCATTCTGTAGTCTTCTGGGTGTACTGCTGCACTGGTGACTTGGGAATTTTAAGTTGTTTGGTGTTTTGTAAAGAAAGAAATTGCAAAACTAAAGGATGCAAAGAAAATTATATGGCAGAAGTGCCCTTCCTGATATGATACAGATAATTCTATGGTATGTCTGTTTTCCTGCAATACAAAGGTGGCTGTCCTGATGCATAAACAATCATATGAGATCTAGAACTAATTCAATGTCTTAAATTCACACTTTTTAAGCAAACAAATGACAAAGTTTGCATCACTCATGACAATGATGAAAGACAAAACTTACTAGGTTTGAATTTTTATCAAGATAGTGTTATTTAACATGCATTAGCTACTATACCTTGCATTAGAAAGCATAGCTGTGTTGTGAAGGATCAACAGCATGATGTCTTTATTGTAATACAGCCATAAAATATTTTTATTATATTATATTACCATGACCAAACTGGTTTTTTAAAATTTTCTTTAGTCTATTATTTTAATGTAAAGAATATTCTCTGTTCTGAAAAAAAAAAATACAATATAAAAATGAAGATAACAAGACAGGCAGCTTTTAAAGCTAGTCACCAAAACTCTGCAAAGTCTGTGATTATTAGAAAGCTAAAGCTTTTTAATCTAGTGATTACTTAAGACATATTCCGTGACTGGGGCTGTTGAATTTGTTTCACATGATCAGATTTAAGCATGTGTTTTCAAGATGTGCTCTTCATGCTGTCAGTGGAGATTATTTGATTGTGGTGAAACAAGCAGCATTTTGATGAAAACATTTTTATTGACTTTTGCCCATTCATTTGTGAACCCATCTTAGTATAGTTTGTAATCAGGGACAACTAAAATCATTTTATAGTGCTCTGATTAGTTCATCAAGAATAGCAGTTCATAATAGAGAACTGACAACACAGTTCTCTGCAGCAGATGAGCAACTTGCATTAGATTTGAGCAAAAGCGGTGAACTTGAAATATTCATCATTTCACAATCTCTGATACTTAAGGAACATAACATGATTTCCCCTTACACCGTATTTTTATGTCAGCTCACTTACACAGAATATACTGTATGGAAAAATGTAAATTACAGATCTCTCCTCTTCCCCAATGGAGTCCACATGATGGAAACATAACTGTATGGTAGATTATATGATGGGGTGCTACCCACAGCCATGGTGCAACAGCTTGTCAGGGGTTTCCTGAAGCCGCGAAAGTGGGAAGCCAGCWTAGCACAAGAAGAGATGCTGCAGTGGTAGTACAAAGTGTGTCACAGCACAAGGCTCAGAAAGGAAAAAGTTATGTAGCAGGGAGAGCATTTCATTTAGGGGTTTTTCCTACTAAGGAAAGTATGAAATACGGTATAAAGTCAAGGGCATGTATACACTTGTGGATTTTATGTTGCAAGATTATTTTAATCTATGAAATATCTGTTCTAGTTAAACGGGGGAAAAAAATCCACATTGCAGATGCATTTTATGCTTCCACAGAGTGCAGTACACTAGGTATAAGTATGAGTGACAGGTTTTTTTGTATATTGAAAGACATATAAAAAACCCATAAATTCTAAGCTGGAATTTGACCAGGAATACAAGCCAATGACAATTCTGAATTGGGATGCAGTTTTGCTGTCATTTGGCTTTAGTGCAGATGTAGTACTGTCTGCAGTATTTCTAAATTTCAGATTAAGCTTCTTTTTCAGCTGAAGTATAGTATTTCTAAAAGAAGCTACTAGATTTAATTATGTTAATTAAAGTAAGATTCTATAACTCTGGGATTTATAATGAAAATTCTTCAACTTTTTTACATGTCTGGTTTTATGATGCAATTACAGTTTGGTTGTGAAGTTTATTTTTATCCCATGTAATGTTTTTGTCCTTTTACAACAAGCTTATAATTAATGACACAAGTAAAGACATGTGACGTATATGAGCAAAAAGGCAACATAGTACCTAYAAATCTGAATGTGTTTACCATCTGCAAATATGTCTGTATGAATTCTTTAGTTAGATATATATTACATGTGGGGTTTTTAGGATATATTGAACACAACTAGTCATTGAAATAAAGTGCAAAATAGAGCAATATCTGTAGCTGTAAGAAAACTATGTTTTCAAAGATTTTATTRTGGCTAATTTTTTAAGACGTGATGGTGTAGATATTTGCGTATTTTTACATATTAAATGGAAGATATATTTTTTCATATTAATTTAGCATGTAAATAGTTTTAACTGGAAGAACTTAAAAAGTCAGGTTTAGTCCTTCTATTTTGCATGAAGGCTCTATATTGTCAAATAATTTTTGTCTGGCTTAAGCTACAACTTGTTTTTTCTTTCAGGGCATCTGCTACCTGGTTTTAATTTCTTTTGTTTTCCCCCTGATGGTAACAAGGACTTTTAAATTTGGTCCTGGTATCAAACATTACCATGAGTGRACCCAGGCCAGATACCAGGCACTCACCAAACTGACTCAATCACTCCCCCTCTGCAGCTGAACAAAGGAGAGAAAATATAGCAAAGGATTCATGTGTTGAGATAAGGAACAGGAGAGGTTGCTTATCAAATGYCATCATGGGCAAAACAGATTCGACTCAGAGATATGAAGTGAATTTATTACTAACCAAATCAGGGCAGGACAATGAGAAGTAAAAGAAGCCCTTTAAAACACCTTCTCCCCACCCCTCCCTCCTTCCCAGCTCTACCTTCTCCCCCAGTAGTGCAAGGAGACAGGGAGACATAGATGTTTTGGTCAATTCTTCACTCTAGACTTCTCCAGCTGCTTGGGGAGAAGAAGTTGTTCCCCTCCTGCACTGAGGGGTGCCTTCTGTGGGAGACCAGGAACTCTCCAGTGTGAGTCCATGGCATGAACAAAAGCTTTCCACGGCCTGCAGGTGGATCTCTGCATCGCCATGGATCTCCATGGGCTGCAGGAGCACAGCTGCTTCCACAGTCTGCCCCACAGGCTGCAGAGGAATCTCAGCTCTGATGCTTGGATAACCTCCCCCCCCTCCCTCCTTCTCCACTGATATTGGTGTCTTTAGGGCTGTTCCTCTCATGTGTTACTCTTTGAGAAAAAATATTGTCTCTCTTTGTCATCCATATGTGTCACTCTTTTCTTCAGTGGCTGGAATTACAACTATATAACAACTTTATGTTTATTTTTCCTTTTAAATATGTTATCACAGAGGTATTACCACAATTTCTGTCCCAGCCTTGGCCAGCAGCACATCCATCTTTGGAGCCAGTAGGGATTGGCTCTGCTGGACATGGAAGAAGCTTCTAGCAGCTTGGATCCAGGCCTGTAGCTTCCCCCGCTATCTCCCAGCCCCCAAAAAACCCAAACAAACAAACAAACAAAAAAAAACAAAAAAAAAACCTGAGGCCATGCAAAACCAATAAAAACATAGGTAAAATTGGCCAACAAAATCAAAATTCAGGGGGGAAATGTATGACACAGCTATAATCAGTATGAATACCTAAGCTTTAATTATGTTTGCACCACTGCGTAGCAGAGACACTAATGGTGGCTTTCACATTTCTTGAGGCRCCATATCCTGTCCTCCTTTGCTTGCTTATCTGTGTGTACACAGTCTCCCAGTATGACAATGATTAACATAAGGGAATGCTTTTAGCTCCAGTGAAACTCATGTGGTTTATCACGAGGGCCTGTCTATATACAGCTTCCTGAAGACCCGTCTCTCCATTCCTCCTAGTGCCCACTGACTTTAGTTTCTTTTTTTTTTTTGGTATTGCATTCATAGATTGTCACCTCACTCAGTTATTGATCTCTCCTGTGCTACAAATTCACTCAACACTGCCATCGATGCCTCAAAGTGATTTCCATGGGGGAATCTTGAATCTATTGCTTTGAACTTAATTGACTTTTAAATTGAATTGAAGGAAGAAGTAAAGTTCCATTTCTATTCTGTCTGTTTTGGTTCTTCTGAGCTAAAAGGAGAAAGAGAACTTCTGCCATCAAAGAAAGAAGACATGATGCTGAATGTACACAGACTATGCTTTCAAGTGTGTAGATTATATTAGAATTTCTTAATCCTAATATTGCTTTATCCCTATATGTTAAAAAGCACAATTGCTATAGGAAATTTGGTAGTTTATTTGCTGAATTCTCAGCTATTGCTTTGTAATTYTGTAGAGAAGGTCATGCCATATGTCTGAGTATGCAGCATGAATAATTCCCTTCTTGGACACAGTGGGGTTTCCTGGTACACATACTTTCCACCTTTTTCTAGGCTTTCTTAAAGGTAAAAGTCCAAGTACTGAAAAGGTTAAGTAAGCTGGCCTTTGGGGCACAGCAGGAAGCTTTCCAATCTGTGTTCATCTGTAAATTTCTGTCAAAAATATTCCTGCACACTGTTTTTCTTAGCTTTTCATTTCTTGAATTTTGAAAGAACAGTTTGTATTTCATGCATGGACATTGTGTGTGCTAACATAACAGACAAGTATTCTAAATGACAGTCCAATCAGCTGAGGTAGGATTGATCTGCTCTGCCAATAAAAGGAAGTACAAATTTAAGAACCTCACTGTAAGATGCTAGCCATTTTGAAAATTCTTCAACTTTTTTACTTGTCTGGTTTTTGGTTCTTAGGCATATCCACCCTGGTTGTAGAAAGCACCATCTGGTGAACTTTTCAGCAATCCTTCAAGTCAAATAATTTTAATTTAATAAAAAGAACTGCAAACATCTAATCTGTTTTTCAAATTATGCCTCTGATTTTTGTGGAGAATACAGACTGAGAGGATTGTTGTTGTTCATCCTGGAGAAGAGAAAACTCTAGGGAGACCTTATAGCACCCTCYAGTACCTGAAGAGGGACTACAAGAGGGCTGGAGAAGACTTTTCAAAACGGTCTGGAGCGACAGGAACAGGGGTAATGGTTTCAAACTAAAAGAGGGTAGATTTAGATACTACGAAGAAATTCTTTACTGTGAAAGTTGTAAGGCACTGGAACAGGTTTCCAGCCAGAGAAATTGTGAATGCCCCATCCCTGGAAATGTTCAAGGCCAGTTTGGAGATGGCTTTGAGTGGCCTGGGGTAGTGGAAGGTGTCTCTGTCAGTGGCAAGGGAATTAGGACTAGAGGATCCTTAAGGTTCCTTTCAATCCAAGCATTCCATGATTAACACAATTCAGTTCTGGCAAGTAATTATTGTGGAAAAATTGTATGCAAGTAGTGACTGCTTTATTRGGAGGCTAAAATATTTCATTCTTTTTGCATTTTTTTTCACTACCTTCAGCATTTCTGTGAAAGAGATACCTGAAAAAGCAAATTTTGAACTGGATGTGGAAGTGGCAGGAGCTTCTGCAGCAATGGAAATCATGTACCAAAATTCCTGGAAGCACCCGTTGGTGGTCAGATTTATTGATGTGCTTTGCTAGAGTATAAGTCTGAGATTTGCAATCTTTTATTTGTGGTACATGGAAATCTATAGGACATGTTCAAAGCTTTGTATTAAATTTTCAGAATTAAATTCCACAATTGTCATGGGAAATATTTAGAGGTCCATAAACTGAAAAGATTGAAAATAATTTTTTCACAAACACAGATTCATGGCATTTACAGAATCACAGAATAGTCTGAGTTTGAAGGGACCCAGAAGGAACATTGAGCCCAGCTCTTAAACAAATGGCCCATATAGGGCTCAAACCCATGACCTTGACATTATTAACACCAGGGTCTCACCAACTGAGCTAATCTCAGATTACTATTATGAGGGGAAGCCAGTCAGATTTTGAAGAGAGATCATTCTCACTGATCCACAACTTTCATACTGACAGAAAATCATAGAATTATAGAACCATTTAGTTTGAAAAATACCTTCAAGATGATCAAGTTGAACCATAAACCCAGCACTGCCAAGTCCATCACTAAATGGTAACATGAAGCACCATACTTCTCCAGCAATGATGACTCAGAAGACTTTTTAGGACAAGATAGGTATAAAAACCCCAATGACATAACAATCTATGAATATAAYGAAGTCAGAAAAAAGAACTATCTTGTGATGTTGGCTGTAAAAAAAAAAGGGTGGAAATAAGAGTGATAGATATAGCAGGAGTGACATCCGGTTTTCTTTACTGTAATAAATACAAATTTACATCTAAAGCTTTGTATGGTGCTGATGTTTGCTACAGATACACACCATGGTAGGATTAAGAGGTCTGTAGGGCTTTATCTTCTTTTTATAATCTATCCTGCCCTTCCTATCCCATTTCTTAATTATTTAATATTCGGACTTCTCCTGCGTTCCTCTGTACTCCTGCCTCCAAGAGCCTTTCTTTGCTTCAGGAAACTCACTCGACTCATTAGACATGCATGCACTACTTACTTGCATCCTTGGTAAGTGCCTGGGAAGCCAAAATAAGATAGATGGAAACTGGAAAAGGTACTGAAAAGGATTTACTGTTGAATTTAAGCATTCTGATTCAAAATTGAAMAAGTCTCTGATTGTTCATGGTCCAAAAACCTCTGTAGTTTCTTCAAATCTTGTCCCTTATTATGGCATCTAAAATTCTGTAGAAAGAGGAATATAGTAAACATCAACTCGTACTTTCTTTGCTAGGTCTTTTCCTGCCCTTCAACGTCCTCTCTTCCTGTGCCTATTCTCCATCTTAATACATGGGGAGCAAGGCCAGCTTTGTGATGGTCTTGTGAGGTGCCAGAGTTTCTCTAGGAGGAAGCTGTGGGCTCCAGCATTTGAAAGWACTAAGATTATGGGAAAAGAAAAACAAAAATAAACAAACAACCAACAGAGCATTTCTTGSTCTTCTTTGTCTTATTTCTCAGACTTGTTGCAGAAGGATGGTTTCTATCTGAACTATTACTGCCTCTGGGATTTTTTGTTTTCCAGTCATAGCTCTGGAACTGCTGATGAACCAAAATCTTCTTAGCTGCTCCCAGTAATGCAATCTGTTGTTTGGATCTAAAATAATTTTAATTGTCTAATTAGCATTTAATCACCTAAACTTTGGTCTTATGTTCTGGGTTTTGATGAGTTGTGTWTATTCAGTTTTGCTGTCACTTTCCTTCTGGTCTTTATTTTCTTTTCATGTAGGCTGAGAAAGTGTTTGAAATGTGCTTAAAACTTCTGTTTCCTTTTAAGACCATTTTGGTATCTTCAGCTACTAACTGAATCTAAAAATTCTGTCATCATACTCTTTTTGAACAATTCAAAATTAGATCTTAACTGCAGAAAGTCAATATATTACTGCATTAATAATGTGATGTTAGTAGTTTGGTCTTAGCAGCTTGGTTTAGCTGAAGATAAAAGAAAAGAAAAGGCTGGGAAGACGAATCTTTCCAAAGCAAATCAACAAGAACTGTAAGAGGTTGCCTGAGGACGGGTAGCTTGCCATACAGTATATTTTTCAGTTATATGGTTTAGCCTAATAGTTATGGTAACATATTCAGGATGCATCCCATTGTGATAAAATTTATTCACATGCTGTTTCTTGGTTGTGGTTCTTGGGAAAGAAAGACATCATAAACTCAAACAAATTATGCTCATTGAAATAATGTATTTTAAGTTTTTTGGGTTTTTTACTGCTCTTGTTCCAGATTATATATCAGAGCAGAAATCAAACTGATGGGACACARCAGTTTTCTCACCTATAGATTCTGCAGCGATGACTGTATGGAAAAGTCAGGCTGTGTCTGGAGCCCACGCTGGTGTGGGGAATCACTGTCCTTTTGCTCAGGTAACATGCTTAAAGGCCCAGATCACTGTGCCTTCTCCATTATGTCCCTGAGTCACACAGGACTTCCATCAACCCAGATAAAAGGGGCTGCAAAAGTTATCTCCTGCCTGAGCTGAGGGATGGTGCTGCTTGTAACTCTGTACCAACACTAATGCTGCCTGTGGATGGAGTCTCTTCCCCWGCTGTTCCAGTTTAGAATTAGGAAAAAAATACTTGATTTACAGAGATGTACTTGCTTTTAGACAAAAAATGCACAGAGAAGGAAGCTCACCTTAGAACAATTAGTCCTGCTCTTGTCAGGAGACAATCACAACAGGTGAGAGCTGAGTCCACAGCCTATTCCTTCCTCCCTCTCTCCCTCTCTCCCTTCCTCTTTCTTTCTCTCTAACCCTCTGTCCTACTTTTTTCTGGTCTGGCACTGCAGAGGGAGTACATTACCAGCTTTAAGGTCAACCCCATCATTGCTGTTGAATTTAGACATCATCATACACATGTTGCCATGACCATTCTTTGACAGGAGAGGTATTTGCTGTTATAAATAAGATAACTCTAAGGCCCTAAGAGCATCCATTTTCCATTGAGTCCAGTGAAATATACTGAAAACTGTCATTAAATGCTTAGGGACACTGTTATTTCACTACTTGTAAGAGCAATTGCAGTTTGTAATCATTATCTCAGCACAATAAATCACTTGTTACTCAGTATAATTGGCAATTGTGCATAAACTTTACCATAAACTAGCACTCTAAAAACCTAGAAGAAAAATATTATTGACAGTTGCTGGGCAAATTAGTATTGAATTCAAAGAACYGATGAAAACAAGAAAGGAATGATAAAGAATATTTACTAAATGTGGATTAGGAGGGTAATCAGTAAAGGTTATGACTATCAAATATGATAAGATTTTCTTTAGGACAGACTCAGTAACACTGGAGTGATTAAATGGAAGTAAAAAGAGCAACTTTTAATTAAAATCAGAACAAATATTTGATTCTTCAATGTTTAGCTGTTAATGCTGCTCATACCTGTCCCTGTTTTTATATTGTAAGGGATTCCCTTTGCCCACTTTTTAAGGTGTGATTCTGAAAGGCTGGAAAAATAAAAAATCTAATTTTTCTTGGAGTCCAGGATATGTGTCAAATTCTGTTGCTTATAATGACTTTAGGCAGATGGGATATCAGAATATATTAATCCCAGTAGTAGATGAAAGCAGATGAAAGTAGATTCAAGGCAATATATGAAAAAGAAGAGAAAGATGCGTTGCACCATCCTTCATGGACATCTGTGTGCAAACCTACAGTTGCTACATAGAATAATATTTGGTATCAAAATAGTGGCAGGAAGAAAAGTATTACTGTGATTTTAGAACTGATTGTAGGCTAAGAAAGTTTCTATGATATAGACAAAATATTAAAATGATTTTTTCATTAGATTTAGTTTTAACACAGAAACTTGATCTTAAGGTTTGGGGCTTATTCATCTCTCATAGATTTGGAGCTCAATAGCAAGACAAATTTTGTACAATTTTCACATTTCATTAGACAYTATTAAAGATAAACTATTTTTTTCTTTTAATATTGGCAAAGRTTTCCCTTGCCAGATCCTTCACAAGCTTTTGCATTTTTTTTCATTTAAGCTGCTGCCTGAAGTTACCTGTGTCAGAGTAGAATTCAAGTGCTGTCTCTAGCTTTGTATCTCTACCCATCCCTTTAATCTGTAGCTTCAGAGTGTTGCCTCTTTCCCAGTACTAGAAATATTGTGATGTGAACACTTACATCCTTTGACTAATACTGGAATCAAAAGTCTCCAGATGGGCAGTCCAGGTTTGGTTTATGTCAGCATTTTTATTATGGTTTATGTCTGGGTTTGGTACACAAATTGAAATATAGACTTTACAAAGGTTTGAAATTCAGCCACCATTTTGGAGCTGTGAGAGAAGAAKAAATGAAATAATAGAATGCCTGTAGTTGTATTTCTGCTGAGAAAGAATATCACACTTGTCCACTTTTAAGTCATGAAAAATTCTCAAGGTCTTCTGGTTCTATCTACTTCACATTTTTCCCTCCAAGTAGTTCAGACTCTTCTGAAAAGAGATTTTTTTTAATGTACGCAGCTAGTCCTGTGGTTAACTAATGACAAGTACTATCTTTCCTTTTGAGTCCAAGTTGAGTCCCTTCAGTATTTGTATTCTGATATAATTATTTGATGTCTTTGCCCTATGCTTGGGAAAAGTCAAGTTCATCAGATCCCTAAAAAGCAGCAAGAGAAAATTKGTTTTACTCCTCTTGTTGGCTTTTTGCTTCTTCTGCTAAGTATTGATGAGACATACTCAAATACAGATAGATTTTAACTGAATTCCCAATAGTCTTTGCACCTGGATGTATTTATAAACATATTTACACCACTTCCCTCTTACTGTAGTAAAAGAAACTTATATAGAACAGGGTGATAACACTAGAATTAAAACCCACAAAAAACAGCAACAACAACAAAAATCCAAACAAACAAACAAATAAAAACTAAACAAAAAAACCCCAACAATATATCTAAACCTTATACAGTTTAAAAGCATTTAGTGTGCATGTAGACTGGAAAGGAAAAGCAAAATAATGTGTAAAACTCAGCAATACAGTCAAATGTCAATKCACAAACTGGATAAAGAGAACAGTCCCATGAGTATACTTATAAGTAAATTAAAATAAGAACATCGTGCAGTTTTATCCAAAATGGTTATTTTAGTTGCCTAAGATCTGTGAAAATTGCAATGGAAGGTAATACTGCTCCAAATTATTTCATCTTTCATTCATAATGTGCTGTTAATTATAGGAGCACCTGTTAGACTGTACTCACTTATTGTCAGCATTTCAAATAAACATCCTCAATTGAAATTAATTCATTCATGGCTGAAATCTACAGACTACTTACAGTTTTAGTGTACTTTTGACAGAAGTATTTTCGCTATTACTGTTTGCTGAAACAAAATGCACACTTTCTGCAAATTAATCACTTTCAGAGTCAGAAGGACCCCTTAGATCATACAGTCCAGTACTGTGGTCTCTCAYCCAGGTATTCCTATGTCTAACCTGTACCTGCTGGTTATACCTCCTGGGAAATATTTTAAAAGGCATAAAAAATGAATTCAGGGGAAATGCTAGAGATTGCTCAGAAATAAAAGAAATAATTAATTAATTTTTAAAGTTAGTCTTGCTTCTATTCGGAATGTGCCTGGGCTTGGCCATTAAATCTTGCAATTTACCTGCTTACATGCTTGTAGGCTCTGTAGTTATCAATACCCTTTTTGCAGTTTGCTTTTCCAGATTCAAACACAACACATTTTTGTATTCAGAAATATCATGCAGATTTCCAGATATGAATCATCATTTCTATTTTTATACCCACCCCAGGCACATGCCATATTTTAAGTTTGCTCACATTATCCTTGTAAAGTGTAGGTCGAATCTTGAGACAGTATCACGGTAATGATCTACTTTAGTGACTCTTTGAATAACTACAAAATCTCTGTGAGCAATAACCAGGGGAAATGATATTTGTGGGTGTGTGTCCTCCCCAATACTTCCAGCTTCAGGGAGTGATGAGGGAATAAGCAGGACAAACTAGAAGACTTGTCTTTGAGCCTGGTGTCCACCAGCAGAATTTTGGGGTTTTTGGTCATGGATTGGTCTACACAAGATCAGACCTATTGGTGACAGATGGGAAATAAAGGAACTTTCTGCAGGAGTTAGCAGGGCTCACTGAAAAACTTTAAACTTGAAAAGGGAAAGAGAAAAAAAGCCCAAGGTCTCTAGAGATAAGTCTGGGCACGCCAGTGTTTGAGGTATGATTTTCTAGCCAGGTCCTTTGGTCTCAGGTCTCTTTGTCATCTCAGTGGAGGTAGGGGAAGCAGATTCATGTGGTAGGAAAGATACAAAGTTTATTGATGTGTTAGAAACCATAGATGTGCCTGAGAATGGTGGGAGTCTGTTATAGAGAATGAGGATGAACAGGCAGATGAAGTCTTTGTTCTCAGGCAGGATTTCAACGCCCAGATGTCTGCTGGAAATGCAGTGCAGGCTGCCCAGGGAAGTGGTTGAGCCTCTATCCTTGGAGGTATGCAAAAGACGTGCAGTTGTGGCACCTAAAAACATGATTTAATGGTGCGCTTGGAAGTGGTGGAATAAAATTTGGACTCAATAATCTTAAGGGTCTTTTTGAACCTAAATGATTCTAGGTCGTTTCATGCATTACCTACTGCAACAGTTTCTGAAAGAAACCCTCCTTGTTGAACAACTGGATAAATAATTTTCTTCCTTCTGTTCCACATTCCCTTTTCATGTATCAAAGATTAAAATTTTGAAAATGATACACAGATTTTTGGAAGCTGTCTAATCTTTAGTTACCAGAAAACAAAACAAATTCTTTACTGTTTTTAAGGTGGGAATGCATCAACTGAGCTCTTCTAGCTGATATGTTTTTTAAATACTGTACCACTAACCCCTAGCAATCCCTGGCTTTCTGTGGTGTGTCTACAACAWTAATAAAAAAAATGTATTTTTAGAAAGACTCTTTAAAAAGGAGATTGTTATTCTACAGTGCTGAAGAGTCCTTAGATGTTGCAAAGCAAGAAGCAAAATGTGAAAAATTAAATTTCTCATCTGTACTTTTCTCATATTATTTTTAAATAATATACTGTGAAATAGTATTATAAAATGTATTATGCAAATGTTATTACACTTCTGTGAAGCAAAATACTTTTTTGAGACTTAGGGCTAATTTTAATCTAATTCCAATTTTRAAAGTCTTATAAAACTTTTTTTGAACACAACAGATTATTGTCCAGTATTAGATTGATTTTGTTTGGCGCCATA
Source organism: Cardinalis cardinalis (assembly GCA_014549065.1). Classification (NCBI taxonomy): domain Eukaryota; kingdom Metazoa; phylum Chordata; class Aves; order Passeriformes; family Cardinalidae; genus Cardinalis; species Cardinalis cardinalis. Next base: position 12,771,388 of record JACDOX010000007.1, read on the forward strand.
ATTAAAGATTGTGTCCCATCTATGTGTTTTGCTGCTGGGAAAATAACTGATCTTGGAATAAATAAATCCTTTTTTTAGATGCTTGATTCTATTTATGAATGGATTATCACAGCAATGCACATTTTTCTTCACTTATTTTTTCAAAGATGAATTTTCAAGGACTCATGCATGACATGCATAACAAAACAAAACAACTAAATGAGCAAAGTGGGATTTTTTTGTTGTTATTGTCTATTTAGTTTTGTCAGGGCCCTGGTTCTGGCCAGGGCAGCATAAATTTTTTGCAGTAGCCAAGATAGGTCATGGCAGGACCCAGAGGTTATTCTGTATCACCTCACATCATTTTCTGGGTGACGGGGAAAGGCTCCCTTCTGGGTGATGCAATGTGGCAAAGGGAGTGGTTGGGTATTGCTGAGTGTGAGCAATCCTRTGTGAATCACATGCCTCTTTTCCTTTACCCTGTCCTTAGTATAACTGYTGTTACTATCCATTGTCTTATTTCACTACTATTTTCAAAATATTGTTCATATCTTAAACCTGTGAACTTTACCTCCAATTTTTGCCTCGAATTTTCCTCTCTAGCATGCTGCAGGGAAGAGGGGAGGGGAAGACCAAGTGGCATGTGGTTTGGAGTGTTTCAGGGTGAACTCTAGATTGGGGAATACCATTCCTAAACCATGGAAGCCAGCCATCAACTACAGGACTTCTGTTGCCCAAGTTCATGCTCCAATAGYACTGCACAGGCATTGACATTCTGTTTGACATGTGCTGAAGATGACATCTATGATTCTGTCTACCCAGTGGCTGACTAGAGAAGCTTTCTGTAGGATTGCCATCATGAAACTATGGAAATGCATGTTGATYTYAAGAAATTATGTCAAATTATGGAATATATGCTCCAGATTTATCATCTCTGGAACTGGACAAGAGCCACCCCTGGGCATCAGTAAATACTTTTAACTACTTATAAGTACTTACCTCTCAAGAGGTCARCAAGTCTTCTGTTGTGACTAAATAACCACAAGGAAGATCAGAAAGTCTTAGTGATTATCACGTAATATATATAAGAGTATACTTGAAGTTAAAATTAAATTTTTGGCAAAAACACTGCCTTGATCTGTCGAAATGTTCTTGAACTCTCTCAGACTTGGTGCCATGACCACTTTCCTGGGGAGTCTACTGTAGTGCCTGACCCTATCTGGGTGAAGAACCTTTTCTAATACCAAACCTAAACCTCCCCGGCACAGCTTCAGGGTCTTGTTMCTGATCAGTGGAGAGAAGAGATCAGTGTCTGCCCCTCCTCTTCCCCTCACAAGGAAGTTGTAGACTGCTATGAGGTCTCCCCTCAGTGTCCTCTGGGAGGAAGATACCAAGTATCCTCAGCCATTCCCTATACAACTTCCCCTTCAGACCCCTCAACATCTTCACAGCTCTCCTTTGGGCATTCTCTAATAGCTTTATTACTTCCTTATTTGTGGTCACAGTGCATCTCTTCCTGACATTATCCAAGTTATGTTTCTGACCTTGCTGGAAAAGTTAGATACTAATCTAATATGACACTCCAAATAAATAAGAAATAGTTGAGATTTCCTTGGTGGTCACGAGTTGAATCTAGTGTATTGCATCTGCTATGAAGATCACTTGTCTTTATGCTAGAACATATCCATAATAACCTCCCATCTTAATTTTCATCTTCCTTTGCTATTTTTTTCTAATAGTTAATTACATGAATTTTGATAAAGTGTATATAAGTTCTTGGTTTGCTTTAATTTTCTTTTTGAGGCTTCTGGCAGGTTCTCTAACACAGGAAGCACTTTTGGTACACAAGATTCCCTGTGAAATGCAATTTTCTAGTCATCTTTAAGATTAGAGGTATTTTCCTTCCTTATAGATTGAAGTCCTTAAGTAACTCAGTTTAGCCTAGTTTTTCTCTTTTGAACACTCTCTTTGTAGTATGGAACCTATTACCAATCTGAGTGCTGGTTCCATATGCGATTCTAGTTTTACCCACTACCTTGGTTGCATGTCATGAACCTTGTTTCCCACAGTACTGCACTTGACTCTATGTTCAGTGGCTTGTCTGCTATAGCCTCCAGGTTCTTTTCTGAATTACAAATTTCCAAGAAACAATCAATTCTCCTGCTCGTAAGTGTAGTCTGATTTCCTCATTTGCAGATGAATAACTAATGACTTATGTTGTATCAGCGATTAAATAGATAACAATGTCACCGGTCTTGCAATGTCATTGGTGTTACTAAACCCCCCCACAGTTTGTTATTACCTACTGCTGATTCCATTTTGAAAAATTTRTCATTTTAATAATTGTATATCACCGACTCTTGAAGGATCAAGAAACAAAGAAGTCCCTCTTTCTGCTAGGTGGTGTATAAACACAAATAGGCAGTTTTCCCCAAAGAGCTTACTCTTAATGGACCATTATTTTAAGATATTTATGAGGATTCAATGGCCATTAATAGTAAGTATATTACTCTGATCTACAAAGATTACTGACACAGCGATGCATTAATTTTCCACACATTTAGACTGTATCACATCATCAAACTAACAAAGCATCTCCTAAACAAAGTGTATCACACTTTGCGTCTCTGATACATTAAGAAGACCCCCAAAATCCTGTATTGTCCTCATGTTCCTAAATAAGAAAGATCAGTTTGCATATATACACACAGTTTATATATTATCTATATGCTAGCTTTCTTCCCTTAGTCTAAGTTCAAAAGCGCAGTGCTGAAATTTGTAGACTGTTCAACATTTCTTGTCACTTTGCAAGAAAGCTGAGAGTAGTGCTGATGATATCATTTCCACATTATGCAGATCGGCATTTTCATAATTCCTACATCTACCAACGGAGGGAAAAGTTCATTATCATTAAATTGCTATAAAATATCTAAATTATTATTGTCTGTGATAATAGATATGTAAAAAAAATGTGTGCTCAGATAAAAGATTGTTTAAATCAATATGCACTGAACTGAACTGCACTTTTTGCACTGAACTGACAAATCGAAAAGGTTTTCATTTTGAGGATGAGACTTTCAGCTGTGCCCAGTACACTTACAGTGCCTGAGACTTAACTTCACAGAATCACAGAATATACTGAGTTGGAAGTGACCTAAAGGACCATCAAGTCCAACTACAGCCCTTGCACAGAACCATCTCCAAGAGTCACATCATGTGCCTGAGAGTATTGTCCAAATCCTTCTTGAACTCTGCCAGGCTTGGTGCTGTAGCCAYTTYCCTGGGGAGCCTTTTCCAGCGTCCAGCAATCCTCTGGGTAAAGACTCCTTCTCCTAGTATATGACACAAACCTCCCCTGACACAGCTTCAGGACATTCCCTCGTCGTGTCCTTGTCACCACAGAGAYTAGATCAGTGTCGGCCSYGCCTTSTCCCCTCATGAGGATGTTGAAGACTGTGATGAGGTCTCCACTCAGTCTCACCCTCTCAGGCTGAGCAGACCAAGTGACCTCAGCTCCTCCTACTACAGTYTCCCTTCAAGGCCTTCCACCACCTTTGTCGCCCTCCTTTGGACACTCTCCAATAGTTAAATGTCTTTTTTATATTGCAGAAGCCAAAAAGGCGCACAGAATTCAAGGTGAGGCCTCCTCAGTGCAGAGACMAGCGGGACAATCCCCTCCCTTGCTCGGCTGGCCTGATGCCCCCCAGGACACACCTGGCCCTCCTGGCTGCCAGAGCTCTTTCATGCTCAACTTGCCATCAACCAGGACCTCCAGGCCCTTTTCCACAGTGCTACTTYTGAGGATCTCCTTCCCCAGTCTGTCCACAAGCCCAGGATTGCCCCATGCCACATGCAGAATCTGACTTTGTTGTTCAACTTTATTTGGTTGGTGATTGCCCAGCCCTCTAATTTGTCAGGGCCTCTCTGCAGGGCATCCCTACCTTCATGGGAGTCGACAGCTCCTCCCAGCTTTGCACTGTCTRTGAACTTGATGAATATCCCTTCMAGTCCTGTGTCCAAGTCTTTTATAAAGGTGTTGAAGAGTACAGTGCCTAAGATGGAGGCATGCTGAACCCCAGTAATAACAGGTCACCAGTCTGATKTCACCCCATGTCACTGTAAACCTTTGAGCCCTACCTGTGAGCCAGTTGCTCACCCATCACATGATGTKTTTATCCAACTGTGAGCTTGACATTTTTTCCAGATAGACTCTGCGAGAGACACTAGTAAAAGCTTTAATGAAATCTGAAAAAGATCACATCAACTGGCTTCCCTTGATCAGCCAAGTGGGTTACCTTGTCATAAAAGCAAATTAGGTTTGATAAGCAGGACTTTCCTCCCATGAAGACTGTGACCAATTACTGCATTGTCTTTCAGGTGTTTTTCAATACTTCCCAGAATAAACTGCTTCGCCACAACTTTACCAGCCACCAAAGTGACAATAACAGTCCTGTAGTTTTCAGGATCCTCCTTCATGGTATTTCTGCAGTTTGCAAAGCCATTATCAGCTGATATTGACTGTTCCGAAGACCAGAAAGATTGAAGGAAAAAAAATCTTTCTACAATATCTATCTTTTCAGTCAACCTTGTCTTGTCTGAGTATGTAAATATATGGGGGAAGATACATCCTGTGTTGTTTCAGAAAGGAACTTAGAGCAGTATCTGGGTCAAAATATGTCTAGTGTTYTGAGCTACTAATGCAAGTATTTATTTTAAACAGAATCTTTAGCTCAGTGTTGTAAGAGACAAGTGAAAATATTGAAATGTATTATATAGTAATGAAATTAGAAACACACTACTCTGCATAAATTCTTTGTAATACTGCAATATATTTTCCCACAAGCTAAATTGTAGTATTAAGGTGTAGTTAAATGGAAAATCATCACTTCTGAACATGGAGGATTTCTCATTCTTTTAAATATAAATTGAAATACTGATGTGTTTTGGTCCTGGGAATTGGTTTAAGGAACTATGCTATAAAAGATCCGTATAGAATACCTACATTTTAAGTTAGATACTCTATTGCTGGTAATTCTTAAAACATTATGAGCATTTAGGACAGCACTGACAGTATTTATTTTCAATGTTCATTAATTTAAAAGGTTTAAAGGATTGACTTGTACAAATAAGGATTTTTTTTTTTTAATCAATGAAAAGAAGTAGCCTTTTTCCAGTCTGTGGATCAGTGATAGTCTGGAAGCTGATCATGATGGTCTGTGAAGCATGTGTATATTTAAAAATTTTACTGAAGACTATGATTTATGCAGATAGTTGCAATTGCAGTTCCATATGTAGATGAAGTATAAAAAGAATCGAGATTAACCAGTAACATGACTTAACATGACTGCAAACTCTTTAATCATTAAAAAACTGCATATACCAAAAACACTAGTAATCAGCAATTTTCTTGACTAGTAGGATTTATTTAAGCTCAATTTTCTGTGTTGTCATTAAAACACATAAGTATTGCAATGGTAGCTGTAAATCATAGCAAAATACATGTTAATGACTTTCTTTCCTTAAATTTCTGTTAATTACTTCTATGAGAAATTTCAAATGGTAATGACATACTGCTGAGGCAGAAGGATGTAAAACTGTTTCTCATTCCAGAGAAGATAATGGCAAAGTATCTAAAGGTCAAGAAGAGTCCTGGCTGTATTACTATAGAAAGGTAGCTATAATTTCAGCTATTACCCAAGCATTGTCCAAGTGATGAGAGAATATTCTACTTTGAACAAGGCACAATCTATAGGTCTTCAAAGCATTGATAYAATCATAAAAGTTCAGGTTTAGAAAGGGCCCCCAGGAGGTAATGTAGCTCTTAACTCTGCTCTGAAAAAAGCCTATTGGCTTGGAAACCCTCTGCAGAGATGCCAATCTTATCCATTCTTAAAATAGATAGAAAGAAAAGCATAATAATATTCTATTATTGCTAGATACTGTATATAGAGAGTAGTAATTGGGATATCCTATTGTTGCTTAGCCTGCTTCTTCTTCCTGTATATCWCAGGAAAAAGACAAGAAGTGCCTACAAGGACAATATGTTACAGACAGTAATAACTTGAAGAGGAAATGGAAGGTAAGAACTAAATAAGTCTGTCCTAATCTAAGCAAGTTTCTACTTTAATGAGTAMGAAAAGCCTAGGGAGTAGGGCCAAGGACTCTGTGTTGAATTATTATTTCATCATACTCTGATATTTGATTAATTCCTTAATCCTTTGCTCTGTTTTTTATATAAAGACCAATTTTCTTTCCTACTCAGAATCTCTTTCATAGTATTATCCTAGTTTTCATCCCATTCCAGGCTTACTTCTGAAGAGTTCCAGTCAAATGTTACTGGGGTTTTGTTCTTTATAAAGCAAATGAGATATGAATAAGTTAGTGGAGATAGTTTTCAGTGTAATCCAGAATTTGAGTTGTTATTTGAACAATTATGTATAGATCATAGAGAACTTTATTATTCATATTTGTGTTTTAATAATTGATGTCTTAAAAAATTAGGTTTTCTATCATACTAGCTGAAGTGAAATCAAGTAAATCTATCATATCCCAAACTGCATAGTCTGTATATTGTGTCTTCAAGTTTTGTCATAATGTGACAACACTCATATTGCAAAACCAAGACCAATTCAGAAAGTCTCCTGATCCACAAAATGTATGATATAGTCCCATTGCCTGTCAAGGTGAAGAAGGGGATTAAGATTCTTAAAGTTCTTAAATACTGATTTTCTCTTAAGGAGTCTAGTAAGATGAATAAATTCTGCATTACTACTTAGACTTACAAAAGATAATAAAATTTTAGATAACTTCTAAACTTGAAATATACCTTTAATGTGTTTTTTTACAAGATTTTTTTTGTTTTCATAATATATTATTCTTTTCACAAGAAATGATTCCTTTATGGAAAGTCRTTAGTTGCCTTATTTCTAGGGTGTGAAATCTAAAGTATATAAAGTGAATCATAACATTTCTCCCAAAGAGACATGCTCTTTCCCTGRTGGCTCCTTTAGAAGTAATTAAGGTACTGTAATGTCATTGTGTTTCAAATAATAATTCAAAGGAATTGATAATAGACTATATGCTTTATTTAAACAGTTTCTGCTTTATAGCTTTCTCTAACTTATAGGCAATTAACCCAGCTTTAGTTATTATATTAACAAAAACAAGTAAACAAACCAAGATGTATTTATTGAAACCTAAAGATGTGTTAATTTCTTTTAATGTTAAAAAAAACTACCAAAAAACCCAAAAAACCCTGACCCAAAAAACAAAACAAAAACCCAAACAAACAAAAAACCCCAAAATCAAACAAAAGAAAAATCACCCAAAACAAACCAGAAAACCAACATGCAAACAGAAAAATACCATAGGAAAAGTGTGTTTCCTTTTGGAACAGATTGATAAAACAGAAACTAGTCAAATCACTGTTACAGTACATGATCAAGGGCATCTAAACAGGCATTTTAAAAGGGAATATGTGCCTTTTCTATTATGAGAAATATGAGTTCATGCTCTGCTATTTTCCCAAAGAGTTGAAACTCCTCCCACTTCAAATCTACAGTGTAACCTGAAAGCCTGTGTTAATTTTCCTAAAACAGGTAATACTATTCATATTTAATTACCGTCTTGATTTTCAAGTTTAGTTTTCACATTATTCCGCCATTTCTTAGAACTCCTTTTGAATTATAACAGTATGAATGTCAGTCGATTCAGGAGTTGAGTTTTTCCTAGGGTTTTAAAATACTTGGTCTTTCTCATATCTTCTTCAGGAGGGGAACAGATGGCTTCATAAATTCCCCTGGACCAGAGTCAACATGTTGTGAAGAGCACTGTGATCTTACTAAGACTTACTTCTCTGCTTAAAAGGCACTAAGCTCAATGTGACAGCTGATGTGTTTGAAATCAAGCAGGTGGACAAGCGKTAAACTCTTACACCAGGACACAATGCTGAAACCCAGGAGAATGCAGAACCAGGTGTGCATTCTTGTTTTATTTCAAGAAAGAAAATAATCAATCACCCCTTCTACAGATTAATAACTGTAAAAATAACAATTCTGCTATTGGTTCCCTGTGTTTCTTTGTAAGGTGTACCTTCATCATTACCATGTTACATACTAATAAATCATGGAAATTACTTATTTCTAGGATRTATACAGCTTTGTGAACTCATTTTAGAGTAGCAGTTTGCAAAAAAAAAATCTTTGTCCTATTTGTTTGGAATGGCTGCTGAATGCTTGGGAGTCTTTTATAATCATAAAATTTACAATGATATTCACTAGGGAGGGTTTATGAAAGGTGATCATGTAAGATAATTTTTATACAGGGAAATACTGAAATAAGTTTCTAAAAGAAGTTTCTAAAAGAAACAGACTGCAATATGTAATTCTTTTAAGCAATAATAAATTGCCCATATAGAATTAATGATCTCCTGACATTTCTTTCAAAAGACTGGAAAAGAACTAATTAATGTAGCACATTTCAAGCTAAGCAAATTGCAGTGATAAATGGGATTACTGGAAGCTATAAATGCAATCCGTAACTAAAGGAAAARTGCAAAACATCACTCAGAACATTAAGGAATGCAATTAAGCAAAACATTTGGAAGTACTTAATTACATCTGCAGAGGATAGTTAAGTGAAATCTGGTGCCTTGCATTAGTAGCAATGTCAAACCTTCAGAAGATTGTTTAAGCAAAAAGTAGACCATTTKTTGTCAAGATGATATCTGATTTGACATGCAAGAAAAATATTTCTTCATTGATAAATCATCTAAATGTCTGAAAAAATACGCAGGTTCCTAGCAATGGCAAATTTTGAATTACAGGCAGAAAAGTCAGGTAGTTATTAAGTGGACACTTTCTTGTTGATCCAAATGTCTTTTGGCACAATTAAGGTATACCAAAGTAAAAAAAATGCAAGAAAATGGGATGGACTGTAAATTGGCTAGGGCTTAATTCAGCAAATTGCAAAACTATATGGCCATAATTAAGCAAAGCCCTGACAAACTTATGAGCTTTCATCGATTTTACATCCCTTGTTATAACATTCTTCACTAGAGTTTGAACTTRGGAAATTGATCTAATAGATGCAACTCCTAAAGACAGGTGTTAAATTATGCACTCTCTCTTTCATAGAAAGATAAAAGTTGTCTTTGTGAAGGCAGCAGGGAGTGAACAAGCTGCAGGGGTGGCTGGGATGGAATGGCTTATATTCATGTTGTTCAGGACAAGCCTCCCCTGGAGAAGAATAGCTGTGTTGAGTGTGCACATCAACCCAGAGAGGTTTGGTGATTTTTGCATCTTTGCTGCTTGAAGGGAGGAGGCATTGAGGAAATCTATCAGTTCAACCGCACCCGTGTTTCCTCCTGTATGAAGATCTCTCGATACAGGAGCTCAGGAATAGAGATCATCTGAAGGAGGAAGCAAGTTCTCTACGTAGTTAGATTCTCCTTGCTTGCCTTCTCTTTATTCCTAGAGAATAGGCTGGCTATAGCACCTTGTTCCCTGCTTCACTTTTCCTCTTCTTGACCTGTTTTCTGGCAGCTGTTATGATTTCAGCAATGRGATGCTTCTAGCTGAATGTTGGTGCTTAAAAATGTAATGACTGAGTTATTGCCAGACATCTACAGAATCCCAAGTCTAGACACACTGCTTAGTAACTGGATTCTCAAATACAAGAGACAAAAAAATTTTTGTTCTGTTCCTTCAACTTTCTAAAATAATAAAGCTTCATTTAAAAATTATGCATATTTGAAACTTAGTTGGTGCTTTTTGAATAGCAAATATTTGTGTCTGTGTAGTCTATAGCTGTCTTTTTGTTACTAAGGATATGGTGGAATATCATTGAATGACAAATAAAAATCACCAATAAGGGCTTTTGTTCCCTTTCCTTGCAACTCAAGAATTCATCTCCAGTTGTTTTTATTTCCTAAACAAGCAAGTTGGGCAGTTGCCAGTGAGTGTTTTAATATTCCCAGAAGTTTCAGTGCAAAATTGTTTTAATATATTTTGGTATATATCTAAGATAACTGCTTTTATGGGTCTATTCTATTGATTACATGGATAACATTACCATTTTTAGTGCTGTTGTTATGACAAAGCACTGCTGAATAAGCAATGAAGTMTTTTTTAATGTAATATATTATTATTTCCATTTAATTTTATTTCTTTTTCATGGATATTGTTGTGACCTGTACTCATTCTGAATTTTATACYCTGCTGCAAATTCTAAAATTAAATAAGGAAAAAGGAAACTAATTGAAAAATAGGAATTTCTCAGAAGTGCAGCTGATTAAATAGGACTGGAAAACTAAAGATTAAATTAAAAGACTAGTAAATATTGTGGGAAAAATATCAAAGAATACATGAATAGAGGAAATTTTTAAGTTATGAATATTAATGTTTGATTAAATAAAAATACTGTGGTACTGGTTGTAGTAGGTCTTTTGGTCTAAGTTGGAAAGAAAATGTGATTTTGTACTGACATGTTCTCTGCCTAAATTATATTAGGTTGAAACATTCTTCCTGCCACAAACATGCTGACYGGCTTAATTGCAACATTCCTCAGGTTTTTTTTTTTTGAAAGGTGAAAGACTTAGAAAGCAGACTTAGAAAGACAAAGGTTTTCAAAATTGTAATCTGTTTACTATCTGGACTTACAGATCCTAGGAGCTCTATCCCAGGGTCAGTCTTAGAAAAAAATGAGACTAATCTGTCCTTTTTCCCACATTTTCTTTTTTGAAAATCTGTTTATTAATTCTATGCATGAGTGATATTTCCTGTTTTCTAGAACATACTTCTTCAGACATTATTTGYAGATGGCATAAAAAGCTGAGCATGCAAAGGTTTGGATGTTTCCAGGGGTGTTTAGCTGAAGAAAGGGGTAAGATCTCGAAGTATAAGGTGGGCAGAAACAAACAACTGTATTGAGATGATCAAAGACAAACAGTTGGCTGCATCTTTAGAAAGTTGAAAAAAATGTTGTAAGTATTGCAAATACTTAGATTTTTTTTACACATTAAAGAACATGTACCTAATTTTGAAGGGGATTCTGGATGTAGTGTGTGGGATTAAACTCAGGATTATTGTTTGTAAAGTAGCACTAGTTAGTGTGAGTGACCATGACAGAGGCCCAGACCAGCAGGGAATCTGAATTGYTCACTCAAAAGAAACAAGCTGGTTTTATACACTTTTTCAAGGCACAGTGTTTCCTTAYATGGTAATTCTCACTACGTGACCTATCCCACATTGCCACATCACAACACTCTCTCAATGTCCTTCTGTTGGGTGATGGGGCACTGTTCACCTGTCTGGCAGCTTCTGGCAGGCTCCTCTGCTGTGGGGCTGTGCCACTGGCACCTCCTCCTGCCAAGGTCAGGCAGAGACAGCCTCTCTGTGCGGCCATGGGCTTCTCTGTGCTGCCTGCCGTGGCACTCTGCCATTCTGTATGTCCCACAGCCTGCAATTCAATTTTATCCTGTCTCTTCCCACAAGTTAGGTAACTCCTGACTTTATTAAGAGCAGGTGGAATGTTTTGGGAAGTATGTAACTCAGGTATTGAGCATAAAATCTCCATGTTAGTTAGTCCTGACTCAAAATCACATTAGTTTTACTTTTCTGTACTGACTTAGCTTTTTTTTAGCCTTCATACTCTGACGAATTGACACATTTGCCCATTTTATTTCACTTTTTAAAAAGATTGATGGAAAAATGTTGTGTAAATTTTAAAGGACCTTTGACAAAAGCTGCAAAGCCCAGATAATCAGGGCTGTTCCTGAGGCTGTACCCATAGGTTAAGTTCAAAATGCTACTACATGACTACTGCTACAGCAGATATTACAGTAATTAAAACACTTGAATGAGTACTGCTGTGAATGCATTTCATAGGGCTCACAAAGTGCTAAATGCACACCACTAAATATTTATAAAAACTATGCATTTGTTTTTTGTCGGACTCAGTATAGGACTCTCTGGACTTATTTGGAACCTGAGAAAAACTGATGGAAGAGTTGCTCTTTTTATTTCCATCTATTCAGTGCAAGCAGATGGGAGTCAATTTGATGATTCATTTTAATGATTTAGTTGGCTAACTTGTCCCAGATTTGCTCATTTTGTTCACAGTTTGAAGAACTTGCAAGTATTTTTCCCTTGTGCAATAAAGAGTACAGTAAATGCTAGCTGGATCAGCCTGGTAGTTCTCAAAATTTTATCTTTAATACCAGCAGAGAATTCATTCTCTCCTGTAGTCACATTTATAGAAATGGAGTTTAGCTGCCTGCTTTATCTAATTGACATTATAATTCAAAGTCAGACAGCATATTAGTGTTTCAGTTTCCTATTTAAAATCATGACAAAACATACATAGCTATAATGGCCTGAAAGTTTTATGTTTTAACAATTATATTTTGTAATATGTAACTTTCTCTCAAAAGAGATAATTTGCATGGGAAGAAATTGCCAATATTAAGTTGGATATTTTCCCGTAAGGAAAAGACACCTTTGAAATTCATCCTTTCATCCAAAGATTTAAACTAGTATTCTTTCTGGCTCTCCATTGTGGCTACTCCTTTTTTCTTCACATTATTCTTTCTTCCAGTCCATTCATTCTGTCAAAGACTAGCTGTTAGTACATCTTTTCTTCTGCTTTCCTTCCTGTTGCTCCTTTCTGCTGTCTCCATCCTTCACTATCTAGTCCAAGCTGCTGCTTCACAATCAATCAGACTATGTGTAACTCTGCACTGATCTCTGTCTCTACTTTGATAGATATTCTACTAATCTTGCTCTCTAATTATACCTGTTCTTTTCTTTCTTCATTGGGTATATGATCTAGTTTTCCTTGAGCCGGTAATATGCTTGGGTGCTTGAGTCCAGTCTGGTTTTGAAGAAAGTGCTTCTGTTTAGACTGCTTTCTTAGCACTGCTTCCACAGGCAGGGCTCTAGCAATGAATGTGTATATAGCTAAACGTGAGACTTTCTTTTCAAAGGTTGTAAACAGGAGGTAAACTATAAAGGTATACAGGTTTCAAGCTTCAGTGTGTCTCATCATTAAGGGTAGAGCATTTTTTAAGTCATTGTTAATGTGTGCAGACAAACCATTTTGAATTTGACTGTGCACTTATATTTCCATTCAAAACCAAACATAAGGAAACTTGTCAAGCTGAAGTGTATGACCTGCAAAAAAAAAAAAAAAGCAAACACCAGTAAGAGTTTTTTAAAATATTATTCAACCCTTATGAAATATATCAGACTGACAGATGGAAAGGGAAATTTTCTATCTACATCTTTGATCTGACAGAAGCRGTGGTTCATTCTTCTTTGGCAAGAAGAAATGAGAGCTACTAGACCTCTATTCCTGGTACTAAGAAGGCTAATATTTTAAGTGGTGGTCTGCCCACTCAGTAGAAAATTTGCAAGGCAGTGACAGCCACATCATCACCAGTTAAATCAGTAAACAGTTTTGCTTTTCAATAGGAAGGTGTGATACAGAACAACTTCCATGTGCTCAATGAACAAGCCATGACAAGGTAGYGATAAATATATTTTCAGTATAACTTGTCTACTACCAATTTTTCTTGATACCCAGTGATATATTCAGGGTGTCAACATCTCTGCCTGGTGCTGTCAAGAAAAGAATGAAATTTATTTCTCCATGTTGTGAGAGAATGCTTTTTAGTTTCTCAAGTTAGAGCCTTCTTAAAAATGAATCAGAATGAAATGGGAAACAAAAAAGACTAAGCAAAGAGCAAGAGCCAGATATTAATTACATTTTGTACCATTTTATACAGATGATCTTTAGCCTCATTTGAATAAGAAAAATTTCTGTAATTACTTTTTGATTTAGCATTTCCTTGAAACAAGAGCATTTTTTGAAAGTTAAAGCATTTTGTAGGGATGTTATTAGTACAACTGATTATCATAATATTTTTCTCTTTAAGTGATATGAGTGAGATATTTCTCAGTGTTGCCCTTTTGTTAGCCTAAAATAATGAATTAAGTTTTTTTCTCTGAACTGTGTAAATGTATATGTTTCACTGGAATATGCTGCAAACCGGTTTKATTTTGGTAAATAATTATTTTTACTTTTTAAAAAACTTCATAGAATTACTTAAATATCTTTTGTTCATTRTTTATCTATTTTTATTCCTTCCTTAAGTCTTTCTTCTTACCATTTCTTTTTACCAAGAAATAAAAAGAAGAAAAAATCCGCTGTTGAGTCRCTTGGTTATTTTTGTATTTCTAGTGGTCTGGTTTTGCTCTGATTAAAGTAATTGGAAAAGCATAAATTAATTTCACATGCCCAGGATGTGAAATAAATGCTGCACTTGTCCTAAAATTTGTCTGACTCTTCATCTGATACTACCAGGGCTGAGTATAAGTCAAAATTCCAGGATCTCATTTGGTTGCTGGCTCATGGTCTGCTATGTTAGTGTCTTACAACTCTGCTGTGGAGGACTGAAAGGCACCTCATGCAAAAGAGAGATGCAGCAATAAGTTTTACTGAGGTAATACTTTGACAGAGTTTAATATAATCAATGGAATTTAACAAAGATTAACCATGGTTCATAAAGTYAGATGGCAAAGTTCACCTTATTAATTACTGCACAGAAAAAAACACAAAAAAACCTTTAAGTTAGAGTGTGCAGTGAGGGGTGAAGTGCATGTATCACACTCCCTCCTTGACTAGAGTCAACCTACTTCATGTCCATAGAGTCCTGGTGTTTTCACCTCTMATCTTTATGCTATAAACACTTGATATATCCTGTTGACACACCTGAGGATCCATGGTAAGAAAACAGCTTGTAGTGTAAAATATTACTATGAATTTTATGGGTTTTTTTACATTATCGGGTGATTTCATATAATGAATGCACARCATTTGCTTCCTTAAGTACTTAAACTTTGCATGGAAAGATTGTAAGTAAAAAGCTTCTTATTGTTCGAGCTAACAAAATCAAAATGGGATGAAGGCCCAGAATCAAGTTTCTTGTTGCTGTTAGTGACCATCTGCATAAGTTATCCCACCAATTTTCTTCTATCATTGGCAGTCTTCTAKACATGACATATTTATTTTGTTTCATAGTGAGCAGTATTTTTGTCCGTTTTCTTGAACTTTTTTTTTCTGCAGTGAGTAGAGATCATCATGCTGTAATAGCTTTCTTAACAGTGTAAGATTCATTCCAATGGAGTTAGGTAGTAAATCTTGATACAATGTAGAGTTAGATTGTAATAATTGATGAGAAGTGGCAGGAGCTGAATAGTTAGTCACAGCCTATAATTTCAGTAAAATTAAATCTAAAAACATTTGAGTGATTGCTTCTATCTACAGTGATATTGCCTAGAAATATAAAATCACAGACAGTTCTCATAACAAACACATCCATTTCTAATATACACAAGTACARCTTCAGAAGTAGTGTCAGTATATATCTCAAAAGGGCAAATACTTTTTCAGTGTCAAGACAAATGTCTTCGGCTTTAATAGCATTGCCTTCACAAATCCTTGTTCTCACTCAACACATATATCAACATCAACAGTCTGCTACTTGTTTCCCTTTTGTTGAGCCCATACTCTGTATTCTATTGCAAAGAGTGCAGTTCCATAATGATTTAATTTCAGCCCAGTGGTGTGGGATGTAGTATATACCAAAGCATTGGATATTTATACTAAAAGTTGTGGATTTACTGTCAGTAGAGTCATAGGTAAAATCGACTAGACACCACCAGCATTTGAATTGCCTTTTCAAACTTGGTTGCATTATCCCAGATTACCTCTTACAGTGGGTAAGGTGGTCTCTTCACCTTTTCCTACAAATCTGCTGCCACAGTAGATTGTACTCACAACTGAGCCTGAAAACAGTGGAGAGCGAGACAGACATTAACTTGGGTTGCACATAGTGCATTAGCAATTAGTTGGTGGTCCCTTTCCTTACTTCCCATTGGGAAAATACATCAGATAAGAGCTATTGATTAGTTTCCAATGTGATAACAAGGATTGTTAAGGATGTTCTAACTTGTGTAAATTACTTGCCGCAGAGCTCGTTTGTTGGCTAAAACTTCAGCATCCATGCTGTTTAATACTCCTTATCCTACTCCTTAGATATCAGTCACATATCTTCTTGATTTTTTTGGAGAGGTGGGGGTTGATCCATGCAACTGTCCTGCATGGGACATACATAAGAATRGTGAACAAATAGGTTTTATTGGTAGTTTCATTCATTTGAGGGAGCATTATGAATTAAACACATACTGTTGACCTGTGTATTTAATTGAATAAGGTCTAATTTCAGTAATTTATGAGGAGAAGGTTTGGTTGATTCTGGGATTRATATGGTAGGAACTATATTGATAGGCAATAGGGGTGGCTGCTATTGTAGTAGAGTTGTGGGAATAAGAGAAATGTTAAACTTCCCAGTGCCCACTGTGTCAYCTGAACTATGATCTTGACAGTAAACTGGCACAAAAATTCCCAAAATGAATCCAAATGTCTACATTCTTCTTGGGCATTGCCATCCCTTGTTGGGTTTACCTTGGTGTTGTTACCTGTGTGCAGTTGTATAAARGGACAAGTTTAATAGGTCCTTCAGCAGTATCATGATCGTACTGTAGGGCAGTTTCTCCATCTATAATGYGAATGTGTCTCCAACCCATGTCCAGATTCCTGGCTACAGACGATAAACACATAGACAAAGTGTAAGGTTGATTTTTGTGATCAGATTGATATCTTCATTCTTGCTGTCCACTGGTTGATTTTGGTATGTAGGGCTTCACTATACACATTAAGGCAGAGTTTACCATATCCTGTGGGTTTCTTTGATTTCTGCATTCTGTACTGTACCTCCTGACCTGACCAGAGTATTCTGTGATCTCTACTACCACAAAAGTGGCTGATCTCTTGATGGATGATTGAGACAGGTGGGTTTTAATGGGGAAGCAAGTAGGTTAAAATGGACTGGTTGCAGGTTTTGCTGGACAGGTTAGAAAAAAAGAAAMGTCTGCCATGCACTGATTCTATGTTTTGCATCTCTGCTATCAGTAGCTTTCTTGGCAAGTAGACYACAAGGTTTMGTTACCGTTAATAGCTGCCATACTGATTTGTGGTAAATTTGCCATGACATGTTTTCCTGATTGTAATGCTATCAGATGTTTTCTTTGATAAGAAGATGGAGCATCAAGCTCCATCTTCTGCAAAGAATGTTCAGCTCACAGGGCTTCCTGCAGGTCCATAACCAATTGATGTAGTACTTTGGAAAATCCGAGTGTCCCACTGGGCCTTGGTGGCTTAAAACTCTTGTTCAATAAGCCATTAACATTTTTTGCCATCTCATTTGATTGAGGATAATACGAGGTATGAAATGCTCATTGAATTTCTTCTCAAACCAAAATGATAGCTTTCATTCTGAATTTTGTCCTTTGGCCTTTTGTCACTTMGTCGTCATAAACAAGCCGGAGACTACTTCATCTTCTGTGAGGATATATTGGTATCTCTCAGAGTGAAAGAATATCACTGGCCTGATGCAATCAATTTGCCATGTTGACCACAAAGTTTTTTCTTGATTGATATGTAGGAGTGGTGCTTTAGCAGGATGATCTGATTGTAATTTTGTTCTATGTTAATGRCATGACTTCACTAATTTTTCTATTTAGGTGGCATTTGCTCTACACAGGAAAATAAAGTGCATCTTTACCTGTGTGACCTAATTTTTGATGTAGCCATGCTCCAAAAAGGTGCCATTTGGAATTTTAAAAGTTCACRCTTTTTATTTTTCTAATTTTAGTCAGTACATTTGCTTTTTGGTTCCACTGTGCAGCTAGTTTGTTGCTCTCAGCATGAATCTTTACCTATCTTATCTTGAATGGTGTTTATCTGGCTGTATTTAGTAATGCTTGTCAAYCTCAAGTTCTCCAAACTGGAGATCTGCTTATCACTACCAATCAGGTAGTGCAGGGGCTGGATGTCACATTTAGCCCCTCCAGATCTAAGCCCTCAAGATTTGAGAAAAACTTTACAATTATGTTTTAGTTGTCAATCACTGGCTGTGGCTGGGCAGTTATAGTTAAGAAATTGCATTGTGAATGTTTTGTGCTTATTTAATCTTTTATTTTAAGGAAGAGGAAAGAAAATATTGAGATGAATGGTCTGCCTGGATGATAGCCACCAGGAGTCAGCAGAACTGAGCAGTAACTTAGGCAAAGGTGATTCCTGCAGTGGGACGTCACTACACAGATTCATTGACCACCTGTTCAGGGTCTTGGGTCTGTTTTTCAGTTGATGGATTGTCTTGTCCTATTTTATAAGCATGGTTCACAATGCCATGCATTAGTTCTACCCAGATAGGGATTTGTTTGTGGGGATCATTAACACCTAATCCCTCATTGTCTTCTGAGTCTCTTTTAATTTCATGCCATTTTACAAATAAGTAGGTTTCAGAACTGCTAGGGCTCCTCTAAGTAGTAGTTTTAGCATCACATAATCAGTYGTAGCAGGTAATAGAATATAATTGAATTCTTGTTTATGTATCTCTTGTACCCAGGCAAATTTTGTGATGGCTGTAAGAGAACTCATTAAGACACCTTATGGGTTCACCTTGCTCCATAGCATCTATTTTCCCAGCYCAGTAGGCTACCCTGCTAGTGATATAATGGCAACCCATATGCAGGTTTGGGTCCTATATTTAAGAGATGTCCTGGACACCAAATCTTGTTTGCTTCATATCTACTCAGGATTATTCAGTAGGTGGTTTTCAGCAGCCTTGCCACAAATACTACGTTTCAATTTCACCTTTTTGCCTTTTTTTAAAGTAAATTTGCCAATGGTAACAGATCCTGGAGTGATTCACACAGTGTATCACAGAGCACCACCCTGAAGTTTGTCAGAGTGCTCTGTTTTAATGACGGGCCTGGCTTTGGAAAACAAGGAATGATCTTCCCCTTGGTTACTCTCATTGATGTCACACTATATGCTTCCATCCCACAATTCAGGTGATGCTATTAATTTCCTAATCTGCACAGTCTCAGATTGATAAGGAGCCTCCATAAGCATAATCTTGACTTTTTCTTCTAACTTTTATTCTTTTTACATTTCTTCTTGTAACTATTTCAGCAGCTGTTCAATTTTCAAATACAGTAGTAACTCAGTTGCCTTTTTGTCTTCTATTTCCTTTTTTAGGTCTTGCTCTTTTGTATTATTATTCTTCCTATCCTGATAAGCAACTTCTCAGCGAGTACCTAGCATTTTAAAAATAATTMTTTTCCCCTTTCAATCCTTTATATGCCCACTGTCCACTTTTGGGTGTTCTTCCACGGCTTCCCAGTCATGTCAGTTATCACATGTACATTTTTCTGAAAAGTTAGGATTCAGATTTATTTCATGAATCCATAAATAATCTGTGATATTACTTGCCATACTTTTGACAATCCCAATTTGTTGCAAATGAATGAAAGGCTCATCACCCAAAAGAGCAAAGCAGCAATATGTTTTATTGACATAATAATTTGACAGAGTTCAATACATCTGACAGAGTTCAATACATTCAATGAAATTTAAGAAAGTTTATTACTGTTTTACAAAGGTTTAATTAAGTTTCACAGTGAGGTCCAGCTTATTAATTACTGCATGGAAGAAACACACAAGGGCACATTGAGTTAGAATCGAGTTTCACACAGAGACCAGAGATGCAAAGGATAAGGAAAACCATTCCTTTGAGTCATGATGCTCAAAATGGATCCCACTGCTTTCTCCACTCCTTAAATAGCTTAGTTTTGGCCAGGTCCAATCTTAGTCATGGATTTGGACAATGGTTTATATATCCATACAAAGTTTATACTAATTATTCTTGAGTAGATACATGGATTAGTAATGATTCATCAGTATTAATTCAGTGTTATCAGGCACTTACAAAGATCTGTTGTGAGTAAAGGTATTKCTCCATCTTGGACAAGGAAGAACTGTTAGTTTCAGGTAAGGAAACTCAAACATTGTGAGTCATCCCTACTCAAGGGGAGAGTAATTGCTCTGCTGCATTTCAGGGAGAGCTCAAAACTGTGCTCATCCTGATGGGAATATTTATGGAGTGAAGTAGTTGGCTGCTAGTCAGCAATATAGGTGCATTCGATGTCTTTATTTTATCTCTACACTCTAGTTTTGTACTTTGGCTATCTTTAATTTTTGAGGCTTCAAAGCCAGGTTACAAAATATTTTTCCAAGGCACACTCCTTGTATGTGAGACAGGAGCTTTCCAGCTCACAGATTCGCCACAGGGTGTGAGGTTTGTTGCTCCTTAGTCAGCCTGAACAAAAATTCAGCAAGGGGTCAAGTACATCTCTCACAAACTCTCACACTACTCATGGACTAAAGGAGTTGCACTGATTAATCACTGGAGTGCCTGGGCATCCTATGGGTCATGCCACTGTTCAAATCATGATAAAAATCAACAGGAAAAGTGAAACTCAAGAAGAAGGTGGCTAACTGAGTAACAGGAGCCTGTATGCCTTGTTGGTTCTTCAATGACTGCTGAGAGATCTGCTCTGAAATTATTAGCTTCAAGTAGGAATAATGTTTCTGGTGTGTGCAGTTGCTGCACTGGCTGCTCAGAAACGTTTTTAGGGAAAGTGAGACGAAGTCTACTTTCTCAGTATTCTGAGACTTACTTCTTTTATGTACATGGTATTAAGTCAGAAAATGTATTCTTCATTTTATAACTTATATAATCCTGATCTACTTTCTGTTAGGTAAATGCTGCTATTTCTCTGCAGGACATATCAGACCACCAGTACTTCCAAGTTCACAATGAACATAATGCTCCTATTTCTGTTGACATTTTAGAGTTGAGTTAATTAACATTTTTTAGGAGCAATAATTAACATTTTATGAGCTGGATTCCCTCATCCCTTGAACCTACTTTGGCTTCACTTCATACTGGAACATATAAGAGGGTAATGTTGCAAAATGCTAATGTTCAATTTGGGTTTAAGGGCAAAATGCACTTCATAAAAGATGCTGAATTGCAGTAATAGAAAGAGCTCCATTTGAAGCAAAAGAAATGGCAGGAAGCCCTTAGCACCAATCCAAAATTCTAAGTTAACACTGAATAATAATTATTCTATAAATGTTATTCTGTTTGTTGTCATGTTGGCTAATATTGTCTTACTGATATGACAGTCCCTCAACTATCTGAATCAGTGTTATTTTATATTTAGATTGTAAGCAAATGGGGGCAGGCCTCTGTGGTCTCTTGACACTTCCAGCAAAATGGAGTTTTGAGTATAGTGCCAGAGTGCTACGCCAGGTCAAAATTTTAATCATAATAATTGATCTGTC
The DNA here is from genome assembly GCA_014549065.1 of Cardinalis cardinalis. Taxonomy (NCBI): domain Eukaryota; kingdom Metazoa; phylum Chordata; class Aves; order Passeriformes; family Cardinalidae; genus Cardinalis; species Cardinalis cardinalis. Next base: position 12,792,682 of record JACDOX010000007.1, read on the forward strand.
AGAATATTTGAGGAGATGTCTAGGAAAGCAGCAAGTTTTAATGCCATGCCTAGGTAAGTTTCTCTTAGTAGCACTCCAAAGTTTATCCTTTCAGTCTGCAATAGCATTGTTGACAGCTGCAGACAAAGAGATCCAGATTTCAAGAAATGATAGCAGCAGGAATATTAGTGCCTTTTCAAACATAGTTACTCGCATTGTAGAGAAAATGCAAATAATTGGGTATCTGTTGTATTTGCTTCAGCTTCTGCAGTATATATGATGGATKTCTGTGTAAGGTGTCCCACTAATTTAAAAAGAGCAATTATTGTCATTAGTTCTATTATTAAAAAATGTAACTCATATTAAGTACTATATTATCCAAGTGCAGCCATCCTGTGTTCTTGTCATAGTTTTGGCTAGGACAGAGTTAATTTTTGCCACAGTTGCTATGAGGGTGTTGTGGAACCTGGATCCATGTGGGCATATCTAGGTTATTTATTCTATATCATGCACATAATCTCTGGGGGACATGCTTCTGGTGGTGGAAGAAAAAGGGAACATGGTGTGGAACCACCACCATTTTTCTTCCTTTTTTTTTCTGGGGAGCAAAGTGGAGTACAGAGTGGTGGGGTGATGTCATGAAGATGATCTAACTTGGAGGGTTTGTCCATCACAGTTTTTCCTTGTTTCAGGCTTGGGGGAGAAGTGTGAGTGTGGACAATTTTTCTGACGTTGTTCCTTATTGTCTTGAGGGAATAAAGCACTGGCTGTGGTAACAGCCACCATTTTCTCCTTTGTCTTGGGAGCTCATATGTTGCTGTCTGCAGCAGCATTGGGTCAGTTGGAATTGCATGAGCATTTCTTCCATGAAATACCCTTCTTTTAAACCCTTTTGTTGTTAGTGTTGTTGGTGTTAGTGTTTGTTTCCTTATCTCATTACTGTTTTTCTAATAAATCATTATCTCAACCCATAATATTTGCCTTTTTGTCCCTTTCTCATYGGAGGGACAGGGGGAGGCAAATGGCCACTTGGAGCTTAATTTCTAGTTGGTTTTAAAAACAACAGTTCTTAATGTTTTTGCGAACCAAATAACATATTTTAGTAAGATTTCAGTTCACAGAGATGTGTACCTATAGCCATGCTCTATCAACTATTCTTTGTAAAAACAGTATTCCATTGCCAATCCTTTTAGCTCTTTGGATCTCAGTTTACTTGTGATGAGTGATCTGATCTATGTGTTGTTCAATATACCTTTCGTTGCCGCATATCTCATTAAGGAAAAATCTTATTTTTTCAACTTTGAGATTTTAAAAATTATTTAAAAATTAAACTCATGAGAATTTAACCTGTTAAAGATTTACCTACTGAAGATTTAAGTCGTTCTTACATTTTACAGAAAACCTATAGTAGTACTGGAGGCTTGCTCAGTTACATAGAGTTTTGCATCAGATGTCTCTTGCAATCTGTTTTACCTGCCTCCTGATACTATTTGAAGTAGTAGGAAGACTGTRTGTGTAGAAAAATGTGCAGATTGTGGCATAGTGGAAAGCAAGTGTTGTCTGTAYTATGTGCTGGAGAGATCACATAGGATGGAGCATTATGTCATTTAATGTGCGTGGTTTATGACAYTTTCTTGGCTCCAGCTGGCTAGGACAAATGTTCTCTTTCAAAATCCCCTTTACTTAAGAAACCCCAAGGGGTCTAGATGGGACAGAAAAGAAAAACAAATGCAATATATGTCCTTATTTCTAGTCAAAATGTTGTGGAATGAAAATCAATGTAGTTTCTGCACCATTACTTAATGTGCAAACATTGGATAATTTTTCAGCTGAAAAATAAAATAGTTAGGTAACAGGTGTGATTGCTGATGACACTGGGGCAGATTACTGACTCAAAAACATTGGCAAGTAATTGAATATTTCAAAAGTCAAGCTCTTTAATCTTCACCTCAGTTGTAATGTTATCTTAAGAGGTAAATTTTTAATGCTACACCTTTGATGGACATTATAGCATCAGAAGCAAATACAAGAATGCTGATAAAAGAGAAAAGCATGCATTTTGAAAAGAAAGTTAAACTGTTTTGCACACTAGAGAGAAAATACTACAAGTCACAAATAATTTWAAAAAATTTAAGGAGGAAAAAAGTCACCCTTTTCTAATGGTCTGATGAAGTCTAACAAATTGTCTGTCTTTTTGCCGCTTAAGATAATAAACTTAATGATGTGCCAGTAAGTAATGACAAAAATGGAAATATAGCAGTTTTTATACAGATTCTTATGATAGAAAAGTAAAGCTATATTTATGCAGATTGAAGGTATCAAAACATATCTTTTTAAAAATATTGAACAGTAAAATCCAGGAGCAATTGAAAAGATGTGCCTTACATGGTTTTGTTAGCGTTCAGAAACACATAATCACGTAATGATTATATGTGGTGCTTTTTATTAAGAGCTCTGGGAATTGGGGTGGTTTTTCACCCAAATCTAATTCTGACCATACATTCGAGATAAGCRTGTTTTATACTCTATTGTTATATAACTTTCATGTTAATTATTAAGCTTATATTGTTCTATTGTATACATAGATTTCAGCTAAACATAGCCCCCTTTGAATTTCCAACATAGTTTCTTATGATTCTTCTTATGGTTATATAATAATTATATTTAATTACTAAACAATCATCACATCTAACAATTATATCATTTATCATACTGCCTACGCAGGTGCAGTTGATCCGGGAAAACACAAAGCTTAACATTTTAGATTCTATCTTTAACTTTTTCCTGGGCTCCACTATCAGTTTCTTGTTCTGATTTAATATTTCAGCACTGTTTCAATACCTAGCACAAACAAAATCAGTTTGCTCATCTTTAAAATCTTGATAGACTTCCTCTAGGAAGGTAATTATTCTTTCAGGAGAGTAAACACTAATACCAGAACTGGCCTAAATGCCCAGCTATTTACAGTCAGACATTTGTAATGGTTCTAAAAAGTATTTTGTTTCCTGCAACWTGCCTAACAGATTACAGAAGGTATGATGTACAAAATACTTCAGCACTTTGGCTGGGCAAATAGGTTTTCTTTTCTTCCATCTCCAGTTGATGATTATATTTTGAGCATTTGCAGCATATATAGTGATGAGAGGTCAGCCCTCCTCAGGTATTTATGTGCCRATTTAATGGCATAAGAGGTTGGCTGGAACAAGAGCGTTGGGCAATCATTTGCTATTTTGACTGCTATACAAGTTGGCCAAATTTAGATGGATCACAGGATTTAGAGATACATGGGTCTACGAAACATATTTGAAAGTGCCTCATCCATGTGAAATCAGTTTTGTTGGCATTCCCCCCAGAGAAGGACTACATCTAGGGTACCTGACAACAGAAGAAGCCAATCGCAAGATATCTTCAGGTGGAATGTCTGGAGGCATGGCCTAAGGTATCTATAAATTAAGTAGAACGTCTGTAATGACTATGGGCCTTCATCTCTTATTTACCCCATTCAAGTCCRAACTCCTCTTAGGAGTACAGAACGACAATCTTGTCATTGTTCTTACTGTACTGTGGGTTCATTGCTAATGTCAACATAGCAGGAGCTGTAAATTGATTAACAACGTGTCTTTCAATCAGCAGAAGAATAAACTCTACTGCAAGAAGTGTATAGCCTGAAAAACTTATTCCTGTGTTTTGAGTCTGTTTAAATAGATCAAAAATACGGTCATCACAGAGTTTTCAGACAACCATGAAAGGATCCTCTAGAAGTCATCTAGTCCAAACTGCTTTCCAGCTTTCCAATATTAGATTAGTTCAGTTGTGCCTAAATGCCTCCAAGTCTTGGAAATCTRCAAGATAGGTGTTATTCACCTCTGAAACTTGCTCAGTGCTATATTATGCTCCTGGTAAGGAAACTTTTACCTATGTTCAACCTACCTTAACATGCCAATGTGCTGTTTGTGGCTATTTCTACTTGCAGACTGGCTAGGGGAAAAAGCTGTAATGTGCATATCCTGTGGTGAATGATTTTCCATAGTCTGTGGTGCRTGAACTGCCAACTGAGAGTCTTTGGCTTAGGTCAGGAGGGATGCTGTGCTGAGCTGAACMGAAACTCAAGTTGCAGCATCCAATTTTGTTCATCAAAAATGTGGTAAGATCTGGAGAAGCTCACCAGGCATACAGACTGACTGGTCAGCAGTGGATTTCTTTACAATACGTCCTGTTGGCTCCAGTGATGTTTCTGATGTGTAATGTAAAGATCAGATAGGAATGAGATTTTCTCTCTAACCAAAGAATATATCATGAGTTTTCTTCACACCATATCCTCATCTCTTTAATGCATCAGTTCATAAGCTGAGAGAGGGAGTGCAAAGCACAAATACCATATAGACACATAGCAGGGACATAGTGAAAGTCAGATTACACCTTTGCACAGACAGATTTAGATTTTATGTTGATGGGAATCAATTTGAAGTGTCCTATAGAGTACCTGTGTTATGTTTTGTAGGACTCCTGTTTAAGACATTCCYAGAATCAATGGTGAAAATATTGTCTTTGTTCATTATTGTCGTATACTTATTTTATGGGGTAGAATTTAGTTTTGCTGGTATMGTAAGACCATATTAACTTTGAAAAAAGAAGCTGCATTTTTGTGGATATAAAAATACATTCACATATGGGTATGTACAYTGTCAGCAGTTTTCATTGCCAAACTTAATTTTCTAGATTTGTTGTACATCTTGGTGTTTACATAAGATATATATATATATGTGTGTGTGTGTGTATTTGTAATATGTTCCTTCACYTACGAATCTGACCATCTGTCTGTCATTTCACTGTAGTATTCCATGTATTGCAAAGATTAACTGGTAATAGCTACATCCTTTCAGTTCTACCCTATGGTAAGTCTGTAAACAGAATGCCCTTTAATCTGAAAATTACTTGTAAAATTTAGGTGAGAAACCGCATATCCTTGGTTTTATAGATGTGTTTTTGAATGTGTCCAGGACTTAGTATTCTTCTAAATGGAGTGTGTATTCAGCAAGTGCATGTTTATTATGTATTTGGCTATTGCCTTGGCAGCTAAGAAAGCTTTCTCTTTTGTCTCTTTATGGGTGCTAGACCAATACCAGAAACACTTTTTCTCAYTTCATTAAATCTAAATAGACCTTAATGGTTTTTAAAGCCATGGCCCTGATTGCACTGCATTTTTTACCTTGTTGCTAGTTAACTGTAGAATAAACTGTCTGCTCTTACCTCTATGTAAAATCATGCTTTTTAATTTTAATGTAGTTTTAATCTTTAGATAAATTCCCTGATAAAATGAAATTAAATAAAAGCAAATCATGACAAAAACACAGAAAAAAATTATTGACTTAATGACAATAACATGTTTTTGGAATTAGWTTTTCTTTTTCCTTGCAAAGAAATGGAGCGAGTATACTGTATTTGCTGAAAATATTGTATATTAACAAAGGATAATATTAATAAGAAAAAAGACATGTTGCCATATTAGTGATTTTGCTTTTAAGGAAGAAAAGCCCTCACTTTTTCTTCTGCTGATTATCGTACTATTAGAACTTCAGGGGCTTAGAAGAAATAATAATTTTTTTCTGCATCAACAATACCTTCCTGAAGGGTATTGTGGACATATTACAAGGACTACTGTCACATAGAGCTTTATCAAAATAATGAAAAAATTCATGTTTAGTAAATTCCAGATAACTGAAGAAAATTTACTCTTGACTTATTTCTTTCACAGACTTTGCAGACTGGCACATTTGCATAAATTACAGGATTCCTCAAGATGTGAGATCTTGCATCACAGAGCATAGCATTAGGAAAATTATTCTTGGRGTATTATATGGACCTATTTGTGCTTCAAAATAATCCAAGTACCTATTGCTTCAAAAGCAATAACTGTCTTACATGATTTCAGCAATTAAATAATTGCTGAAAGTAARGGAAGGAGTGGTCCAAATTGGACACTGAAAAATGGACTTGTTAAATTGAGCTTCTCTGGAGGTGATCCCTTAAACTTAGTGACCTGTTAGGATTGAAGGAAAAAACCTGATACATAATTATTTGTCTTCRCTAAGTTGGTCATTTAGGCAACTTAAATCTGTGCTTAGAAAATTTTTTAATTCTTACTAAGTGTAATRCTTCTAGTGCAACAGACAATTTAAAATACTGCTCCATACATAGGAATCTTGGTTTTCATTAATAAGTCAGAATCTCTCTGATTGTTACAGATATGAGTCCAAAGCAGCCAGCTACTTGTGCAGTGTTTTTTTGTTGGGTTTTTTTATGTGCTCTTGCAGTTSTAGTGTTTTGTTTATAAGGTGTGGAGGTTTAAGCTTTTCCCTCTTTCTAATAGCATTTCAGCATAAACTGGGACAGCCTGACCCCAAATAGAAATGATGATGCACTGCACAGACAACAGCATTTCACTGCCATCCTGCAGAGTATGTAGATCATGGATGTAAAAAAACCCCAAACTTGTTTTTCTTTCCCTTTTGAGGTAACCCTGAGCAACTCTGGTATAATCCATGGTATGACATYGAAGTGCCATAAGTGGGAGTGACTTCCCTGGCACACACTGAAAAAACTCCTGGATTTATTTGAAGATCATATAAACTGTTCTGCTACCTCTGTTCAACCATCCAATAACCCAGATATTTATCCTGGAATACAGGATTGAATCCTCAAGAAATATTGTAGTGGTTAAAAAAAAATCAAGTAAAAAATGTATATATATGCTTCTGATAATTGTAGCATGGCTATGRGAACAAAGTTGTAGAGTGGTGACAAATACTGCATCATTTTTAATGACTTAGTTTAGAAGAGCTAAATTTKTAATCCATCCATCTCCAAAAATCTTAACCCAAACTCTCAATAAACCTTATCTCTTTTCTTATTATCCTTCTGAAATTGTTGTTTATTTGCTAAGCAGTACAACTTTTATACTACTTTTCCTTGATAACAGCATAGAAAGCAAACAAAAATTACAGTCCTATTAACCTACTGAGGCTATAATAATCAATTTGTCTTATGTCTGTAAATTCCTGGGTTTTGTCGWGAAAAATGTCTCAACATTAATTCAYCTCCTTGCTCTCATGAGACAAATTGATGGTTACTGCCGTTATTTAAAAAAAATGTTAGAAGGCTTTTGCTATTGCTTTGAAGCAGTGATAATTTAGGGGGARAAAAGGAATATTATTATATATAATATAAAAGAATATCAGGGGAAAGAAAAAGAATATGCAGAAAAAAATTTATTAAAATAAATTTTATTAAAATACATAAATGGATACCAGTGCTATGCCTTTGTTGGCTCTCAGAAACATTCTGTCTGGAAACATAGTTAGCATGTTTTTTACCTACTGCTGTTTACCAATATAAGGCTCTTTTTAACTGCATTTCCTGCTCTGCCTTCATGTTTCTTTTTTCAACATTTATAATTTATGAGCCATTTAAGATGTTGTTTGATGTAGGTGCAGCACAGAACAGATTAACTGCAGCTGTAAAACACAAGTTTTGGCAGTGCCAATCAAATTATGCTTTCTGCATAGTAATGTGAGTTTTAGTGGTATCTATGAGAAATTGTTTAACTCACTACCTCAGTGAATGCCAATAACCCTATAACTAAGATACAGGTAATTGTGATGAAAATCAGAACTTTGATTCTCATCAGTTGTTGAGAAACTGGCTCTGACTGTACAGGTTATGCATATTTGGTGACAAATGTCTTTTCAAACTCCAGCTATTTTCTTGATACTGAAAATAATCAGAGCTGAGAATTATCAGAACATTTCTTCAATGATGCACAACAGCAGTTCAACAAAATCAAGACCATTTTCTATCCACAAATAGTTTATAATAGGAGACTTCTTAAGCTAAAGGTGTTTGATAGAGGAAAGAGTRGAACATAAGACAGTGGAAGTGAACAATTACTACTTCGGGACGACCCTGAYTGCATCTGTTCCTGAGCAGGAGCAGTAACTTGCATCTAAACCAACTGATTCCCAAGTAACAACTTGTTAGCCCAGGCTTGATCTATTACTTTTTTACTGACCTTGTTGAAAAACAGTCACTTTCATCAATCGTGTCTATACACAGGTTCAGTGATTAACATTTGGAGCTGATCAGGTTAAATCATGGACCTCAAGGACTGCTGTCCTTTTCCTCTGCTYTATGTGCACTTATCCAGCACATCACTGAGGATATTACTATTTTAGTCTTTGGAATCTCTTATTTCCCCTGTTTTYTGATGTGTGAAACAACATGTGCCTTTTCTTTCCTTACCCTGAAAAGAAATAAACTAAAACATATCCAATCACTAAATGATWGAGTTTTTAGTTCTTGGAGAAGYAAGGTGAGGGTCYGGCAGAGCTGCTACTCTGRATTTCCAGAAGGCAGACTTTGACCTTTTTAGAAGGCTGGTTGATACTCCCTTGGGAGGCAGTCCTGAAGGGCAAAGAGTCCTGGAACACTAGATATGCTTCAAAAAGGTACAGGACATACCTTAAAGGTACAGGAGCATGTTGTCCCCATGTGCTGAAAGATTAACTGTAGAAGAAGACCAGTCTGGCTGAAAAGAGAGCTTTGGCTGAAACTTGAGGTTAAAAGAGGAAAGAAATGAGGAAGGGGCAGGCAACTCAAGAGGGCTATAAGATTGTCATGAGGTTATGTCATTAGAAAGTTAGAATGGTCAAAGCTCAACTAGAACTTAATCCTGATACTACAGTAAAAGACGCTAGAAATTTTTGTACATTCATCAGGAACAAAATGAGTGATAAAGAGAATCTGCATCTTCTATGGGATGCAGGGGGAAATGTAGTGACCATGGTTGAGGAATAGGCTGAAGTACTTAATGCCTTTACCTCAGTTTATAATAATGAGACCAATTCTCAGAGTATTCAGTATCCTGATAAAGGAGGCAARGAAGGGAGTAAATGAAGCTGCCGTAATCCAAGGGAAGGTGGTTTGGGACTGCTACACCTCTTGGGCACACACAAGCCTATGGGACTGGATGGGATCCACCCMTGCATTCTGAGGAAACTGATGGAAGTGCTTAGTCATCATTTACCAGCAGTCCTGGCTAGCCAGGGAGGTCCCAGATGATGGAAGGCTAGCCAATGTGGCACCCATCTGCAAGAAGGGCCAGGAGGATACTGGCCTGTCAGTCTGACCTCAGTGCCAGGGAAAGTCACAGAGCAGATCATCTTGAGTGCCATCATGCAGCCYATACAGGACAAGAGGATCAGACCCAGCCAGCATGGGCCTGAAAGAGAGGCTCTGCTTGACCAATGTGATCTCCTTCCATAACAAGGTAATCTGCTTAGTGAATGGGGGAAGCATGGTGGATGTCTACTTCAACTTCAGTAATGCCTTTGACACACTCTCCCACAGCATTCTCCTGGAGAGACTGGCTGCTCAGGGGTTGGACAGGTGCACTATTTGCTGCTGGACGGCCAGGCCCAGAGAGCAGTGGTGAATGGTGAGACATTCACCTGACAGCTCATCAGTAGTGGTGTTGTCCAGGGCTCAGTGTTGGGGCCAGTCCTGTTTAATATCTTTGGCAAACATCTGGATGAGTGGATCAAGTGCACCCATAGTAAGTTTGCAGACAGCACCAAATTGGGTGTATATGTTGATCTGCTGGAGTGTGGGAGGCCTCTATGGAGGAATCTGGACAGGATGGATCAATGGCTGAGGGCATTGATGAGATTCAAGGCCAAGCGGCAGATCCTGCCCTTTGGTCACAACAATCTCATGCAGTGCCACAGGCTGGGGGCAGAGCGGCGAGAAATCAGCCCATTGGAAAAGGACTTTTGGGCATTTCTTGGAAGCTGTCTGAACATGATCCAGGATGTGCCCAGATGGCCAAGAAGGCTAATTACATCCCAGTTTGTATCAAAAATAGTGGGGCCATCAGGACAAGGATAGTGATTTTTCCCCTGTGCTTGGCACTGGTGAGGCTATGACGCAAAACCTGTGTTCAGTTTTGAGYCCTTCGCTGCAAAAATGGTTTAGGGTTCTGGAGCAYGTCCTGAGAAGGGCAATGCAGCTGGTGAAGGGCTGGAACACAAGTCTTATGAAGGAGCTGGGGCTGTTTTGCTTCTAGAAAAGGAGGCTCAGAGAGGACATTGTCAATCTCTACAACTGCCTGAAGGGAGGCTGTAGCCAGGTGGAGGTCAGTCTCTTCTCCCAGATAACAAGGGACAGGACCAGTAGAAATGGTCACACATTGCACAATGGGAGGTTTAGATTGGAGAGTAGGAAAAATTTTTTAGTGAAAAATGTTGTCGGGCATTAATGCAGAATGTGGCAGGGAAGTGGCAAAGAAACCATCCCCAGAAGTATTTAAGAGATATGGTTTAGAGGTAGATTTARAAGTACTGGGTTAACAGCTGGACTCAATGTACTTAAGGGTAATTTCCTACCTAAATGATTCTGTKATTCTATGATTCTATTCATAACTAATATGTCAGCTTTTTAAATACAGGCTTGGGGGAAGCAAAGGCCCATGAGTTTCAAGAAAGAAGAAAAATCTTTCCTTTTCTTAATGATTATATTATAACACACTGTTAAAAATGTGTAAAGAGATTCAGAATAAAACTTGCTTTTGCCAATCCAGTCCCATCTATGCAAAAATTGATAGCAATAAAAATATTTCTTAGGAGGGAGCTCTCAATATATTTCTTTTATGTCCTTTATAAGTGTAGATTTGTCATTGTACCATCTAAAAATACAATAAATATGTCTAATTTATTTTGCATGTCCTTTTCCTCTTTTACATATTACTTCTTTAAAAATTACTCCCTAAGTCATAACACTAGGGAAAAAAAACCCAACAAATGGCCAACATATTAAGTGGTGAGTAAATAGGCCAAAGCAAAAGATTCTTTTCTCATTGTCTCATGAAATTCATATTGTAATTTAAGTTTAAAAATATAAATATATATAWATCACTACTTAAAATCAAGTTTTAGCAGACTATCAGTGGGAAAGAAGCCTACCTGTGTTCTGCCAGCTGTGCACTATAAATCAATCTCTGGAGTCATTACAGAGGTGATGAAGATTCCTGCCTCTGTCTTTATACAGTGCCCGCTCTTCAAAAGCGCAGCAGARACGGGACTAGAGCAGGGCTGGGGCTCTGTGTTCCACCTGGACTTGGTCCCTGGAGAGGGACGTGAATGTCACAGTCACAGCACCTCCCTAATTAATGCAGCCAAGGCATTGGGCAGATGCTGTCAGTGRCCATTGTCACAATCCAGAGGGGAAAATTGTAACAAATTCTGAATGCAAAAATGTGGAGCCACCTCCTCACATGAAAAGCGTTTCTCATCCTTTTCAGTAAAAGGCCGAGAAGTGAGATATGATTCTTTGAACTTATTTTTTTCTAAGTGTTCTAATCTCTCTCTGGTTCACCACTTTCCTCAATGCTTCTTAAGTTTTACATAACTTCTGCATTTCCTTCTTTTCAGCTGCAGAGTATATTCTTTGGCATGTAAATATATCTCTCAAAATTCAAGCACAGAGAGTCATGCATCAGCTGGTCCATGAATTGTGCATTAGCTATGTGCATGCTGAAGTTGTTGGCAAATTGTTGATTTATTATTTATTGTAGTAATAATGGCCAGTAGTTTTAAATAGACCTTCAATTTGCCTTGGAAAATAGAAATAGACCATGTGCCTTGGAAAAAATCTTTGCCATTTAAATTGCTGTAATGCATTTTAAACATATTTTCCTATGTATCCTGCATTTCATATGGGAAAAAAATGAATAATATGGATGTATATAAAGTACTTACAGTATATTCTGGTTTCCTTGATGAGAGGCTAGTTCCTTTATTATTGTGGTGAAGGATTCCATTCTAATTGTATTTATTTTCAGTTAAGTTGATCTTTCTACTGATTTTTCATTTTTCTGATCCTTAAGCATCCTAATTATCCTTTTCTGCTAACAGAATTTGCTTATTTTTTTGTTTTATGCTGACTATTTCATCCTACTTATTTTTTTATTACTTTTGAACAAACTATAGCACACACAGTTTGCCATCTGTTATGATATTTTTCTTCAAAAAACTATTTTTTTACAATGTGCTAAGTGGTCTTGCATTCTGCTGTGAATCTTCCATTATTTTATGTATCTTCTTCAAGCCTGAGAAAAAGAGCTGATTCATGCTCCATCTCTCCATTGCCCTCCTTTCTCCTCTCTCCTTTCCTCTTTTTCCTYCTCTACCTTTTGTTTTATTTTATTTTACTTTTTATCTTATTATGGTTTATATTTCAATTATTAATCTGTTTGTAGTTCAACCCCATGTTTTCTTACTTTTACACTTCTGATTCTCAGCCTTGCCCATCTTGGGCAGGGGGGGTGTGTAGTGCTTAGTTGTTGGCTGTGGTGGCACAGTAACATGCAGAAATTGTGCTCCCTTTTCAGCTATTCGGCTAAACTAAGCTGTCTGCCATGTTTTCAAGCCTCTTGAGAACCTGGAATATGAGGCAGAATAAGGTTAGTGGGCAAAATCTTCAAATTCTTATAGCCCATCCAGTATTTTCCATTGTTTGAATGGGCTTAGAACATGACCTGCAGTGATTTTTATTAAGAAAAGGACAAAACAAAATCTCAAGCCCAAAATATTTCCAAGATTAAAACTTGGATGGCAGATGTAGCTTTTTCTCTTACTACAGATCTTTATCCAGGGTCTCCACTTTCTCTAATTCAGGGAAAATTATGAAATGCCACACCTAATTGTCCGTTTTTCACTACATTAAATGTATATGCTCTTGTAGGTTTTTAGTCCAAATTCATGTATACCAACGAATACAGGACTGACCTCTATATGCAAGCACCCTCTAGCCTGACTCAAAGCCAGTGATCAACGCCTGTAAGGCTACTGTCAAGGAGGACTATAACCTGTCTTCTGTTGCAAATTAGGGAGTCATATAACTTAGAAAATATTAATTTTAGTGGTGTCTCGAGTAAGAAAACACTGCATTGCCTTTATTCAGGACAGTTGTCTTTCTAAGTAACATAGCATCTGTAGCCAGCTGAATTGCACAAATGTTTGGACACAAGATGCAACCATAAAAAGCAGCTGACAGGATGGATTTGTAACTATTCTTGGCTCAGTAGAAGGTTTTAAACAATACAGAATGAGGAAATTAACCATTTTTGTTGTCGATAATTTAACCGCTATGGATAAATAATACTAATTTTTGGTAGTTTTTTACTGGATATTCCAGCAGACCATGGTATCCACTGAGGTGGTAGCAAACTAGGCCCAACGTCTGTTGGGAAAAGTATAATTTATTATCTAAATTTTACAGATGGGAAGACCGAAGTGTGGAGTGCCAACAGCAAATGTCTCTTTCAGTACTGTAGCCAAGAACAGAGCCCAGACCTTCTTAATCACATCTGTGCTTTCACCTGGGCACAGAGTGAGGGGAATGTCAAGTCCTTGTCAGTGATTTAAGTGACAATATGTTTTTAAATATTGGTCACGATGGACCTCAGCCTCTCTGTACTGAATAAATTGGTTCTTCTTCATCTAAAGGCATTGAAGGTGTCTATAGTTGTTGCTGAGAAACTGAACAAAAGACATGGATATATTCACTCTTGTGAGAATGTTCACAGCTGTCAGAACTTTTTGAGGCTTTCCGGGAAACATTTAAATTGGGTTTTTTTCCGAGCGCTTGGCATTATGATTGTCAAACACTTTGTAATTTAAAGCTGATCAATGAAGAAGCTGCTTCCTTGAACTTGCCCCTTAATAGAGACCAGGGCTATAAAAATTTCCTCCCTTTACCTCTCTCCTCTGGGTGAGGTAAATGAGGGACATTATCTACCAAAACAAAGCTCTTGTGAGCAAATTATATTACAGTGTGCAATCACAAGGTGGCATGAATCAATTTATGGGCACTTCAGTATTTTGGTTTGTTCCATCTGTTCAGTACATGAATTACAAATCCAGACACAAACACTGTTTAGAGGCGTATCATAAAAAGTTAGCTAAAAGTGATTTGTATTACTGTATACTATATGTGCTTTATTCTGCACACCATGCAGCTGTTACATTTGATGGTTGTTCCAGACCCAAAATGCAACCAAGTGGTGATTTTTATGTAGTTGTTTATTGTAATAAGTGCTGTAATAATTTTGATGTTTTGCATGGTTACACAAAGACATTTGGGTACTGTTTGAAGGACAGAAATGTAAAGTGGGAYAACATTGCCACTATCTTGAAAATATCCAAGGCCTAGCTATTTCTGTATAAATACATTTTAAAATCTTGTAAGTATTACTCCAAATATTTTAAGGAATATTTAAAAAAATAATTGATAAATTTTTAAAATAAAAAATTAAACGGGGGGGAGACGGACATGTTAAGAGTTACAGTGTTTTATGAAGACAGAGGTAAATGCAATTTGTACTTTAATACACAGGTATAAATATCTTCCTGGAGCACTCCAGAAAAAATATTTTTTTCTCCCTCAAGTACTGTTATTTTGTCCTTCTTTAACTACACCCAGTAAAACACAGAAGCAATTCTTTGAAAAGGGCTTGTAATTCACATCTTTAACTCTTATCACCCCTAAATTATTTAAACAGAAGTTAGGGATATTTTTTCTCTTCCTTCCATCTATCCCACTCAGTAGAATCTTGACCTAACAGACACAACAACAAATGTTTGATAATATCTATTTCTTTACCTCTGCTCCTCCTGTACACAAATATACCTGTGTCCTTTAACAGAGCAAAGGCATGGGCTGGAGATATTTGCCAAGGAAAAGATCTGGACATTGAATCCCATAGGGAGGGGCTCACCTTTCTGTAACCTGCATAAAGTACCTGAACTCTGTAGAGGGGCTGGATTTGTAAAGCATATGTCTTGCTTTTCAGTAGGTATCCTGGATCACATCCAGATGTGTTAACAGCTCCCTGTAGCCATGGCAGGGGCTCCAGGTACCCAGTGCAAGACTGTGCTGTGGGGCACAAGCACTGAAGAGCCTGGACAATGGCAATATATTTTACTTACTGGTGGATATCTGAGTTGGCTCACTTTTACATTGGAAAGTCCATGAGGGGTGCAATATTGCCTTTCTCATGCACAAGTGATGTGTTGTGCCCATTTTTCTTCTGCCTAGCCTAGCACCAGGCTTTCAAACATATGACTTCCATTTCTTGAGTGAAATTCTCTAATTCTAATCTATTACGTATTTCACAATGCTGTTTGTTCTGTTTCTCAACATCGAAGACATCCCAGGCCCAGTAAATATTGAAATATTTCATATCTAAAGTGAAAACGCTAACTTCAGAGGATGGAAGTGGAACAACCACTTCACATTACTCTTTTAAAAGTTACCAAGCAAGTCAAATGTTGAATTTGTCACTTCCCATCTTCTGCCTCAGAAATATGCTATCATTGATGTGTCCCTTCAAAAAAACGGAGGATTTTTTTGAAGTGCACTAAACTCCAGCTCATGTTGCATCCCTTACTTGTTTTTTCTAAAACTTGCTCATGAGGAGATAGCATTTTGTTACTCATTATTTAGCCTGTTGCAAAACATATTGCTATTTATGGTTCATGGTATCACTGCAAAGAAATTCAAATATCAATTTAAAGATATGCTTGTCATATTATGGAGACATATTTTTACAAGTCTACAGGTTGACCTATTATATRGTCATCCAAATGTGCAATAAATACATCTCATTGTAAGAAATTTCTCTTCATCTTGGAAATAAAAAAAACCCCAACAGCTATCTGATTTACTGTATTCAGATTAGCTAAACTAACTAGAAGTGTCCCAAATGTTAAAACAGATTTTCATATGAAATGAGAAAATTTCTGTTGGAAACCTTCAAAATTCCATTTCCAGTTTGATATTATTTATAATTAATTGAAATAATCTCTATATCAATTACCAGGAGTTGGTATACAAGATACTTTGATTTTAATAATGACATTTATCTGGAGCTATGTGTCAAAATGCAAAACAACAACAAAAAATGCTTGATGTAGATAGAAATAAGCTGAGAAATGCCTTCGTATGTCAGAAAGGTTTTATACAGATTAAGAAAAAGAGAAATCATCTAAATGACAGCATACAGAAATAAGGATGGCAAAAAAAACCCTAGTGTATAAGAACTTCAGAGAAATACCTAATGCTTTTTTTATTTACATTTTTTGTTTGCATTTTCTGTACTGGCACCTCTATAGATAACCTCAATTTCCAAAGAGCCAGAGCACTTCAGCAGGAAATACTCAGTCTAGAGCTGTTCAAAGTCATAGAAGCATGGTACATCTTGAATTATTCACTTCCTTCACTCTTTTACAAATTGTAGCCAACAGTTGACTTCGCTCTTGTGCTTTATACAAAATTCTTCTAYCCTCATTCTCTCAACAACAGCAAATGAGAAAATGTTTAGAAATGGAGAAAAAGGGCAGAACAATTTCTGGAAACATTCAGAGCAAAATAAATTGCTTAATTTCTAGTATTCTTCTGTTCATAGCTTAAMGATGCTGAATCAAAGGTCACATAGAAACTGGTTCATCCTGTTGAAGTGTAGACATTTATTGTCAAAGGACTACRTTTTCTAAATAAAGCACAACAGTCAGGGAGTGAAATTGAACCTGTGCCCCAAATCCCCAAGTGTGGAAAAGCCTATGGAGTTTGTTTTCATGATAGCATAGTGGAAGTTGAAGATACAGTAGCAGCTGGCTGTCAGGACTGAACTCAAGTGCCTGTGCAGTGTGCATTCTCATCACTTCCTTGGGTGGGCCAGGTGTTTKCCAGCTGTTCTCCACACCAATTAAACAATGGGCTGACTTGAGACAGGGTCACTGATTGAATTTCTGACTGGCTTCCTGAGAAACAATGGTTACAGGGGGCACTTGAAGTGGGAATTTGAAACAGTCCTGTAGATTCCCCTAGGCAGTTCCTGCTGTCCACAAGCCAATTGACAGGCATGATTTAAATGCTTAAACATGCTGATTAACGTCCTGAGTAGAAGACCTGGCTGTTGCAGAAACTTCCCCAGGCAGTTCTTGCTATAGAATTAGCCAGATAGTACACAGGAAAGCTGCTTGTCAATACTTTGCAGAAACTGTTTTTTTACTTGCAGACATGCTCACAYAGAACAATCTTTGGCACACAGAAAATGAAAATATTTTGTTTATAGTTTACGTTAATAATAGAAATGGATCATGCACTCTCTGGAGTGGTCACATAGGATCACTTGCTTATAAGTGATCTTATAAGCTCAGCTTGCTTATAAAAATTTAGTAGTACTAACTGCATGAGAAGTCTCTTCTGGTATGGCTAAGGACCCATAGAATGGACTCCCATCACCACCTGGACAAACTGAAAAAGAGATAAAATTCCCCACTTGTTTACCATCTCGCGCTAAATATCCCAAYAAAATATTTGGATTTTTTTGCTTGTGGGGTTTTTTGTTGTTGTTTGGTTTGGTTTAGTTCTTTTGCAGTTTTGTGGGAGGTTTTTTGTTGTTACTGTTTGGTTTGGTTTAGTTATTTTGCTGTTTTGTGGGGGTTTTTTTGGAGGTGGTAGATTTTATTTGAACAGTCTGTTTGCAGTTGCCAGTGCAATAGTATATTTTTCTGACCTTCTTCCAAATTCTGATTGGCATAAATCACAATCATTCATCTTACTTTTGCTTATGCTTTCCTTTCTATAGGGAAGAGATCTAAACTTCAAGCTAGCAGTTGTGGTGGTCTTCACTGAATATTGATGTGTTTTAATGCACAAGGAGAGAGGAAGATGAAACACCTGCGCAGGGTGGCTCAGACAGGTGGACAAACAGCTCACTTATAAGACTACGTCAGAAAGGCTCCTACCCTTAAGGGAGCAGTTCACAAATTTGGGATAGGATGGGGATGGGCTGGTGAGAGAAAGAGTAGAAAAACCCCAAAACTGTCCATCTCCTCGGGTCAGGAAAATTTGATTTTGCCTCCTGCCAGCAGAGCATGGAGCACAGACCAGCAGTGTCTGGATGAGTGCACCTCATCAAAGTGGCTGAAATTATGTGAGTTGAACCAATGCCTTATTTAACCTAAGGTCATATTCCATCCAAAGGCAAATTTTCCCTCCCTTACAACCTTGCAGTTTGTGACAGGGAAACATGAAGATCTTCTGCCTACATAATATTGATGGAAATATTCAGAGAAATATTCTCCCACCCTTCCATGCCGGGGCCTCTTCACCTCCCACCTCCGTCCAAAGCCCCGGCCTGCCTCTGCCTCACCTGGCCTCATGGCTTCCCCTCCTCGCCCAGCAGGAGCAGCCGAACGGGGGAGAGATGTGAACTCTTCCCCGCCGGAACCCAAGAGAGCTTCCCAGGGCGAGAGCCCTGCTTTAACCCTGTGTTCTCAGAGGTGGATCCAGTGTCTCACTGGCCGGATAAGTTGCCAATATCAAAATCTGAACGTCCATTGGCTTGACCACAGGATCCCAGACATCCTGTTTCCTGTCAAACCACCACACAGTTTATATGTCATTTGGGAATAATGCAACAGAATTTCTGGCAAGTTATACCACCTCCTAGGGTGYTTCTTCATTGCAGAACAAACCAGACTGTTATTACTCCAGTCAGTATTATAATCTTATATGACATCTGAGAGCACATTGAACCATGTTGCTCATATCTGTGAGTTCCCTGTTCTGATATTCTTGTGCATGGTATGGAATATGGCTGTGTTCTTCATACTATTATTTTTCTTAAGCATATATAGACTCTGTTTTTATTAGAATACATAAGATTCAGGCTTACAATTGAATAGTATATTAAAACAAGATTCAGCAATATTTCAGTGTAGATTCTCTTGAGTCTTAGTTTTGTATGCAGAACCTTGAGCTTTACAAATTGTAGAGACATTATTAATTGAGCAATTACAATAATAAATTTTGACTAGAAGGAAGCACTTGCTAAACTCCTGAATTCTGTTTGATTGCTCGTTCCAAATGATTTCTTTTCTAGAGCTGCAGCATGAATTGAAACATGGAAAGTGACAGAGCACCATATGCAGTAATCTAAAAATGTAAAGGCACCTGTCCTCTGCCTTGCTGTGAAGAACAGCTGAATTTTAAGAGCAGAAAATCATCCTCAATATTTGCTAATTGGCTGAGCATTTGACTGCTGGTCCACGGGAAGAAAGGAAAAAAAGGTGGGGGCGAGAAATACTATGCAGAAAAGACATATGCAAATCAACTGCAGCTTTTAATTTGTTGGAAATAGAAATWTTAATGCTCATGAAGTATCAGCTTTACAGTATTCTATCAGATCTTTCAGCTGTAAATTGCTTTTGCCATGAAATCAATTCAAAGTTCAATATTTTGCTTGCAAAAGGCCAAATCACTGCAGAACTTTGTTGTCCTCCACTTACTTGGGAGGGGAAGGCCTGAGACTGCAAATAATTTGTGCCTACCAGGCTGTGGAGGAAGGAGTCTTCAAATGTAGAATAATAATGAGAATCAGAATCATAGACTTTCAAAAATTAAATTTAGCCATTTTTAAAAAGCTTTAAAAAGCTTAATTTAGCCATTCTTGCACGTGGTAAAGGTTGGATATTTTTTGCATCTGAAATATTATTTTGCTTCTGGCTCCTTTTAATAGGTCATGATGAATGTTTAATGATGTTTCTTAAAAATATCCACATTAACTAACCATGACCCCTTATCTAGGGCAAGAAAAGAGAACACTTAAGTTAATGACCCAATGCCTGGGGAACCCTGTATTCTTTAAAGTACAGAACAAGTAAGGACATTTATAGATCTGGTGGGAGATAATAAAAAGTGCCCGATTTACATTGAAAGTCAACAGCAGTCCTCTTTGGACCTCTTTGGACCTCTCAATTTAATAAGTAATGGGAGCGCACACAGGTTATGTCATAAAGTTAAGTGCACAGATAAAGGCATTTGGGAGGGGAAAAAAGTATCAGGTACTCTTCCTAGACAAATTTTGACTTAGATGAATATGTTTTTTTGGTTCTATAGATAAAATGCCCCAGGTGTCACCAGAGTAGTCTAAGATTGCTCCACTTATGTCCTGAGAAGACATGCAACATGATTAATTACTGCTGTGTTTCCCAGCAGTTTTAGCTTCTCAGACTGGTCTTTCTGCAAAAMAAAAGCTCCTAGTTTTGTGGGGTTCTTTGGGGTTACAGGCAGCCTTTCCTATCCTGAGGCACTGTTGTCTTCACCCTGTATTCCCCGCACTTGTCTTCAGGCACTTCATGAAGAAGTCCAAGCTGGAAACCCGGTTGCCCTGTGACTGCTGTCTATGGGCACTGGAGAGAGAGAGGATCCTCAGCGGGCACTGCAGCCCAGGGGTGAGCTGTGACACCTTTTGTGCGTGTCTATCACTCTGGCTTCTTCATGGAGGACTATCGTGGCAATGACGATGGGAATAACTAAGTTCAGTATATGATGTAGGGTTATGCTGGACCTGCAATTCCTCTCCTTCATAATTACAGAGAATGGTAGGAGAGAGTAACAGATTCAACTTCCTGCTGAACTTTTGGCTTTTACATGTTTAAAACAAGAGTTTAATGGAAATTTACTTCAGAGAATAATACTGTAACTCTGCTTCTTGTCGTAAAGCACTGAATAAAACTAATGTTTTATTCATAAAAATAACAGCAACCTTTTCTATTTTTTTTGTCACAGAAAATATACTTTCTTTTCTGCTTATCCCTTATGAAATAATCCGTGATCCTGGGATTTTAAACTCATTCCATTATTTATTTTGAAGACAGGTGCATACTATTGCTATCCCTTTTCAATAACTCTTTTTTTAGGTTTCGTTCCTCGTTACTGATAAATTTTAAGACTCAACTTATTTAGGAAGTTCATTGTGATTTCTAATGTTTCTGAAACTTTTGGGAGATATCAATACCCTATAAAAAGATCAAAACCACAAGTATGGTCAAGAGTATTTAACCTATCTCACAATAACTTTGCTCTTGAAGGGCAATGAGAAATATACATAAAGCAATCAAGGGATTTCTCTTCATCTTTATGATCCTGACAAGGTCTATAAATCCATTAATGTACAAGTTTGACAGCCTTTTTTGCTTACAGTGCATTAAATGGTAGTTTAACATGACAGAATCCCTTCTTTAAGAGATATATAAAAGGTTTTCAGATTTTTTTCTCATGCAGAAAACAGATGCTTTCAGACAAAAAACAGAATGTTGAGTTTCATTAGAAACCCATACAATAACTAAGCTGTTTCAAATAAGTAATTCACCGCCAAATAGACYGTGCGTCTCTTGTCTTGGCAATAAGACATTTTGGGGTATCATTTCAGGAGTATCTTTAAAAACAGAAAAAAAAATTCAGGACACACTGTTTTGTYAGGACAGTTACTCCCTTTTGAACAGTTCATTAGAAGTCTACTATTCTGATCAAATGGGATTCATTGAAAACTTTGTTAAAGCATTTTCTTCTTCGTGATAAGACAATATGAAGTTTATTTTTCATAAACATGAAATTTCAAAGCCAGATCTCAAAAATATTTACTGCTTTTATTCTAGCAATTGACCACAACACATTATATATGCACACTCTTGCTGGGATACGTTAGCATACGTGCTAACACACATGTATATGATATATCTCTGTCCAAATACACATGTGGGTTTAGAACTAGGGTTATAGTCAGTAATTGAATGCTCTGTATTTGAATGAGTTAAAAAAATGTAAGATAATACTTAGTTTTTCACATGGAATATTGGATCCAGCTCAGGGGTCCCCAGTAAAGGAAGGACRTGGATCTGTTGAAGCAGGTACAGAGCAGGGCCACAAAGATGATCAGGGGGCTGAAGTACCTCTCCTATGAAGAAAGGCTGAGAAAGTTGGAAATGTTCAGCCTGGGGAAGAGAAGGCTCTGGGAAGAACTTAGAGCAGCCTTCCAGTAACTCAAGGGAGCTGACAAGAAAGTTGGAGAGGGAAAATTAGCAAGGACACGTAATGGTAGGGAAAGGGGGAATGGCTTTACACTGAGAGTGGGTAAAGATTGCATATTAGGAAGAAATTCTTTACTCTGAGGGTGAGGAACTGGAACAGGTTGAACAGAGAAATTATGGGTATCCCATAGCTGGAAGTATTCAAATCCAGGTAGGATGGGGCTTTGAGCAGTGTACTTTAGTGGAAGGCATCCCTGCCTGTGGCTAGGGATTTGGAAATAGATGATTTTAAGGTCCCTTCCAACCCAAACCATTCTATGACTCTACAATTCTGGTTGGTTTTCACTTTCATAAAGGTCAGCTCACAGTTAAAAATATTGTTGTAATACTAGCTGGCATCCATGGAATTTAGCATTATTTTTAATAAGGCCTTTTTCAATTTTCAGGATTTTCTTTGTTTCTTTCCTCCCTCTTTTCTAATCTGTTGAAGGAAAGATGTAAGATGGTATGTATCCATGAACTTGAACGGTGCAAAGTTAAAAAAMCTGTAAGAGAAGTTCTGGTGAATCAGACTAAAACCTCATTTCTTTTCTTTGGTATTTCATCTCTGACAGTGGCCATACATAGATGACAAAAAAAAAGTGAAGAGAAGAGGGCAAGGATATAGCAAAAAAATGTCTAAATGCTTTTTCGGCCTTCATGTACGTGTCTCCATATGGTCATATGTTTAATAATTCCCAATAGTTCTAATTTCTCTGAATCCACCTATCAGCCTGATACCCATGCACAAATTTAGCAACTATTATATTGGTGTSAAAAGACTACCAGATTCATTTCACATTAAGTTATAAATATTTTGCAGTTATGTTCAGCCCTTCCCTGTAGACAGTCTGTAATTTTCTCCTCAAGGGCAACCAGATAGAATGTCATATTCTTGAAAGTCTAATATATTATGTAGATAATCAACATGTCCTTTAGAAAGCAGCCAGAGTCAAGTCAAGAGGTTATGTTAAGGTATTCTGAGGTGATCAATTATAAGGTTATTTTCTGAAATGTAATGGGTTTGAAATTTTTCAACAATTTTAATATATTTATATGACTTACAAAACTCAGTTTCTAGATTTCTATTAATTTAGAGGTCTTTAGCATAATTTCATCTATTCCATTTACTTACATATAAAAGAATACATATGTAAGTTGCCAGTACACTTAGAAACTAGTACAAATTCAATCAGATGAGGCATAATGGAATTATATCATTTACCTATTGCTTTTTTGTTCCTTTGGGTCCCTTTTCCTGCTCATCTACTTTTCAGCCTAGAAATTAAACACATTCTCACTCCTTTTCATGTGGACACACTGAACAAAGTTAAAGAGTGGGATGTAACATATTGATAAATTTATGGAAATGAGAGGAAAAAATACAGAATTGCTTGGGGAAATCTAAAGAGAATATAAAGGCAGTTTAGATTAGTGCAATATGCATATTAATAAGTCAGAATAAGGCATCTATTTATGTAATTCCAATGCCTTCAATCAATTTCTGAAGTTGTTCCCTGGTGAGGAGGCTTAATTTAAGACATAGAAATGCTCTCCAAGTTCCTGAACTCGAAGAGAATGCAATTAACATCACTTGCCAAATGAGCCCATTGCTATTTTTTGAGACTGTTGGCAGAAACACAGGAGCTTATGCTGAATCTTTGAGATCAGAACACACCGGAAAGTGTCCTGTCCACTGTTCCTTCCCACCAGAATTCTCAGTTACTGAGGATGTTTAGTGGCCAACAGCTTTTACATGTAAACTATGACATGCATAATATATTTATTTACATGTAAAATATGAAGAAATAACATCACTTCTTCTTTAAACAAAATCACAAACATCAAAATATGCAGTGACAACTACTATGATAAAGTAATGGCCTACTTATTATGTTTCCATAATWATTTCCTATGCTAATGATAGACGAAAGTGCTGTTTCCTGTTTAGAGATAACTATTGGAAAATTGTGACATTGCAATATTGACCTCCATGGCTAAATTATCAAGACTTTGCAATTAAATTTGAGACATAATTCCTCGTTTTGGGAAATGACTAATGGAATAAGTTTTTCTTTTAATCTCTCTGTTTCTACTTTTAATCCAATTTATATCATTAATGATTAAAAGTAAGCTTGTTCTGAGATGTTGATACTCTGTTTAAAAAGAAATCTACTGCAGTTTCTTTAAAGCTGCTGAAAAAATTGAGAATGCTTTTTTACATTAAATCACTTTCATATTGTTTATTTTTCTAGAATGTTTCTGACAGAAGTGCTACTGCCTTTAATGGAAGAAGATGAGTTGTTATTCAAAACGTTTTTGTAAATGAAGTTTAAGCTAACTCCAGATGAGAGGAGTCATTTTTACTCTGTGATATAAATGTTTCTCCAGGTTATCTGAGATTTCAGTCATTTGATCAAGTAGCAGAAATAGTACTCTCATTTGGTTAGGTGGTGACCTAGGTTCAGATAATCTCTAGTTTAGCCATCTATCATGCAATGTCTCTACAGCAGCTGTTTCTCTACTCTTCAGTTCCCTTTAAAGCAAGAGGAAAAACATATTTCATTTTAGCAGAGACATAACCATGAGGTCAAGGTAAAAATTTGAACTAGCTTAAGTATAATAAATAGATATATGTATAGACCTGCCTTTATTCATTCAGGCATATTATTACAGGCAATATTGAAATGGTTGGTTTGTAATGTTTGCCAGATTGAAATCTTATTTGCATAATATGTTTAAAAAGTTATACTCAATATTTGCAAAGAATTCAATATTTGTTGCAGGATGATTTGCACAAATGAAATAAGATTAAATTAAATTTGTTAAAAGACTTACTATCCTATAGCATAAAGCTTCTGCACAACCTCAGCAACACCATGTGACCTGGTAACAATCAAGAATCTCAGAAAAAATGTCAAGGACAGTATAGATATAGATTAAAGCTTACCCATTTTCTGTAACAGTGATTCCTTTTCTTTAGGCTTAATACATACTGGGGGATTAAGGGTGTTTGCAGACTGTCTTTGCATTAATTATGTTGATGTCCTTCATGTCATTATGAATCATCATGTAATTTTTCCTGTGCAGTACACTCTCTTTTCTAAAACAGTCTCTTTTGTCTTGGACAACATTTTGAAATTTGTTTTGATTTTTTCACTGAAGATAGAATGGGTAAGACTGGGAGTGATCCATTTCCCTGCTAGGGCAGGCTCGTCCTACAGCACATTTCACAGAATCGTATCGAGAAAGTTCTTGAAGATCTCCAATAAGGGAGATTCCACAACCTCTCTGAGCATTTTATGCCAGCGCTCAGCCACCTGCACAGTAAAGAAGTAAAATAATCTTTTTCACATTCAGGTGAAACTTCCCCATGCATCAGTTTCTGCCTGTTGCCTCTTGTCTTGTTGCTTGGCACAACTGATTTTCACTTAGTTTACCACCTTTGTTATGTCTGAAGTGAGAAAATTCTTTCTGAACCCAGGTATTTGCATTGAAGAATCTGACTTCTACTTTGCATTTCACTTAATGTTGTAGAAATACTTGTAAGTAGCCCTTTCGCTGGCGTGTTTATGTATTTATTTTCACCAGCCAGAATACTGTTTTATCAAACTGTTGGAGGTAATGACTTTGAAATGAAACAAAAAACATCCAAGAAATGTGAAAGTTTGTCTGATGCACTTGAATACTAGTGAGATGAAATGAAGGTCAGTGTCACCTTTTTTCTTTTATTCTTTTTCTGGTTTTTTTCCTTTTTTTGTTTGTTTTGTTTTTGTTGACTTTTTTTAGTGTGGGTTTTGTCTTTTCTTTGTTTTTATTAATCTTAAAAATGAAAAATTTTAAGGCTAGTAGGTTTTCCTCTTTTTTTGAACAATATAAAAGTATTGTTGCTTTGTAATTTTTCTGTATAACTTCAAAATACTCCTCTCTGTCTTTGAAAACATGGGACAAGCTGATTGTTATATTAGCCCCCAAATACCAGCCTTACTTGGCTGACATGTCTTTATGTTTCTCATGTTATTAAAAGTCTATCCTTAATTGCATTAGGCTATTGTAAAAGGAGTCATGCAAATACTTTTACACAGTAATTTTCTGCATTCAAAATATGTTCCTTTTACATGTCAATTTATGGTAAGGAAATTGTAATGAAAACCGTAGAAACAATCCCAGCATTAACCATAACAGATTGCTTTCTTAGGGAACTATTTCAGGATTCCTTTAACTAGCTCTTATCTTCCTCATTGGTACAGTGGGGCTTTGCCGCATCCTGAGGTCAGATGGCTCGTACTTCTTGCCAAGGTGTCAGATGGTGATGTGTTTTGAGTCTTGCAGTGGTGTTGAGGGGAGAACACAACTTTTATTGCATCTCAAACCTACACATTAACAGAAGAGGATGTTAGGTATCTTTCTGTTTCTAGGTAGGCTTTTTTTTTTTTTGTAGGGAACAAGCAGGTATTGTTTGTCTGAATTGACATTAATATAATTGTAAGCTGTCAAAACACTCTGAAGGCATTTATAAAGGTCCTTTCATTATGAAGCACACACCCACCCACCTCAAGGTGTTTTGAGAATCTTCTGATAAGAAGTTATAGTAGCACAGGGGCGAAAGGATGATTTAAAATGACAGGTCTAATAAGGTTCTTAGTGCTGAAGGAAATTATTATTTTAATGGCTAAGCTTGAAAACAWAGCACAATAATAGTGTCTGTGTAAGAAACTCTCATTTAAAGTTAGTTCTATCCTTCTTTGGACTGAGTAGTCTGCAGATGAAGACTGAGTCTGCCAGTGATGTTGCTGCGACATGAAGCTGTACCATTACTACCCTYTAATAAGCTATCTCAGGTTCTTGAAACAGCATGGCCATGTTAGAATAACTGTCCCCAGGCTGTTTTGTCCTGCTGAGAAGCAGGATTTAGGGCCTGGACAGAGCATGGTTACTGCTGCCACGACTTCATTTATCTCCTTCAGCTTCACTGAAATGTGCCAAAAGAGTGTCCAGCTGTTCAATTCTATAAGAAAACTGTCCTTATCCTTAAAAAAAGGAATTTTAAATGTACTTACYGTGTAATTCACTGTTGAAAAATATGCCCAAATATGTGTATATGAACGACAGCTGGTTGAGGATCATGTTGAATTTCATTTTGAAAACATTTATATATCAAATGGATCTGGTTAGTGTTAAGGGGGCAGAAAATATATGACTTCAAGATTCTTTTCACTTATTCTGGGAGATTCTTTTCTATTTCTATGCAGCTTGAAGGCCCTATTGCCACTGATCCCTGCAAAACTATTAGAGTGTTTTTTCTTTATTATCATTGCATCAATGTTAAGAATGTGGAGCTAACCAATAGAAATTAAATTACTTATTTTGGATTTTTGGCAGATAAACCACAAAATGCTACTGCGCCTTTTTCTGGCAAGAGCACTTGGTGATGCATGCAAATAAGGTCTGTTATACTGAACTGCTGGCCAAGAGGAGGCTGCAGAATTTAATCTTAAGACTTATGTCCTTTTGAGCATATGGTGCTTAATGAGTATCTTTCACAGCCCAACTAGTAATGAGAACTAATCTAAAATGAGCTAGCGGCAAACTGCAACAGATCAAATAGGAGACTCATATTCCATACTTTCAGTGGAGAGTTAATTGCATTTCTAAAATTTAGAGTGCATTGTTGACATTTCAAGAGGTGGATACGAACCAGTAGAATGTCATAAAACCAAAAAAGCCAGGAGAGGTGAAACAGTAGAAGGTTTTGGCATAATAAACATTACCATTATGCTTTTGTTTATATCACGCTTCACTTGTACTCATCCATATCATGACCACTGCAGCCTAATCAAAAATCTGTTTCTAATATGTTCTGGAAGCCCTTAAATCATTTTCATCTTGTATATATTCTACCACTGAGACTCGAATGTGAAGGTTGAATGGAATGGAATAAGTTAGTGTCTGGATCTTAAGATGAATATTTAAACCACTCCACATACAGAGAGAAAAAAATGATGAAGGAAAGTGAAAAAAGGAAGAATTGCTATACATACTAAAGCTGATCAAATTWCATATCATTGAATCTGTTTCAAAAAGTAGGAATACCTGACACCTGAATTGTGTGGATAACATATTTTACCCAAGTTCTGYTGCACAGATTCTTGTCAAAAGGAAGACCTGGCATATAGTCAAAATTTATACTGCAAAGTACTGGAAAATTGGAAAAAGCCATCCTGACATTAAGATTTTGTAGACATGCAGTATAAAATACTAAATATTTGCAGGAACATATGCTTGATTATTGTGTTCCAGTTGTAGACCAGGTGTGGTACTGCCTTCTGCGCTGACTACTAAYAGCAGCTGAGAGCCCTTCTCTTAAAAGATTTTATCTTGGTAGTTGAGAGGAGTCGAAGTATTTATTCTAAGCCAGGATTGCAAGAACATCATAGAACCGATAAAGGGATACTTAGGCAAACCACAGAGGTGACAGCACTTGTATAAATATATAGAGACAATCTGGATGTGTTTTCGTGGCAAACACCTAATGCCTTAGGGAAGGGGAAGAAATACACACACACACACACACACACACACACGCACACACACATACATAAATATTATAAATATATAATCTTTTTTTTTCCAGATAGGTTCCACTCTTTGTAAAATTTCTGTCTTCTTACTGGTATTTAAATTATTTCTAGATCAATTTCTGGTGAAAATAATTTCTAGGTTTATTGTGGTTTGGTTTTTTTCATCTTTGACACACTTTAAAAAAAGGAGATTGAGATAAAGTAATTTTGCATTTTATGAACTTGCGTAATAAGAAAAAAATAGAAAGCATTTTCAGCAACTTGCTTTCTAAAATGCAGGCCCAAATGCGATTATTGTGGTTATTTCATGCTGCTGGGATAAAATAGGCAGATTAATACAGGTGATACATGCTAGATGAAAACAAAGGGATGACAGAAAGGAGGATGAACTAGATGTGTATCATATTATGCCTGTTTCCATAGAAGTCTTGTGTTCTTTGCRTTAAAAATATATGTACAAATAATGTATGTAACACACTGTTTAGCTAGTTACTTTAGAAGTGCAACATCTAGGTGGCACAAATTCCTKATTAGTTTTTATTATCTGGTTTTGGTTCTTTGAGTCTTCTTAGCCAACAGAAGATACTACACTTTAAAAAAATAGCTGTAACTTTCTTAAAACCATAGGAATATTTGTCCTCCTGTAAGTAGCTGAACTACACATAGGGATTAAATATGGTGAATACCTTCCCTGGCATAACTTGAGGCTATTTCCTCTTGTTTTGTTGTTAGTTGCCTGGGAAAAGAAGTAGATCCACACCTGGCTACAGCCCCCTTCCAGGTGTTTGTGGAGAATGAAAAGATCATTCTTGGCCCTCTTTTTCTCCAGGCTAAACARCCCCACTTCCCACAGCTGCTTGTAATGGGACTTGTGCTGCAGACCTTTCACCAGCTCCGTTGCCCTTCTCTGGACTTGCTTCAGCACCTCAGTGTCCTTCTTGTACTTGAGGGCTCAAAACTCAGGATTTGAGGTTTTTGTGTCCCAATTGTACAATGTCCTCTGACCTTTACCAAATAGCATGGGTTTGTTCTGTTGTCCGTTGGACGTTTGTTTTATCATTTTTATCCATGTAAACATATTTTAATTTGGATGCATTCCAGGAAGGCAATTAAAGTACTGCATAACTTTTGGTGTATTTTAATTTGTTCTTCAAAGCAGCACTTGCTGATGTGGACTAATCAGCTTTTATGTGCCAGTGAAAGCACAGAACATGATGACAGATGGTAAGCCAGAAAAAATCATGTAGCTAAGTATCCACTGTCATTGTTAATCTAGACAGTGACAACTTTGGTGTCATTTTTACAGGATATGAGAGTTTTCCTTCAGCTATAGCTAAGTGCTCAAGATTTATGGGACTGCCTGTAGCATGGTGCCTTTGAACATGAAACATCCAACTGACATATCAGTGAGATAGTCCTGATGAATGCTATGAGTTCAGTTAGGTAAAACATAAAGTTTGTGGCAATGTCACAATGAACATCTAATTTCTTAATCACCGCATCTGTTTCTYCTTACACTCTCATAATGTCCATCCATAGCCATTTATTCACACTAAACTTGTGGGGAGATATTTCAGGTGTCTAACAGTGTAGGGGGAAAAGAATCAATCAAGTTCTGCTGATATTTCTGCTCAATATTTTAAAGGACCTACAAAAAACACAATAAATAAGTTTTATTTGAACTAAGAAATCTGTGGCTAAGAATCTTTTCAAGCAATTGATCTCTTGGTATCAGGAACATCAAAGGAGAAATGCACTTCAAATTAATATTCCTCCATAAAAGCAGAATTTAATGCAACTGCATAGGTTTTAAACTAAAATCTCTGAAGTACAAAAAGAATTCCACTGTAAGAATTAAAATAACTGAAATTTTATTTCAAAAATAATACTTCTTTTATTGGGATGTTTTAATTGTGCTTTAGTTCATGCATTTCATAACTTATCATGTCAGCAATAGGGAAACACGGACTTGTCAATATTTACTAGAAAGTATTAAGATTTAGTGTAGGAAGGTGGAAAAGAGCAGAGTGGTATGATTTCAAAACAAAGCCAGTTTGAATACCTATCTTCCACTCAAATTACCAGTTTTACTCCAGATATATGGTTCCTAAACAGGCAATCACATTTGGCACATTGAAATTGACAACAGTTTTTGGTAACTTATGGTAAAGTTTATTTTGAGGTGAAGTTTCGTATCTTGCATAAGTAAACTTTTCACAGGGCATTGTAGAGAACTCCTTATCTCCACTGAATGTGTTGAGATTTTTTTATTATTAGTGAATATTTGCTGTGTTTGGTGCTTTTTGACTAACTCTTTCTCTCAGATACTGTTTTTCCAAATGCTTTCTTGCCTCAACCCACAAGAGACAAAAGGTTTTTCAAAGAAATCACACATATATGAAAGCCAGTTAAATAAATGAATGGCTTACTGTTGTTACGAGCTTAAAAAATTCAATGAAAATTGTTTTTATGTATCTTAATGTCTTTTAAGGCCCCAAAAAAATTAGGCCAAGATTGGTACATAAATTATTAAGTTCATAGTGAGGTAAAGAGAATTCAGGCAGCAGCCTGAATCTTCTCTCTTTATTCTGAGCACCTTATGAAAATACAAACAAGAAAAACATCAGCTGAAGTCCCCTCCCATTAATACCAAAYGGTTCTCTGATTTTCATATTGACTGATTTTTGTGCAACAGTCTAGGGGAAATGTACTTTATTTATGCTACTTAATTGCAGAACTGACTCCACATGAGAGAAAAGGAAYAGAAAAGGATCATTTTGCAGACTTTGCTTATAAGCTGTGCTCTTCCAGCTTTAGTGTCCACAATGAGGTGTCTCTCATTTTCATATAAAAAATATTGTTGGAAGGATGGAATGTTTTTACCAAGTAAAAAGATTCCACAGGCAAACAAGACTGCTGATGTTGCAAGCAGAGGAAAGGTCTCAGAATTTTTCACTGCAAGAAAACTGAAAAACAACTTCTAGCTTAAACTGTAATGTACTAACTTTTAGTGATTGGAGAACAGTGACATGAATATGGTAATTATAGTAGCTATGATAGGCTATAGGTAAAAGCAAAGGTATAGATTGATTCTTATGTATTAAGATGCTCAGCAAAGAAAAGTATATAAAGCATTGTAACCAAAATTAAAGGATCTTCAGGCTTGTCTGCAGCTGGAGCTGAAAGCTGTAGGCGCAGGCTGTGTCACCCACAATCCTGGACTGTTGTAACATCTCGGATACAGTAAACTGCATTTTGAATAGCCACCTGGAGTCCCACATCTATCATTCAGGCTCTTATGAAATGTCTTCATGGATTCTTCACAGAAATATTCTTGGCTTTTCTTTAAATATGGCCTTATCATAAGGCTCATGTGGCTCAAATGGCAATCCTGTGTTTAACAATTTCTTGTCAGAAAATTTCCTGACTGGAAGATTTCCATCTCTTGTGTGTTGACCTAAGAACAGCTGACTTATTCCTCATCACCTAGTTTGCACTCTTCCTTTTTATTAAACTCCAGCTGACTGTTGTACTTCTGCACATTCAGCTAGACCTGAAAAATACAGAGCAGCTCTAATTCTCACATTCAGGACTGGATGCCTATATTGTCCTATTCCCTAGACACTACTGGATTGCTGCAGCACTTTTTATGCTTTGCTTAATGCATGTTTTGTTTGTTTTAAAATATGTGCAATTGTCTGGGGGGTTCTTTTTTACAGTTCACAGTAGGATGCACACACAGTTCACACACACAGACCCAATGTAGCCAGTCAACAGTAAAAAGAGAAAACCTGCATGGTACTAGGTAATTGCAAGGTAAAATATAAAAAGAAATTCCAAAATATATAAAAAAAGATTGTCTGAATGTATGAAACATTGTCCTCTTCATTCTGTGATGTGTTATATGTGTATCAAAAATATTGCATTGGACAGGAAAGAGAAGCCATCCAAAGACTGTACAAATGTCATACTTAGAAGTTGCATTTTACCCCATTAAAAGTCTTCCCATTTTCCTGTAATTTTCCAAGTAATGCCTTACTTTTAGTGTGTACTTTTACTGTGAGGACCATTTTTTTTCTCCAAAATTACCATATTTTTTCTCAAAATTTTATCCAAAAGGCTCACAGGATGGAGGACACTACAGAAATTCCAGCAAAAGCGGAAGAATCTCTGATTAGTACAGCTGGAGGGAGAAGAATAGAGAAGTAATATAGGCTGTATATTATAATGAAGACTGATTTGGTGTTTTAAACAAGATCTAGAGCTGAACACCTTTTTCCATTGTTCAGCCTGCTGTTGTGCTTACCAGAATGCTGCTTGCTGAGGAAGATCACATGCAGATTTGTGGCTTGACAGTCTGATACCTCTTCCCTCGGAACGGTCAGTTCATTTCAGCTGCCAGCCCTGTAATGGTGCCAATAATCTCTTAGAGAAGATCAGTAACAATATCTAGATGAGGATGGAYGTTTGAGCCAAGTGAGTCTGGAGTTTTATTAGATGAGATAATTTTACTGATTATTCTTGTTTCTCAGCAAGATTTTAGATTGTGTGTCAGTTCATTGAACCCACGTGCCTCATCCTCACTTCTGCCACCCTTCCACACCATTTGCTTAACTTTACCTTCTCCTTATCTTATATTCTTCTTCGTGATACAGATACCATCAGCTCAACTCCAACTTCTTTTTTACTTTGATTTTGAAGCTAGAACAACTACTTACTTATTTTCTTTCATTTCAAACTGGGTGCAATTGTAAACTATTTTTAACTTTCATATTTCTTCCTCTGAATTACTTCCTACAGTTATTTTATATAAAATACCTCTCTGAAAGTCTGATCTGCTGACTTCAGAGAGCCTTATAATGTGTTAATCATTCCCAGACTTGAAAATTGCAACAAGGTTTTAACAAAATATTGAAAACAACCTAAGTTTTTATAAAAGAAACATCCTTTGTTTTCCTTGCAAATTATTTTGGAATGGCATAACTAGAAGTAGCAATGAGGACATCAGAATATTACCAGGTATTATGTGCATCAAAATTGCATTTATAATATTACTGTCAAAATTATCAAGCAGGGATAGGTCAGTTTGGAGGGTCAATCAAAGACTTGTTTTTGAAGTTCATCATAAGACTGGAGAAAAATGTTTTTCCTTCATTCTGATGGTAGTCATTTTCTGGATAGTTCTGAATATTCTCTGCTCARGGTTGGCCTTTAAAAGCCACATGTCACAATAACATCGTCCTGGTCTTCATTTCCCTGTTACTGCAAGCCAACAGGAAACATTTTTTATGAAGGTGGAAGAACAGTGTCAAATTATCCTTGTACTTGGGTTTACCGAGAATTCAGTTTTCCCTCTGCTTTGGAAAAAAATAAGGAAGGAGTGGTTATACCTAAGGATTATCAGAAACACCAGACATAAAGATTTTTCTCAAGGACCAATATTTAGTAACAAATTGGATTTTGTGTTGAACATGTGGGTACAACTTTTCTCAAAAACAAAAAGGTGGCAGGAAGTTCCCTCCCCTTATACAGAAACAGTAGACTTTAGTTTTAGATTCAGTGGATCTTTTCATACATGTTTGCTACAGTCCAGAAAAAGATATATTATCAAACACTAGTAGTCCAGCTTTTAAAGAAAGGCAATTAATATAYAGCCTTTTGAAGAAATAAAAATGTTTTCCTCTTTATCATCCAAAAATAACAACTCAGATTGAAGACATAAGGGCACTTGACCTGAACCTATTTTGTTCCTGATGACTTTTGGGTTTTACAGGTTACTTTATCAGCTACAACCTGAAAAATCAATATCTTCATATTTTACCTTAGTTACCCAGTGCTTGCCTCTATATATCTTCCTGTCAGATAGAGGGCTGTGAAGGTGATAAAGAATCTTGAACTTGGATTAGTACATTTCACAATGTAGATGTGCGATAAAAAAAGTCACAATAGGTCAATCAGCCTTCTGCAGAGAAGTGAACTGCATTYAATTTTGGATTTGGCAAGACCTTGAGCTGACCAGTGTGGTGGGAGAAGCTAGCCTATTTTCACATTTTTGTTCTTGAATGAAAAAAGATGACAAAATAAGAATACGGTGTTTACTGGAATTCATTGCAGYTAGACTTTTATTTTAGATAAGCGAGTAGAGATTCAAAAGTAATGCAAAAATAATGATCACGGTATGTGAACTGACTTGTAAGATTGTGTAAGTTTCCTGCATCTTTCCCTCTATCCTGCTGTATTACAAAGGCAGTAGCAATGGCCAGTAAAGAGAAAACGTCTTCTCAGACTACTCTGTGCAATTTCTACAGCTGTACTAGACACAGTTTTTATCTATGTCTAGTAAACTAACAATAATATGTGTTACATTGCAAAAGAATGAGTATTGTTTTTCAGGAAATATATATGACTGCCACAAACTCAGGATCAATGAAATGAGATCTAAGTGCTCAAATGTACTTAATCTCAAAAATCTGTAAATTGAAAGGGATTAGGGAACTTGTGTCCAATGCTAGCACATGAAGCAATAGCCAATGTGGGTATCTGAGGAATATCATAGAATATATTGATATAGATGTATAACTATAGCTATGTTGGTACAAAGTGTGCTAAGGGTCAGAAATAGCTAGTAATTCTTTATAGAGATAATTATTTAACTCAGTAATTCTTTAGGTAGAAGTTTGATATAAATACAAATTATTTGTTTGTGTCTTACTTTGCCAATGAATAGAATCTGCCAATAGGACTGTTATTTCCCAAAAAGCATTTTCCTGATAAAGAACTTTAAAGTTCTTATCACTGCACTAAAGCCTCCCTTATTTTGAATAGTGATCAGCAATCTTATCCAGACCATTCATCATTAAATGTGAGAGCTTTTTCATATCTCCACTATGGCTTTCTCAGCCTCTGTGATTTAGTAAATACAGATCTCTTAGTAAATGAGGCACCTCTGAATAGTCAGTTTCAATCACAGAAATCACCATTTCTTTGTGGATATGTAAATCATATATCCAGCTCTCACAGTAGAAGCCTTAAGTAGAGGCCAGATGAAATGCAGTATTTAAAGATATTCATGCTTGGTTTTCTTAAACTCAGTATTCACTGAAAGATTTGTTAATGTTCATCCCTTCTAAAAAATGGTCATTTTATTAATTTCCYGACTAGTGGTTTAGTTCGCAATAGGTTTAGAAAGATTTTAGTTGAACAAACACACCACCCCTTCAGTGGTTGGTTATTCATACAAGCTGGCTTAAAGGTGACCCTACTTGTGGCATTCTCATCAGATTTGACATTGACTGAAACTGCCTACAGCTATAAATTTAAATCTGTATATGTAGAGGTACTCATGTAAAAAGCAGTTATTCACAATGCTAATTTGGGATATAGTTGCTGCTGGTTTTCCTTCTCGGGTACCAAGTAAAACTGGATTTTCTTTGATTTTCAAAATAGTATTTATTATTTTCAGTGAATATTCCAGGTAAATTATTGACATCTCTCTTTTTCCTGTTTTAATATGCAATGGTTGATAACTAGTTTTCAGAACTTTTAAAGCATTTTCATAGAAGGAAGAGGAGGGAGAATCTGTTTATTTGCTGCAAAAAACCCCAGAGATTTATTATTGATAGATGAACTCTACACATATGGTGCCACTTAAAATACAGAGCTTAAATCATCCAGCTCCCATATATGGTCTCTTTTCCACAAATAGTCAGAAAATGGATCTCAACTGTATTATTGTTTTGCTCATTATCATAATCACAAATATTTTGTCCAATCTGGAATAAATATACAGACTGATAGTATATTTCAGGATGAAAATATTCTCCCTGTATTAATCCTGAAAAAGTGTCTGTGAGAGGTTTTATTGAATATTAGCAACTGCTGATCTCTCAAATAATTTTTTTCATTGTATTTTAATGTCTGTATTGGTAGAAATCTATAAAAAGCCTATAAGATTTTAGTCATAAGTTTTAGAAGTAACAGAGAATTTTAAGCTCGTGAATCACAAAAAGATAATTACTAATTCTAAAGTATTTGTTGTTCAAAATTTGTTTTTACAAAAAATTTGAAGTATTTACCTTAAATTTCTGATAAATTTTCCATCTCTACCCTTTCTATTCAAATATCATGAATTGACATTTYTAAATTCCAGAACAAAAATTAGAATCAACTTTTCACTCAGGACAAGAGGCTAAGAGCTTTACAGAGTCTTCTACCACCTGAAAACCCAGAAACATATTTTAAAAACCATTCAGGTTGTATCATAAACCTGCTTTAAGAGCATGTTGCTTTGTTAATACTTTTGTAAGAGATTGCTTTTCTTATCTAATTTTAGATGCAGTTCCACATTATACAGATGTTGCACTTTTGTTTTCCTCTCAAATGCACATTTGAGGGCTTTTCATTTTTAACAGGGATTTTTTTTTTTGAAGGCAAATGACTTTTTCCTAGCAAGCCACCAACAGGTATTATTGTGGAAATGCAGCCAAATGAGGTTCCTGCTGTTTTAAAAATATTTTTACAAGCATATTTTGCCTTTTCATGACTCGATCAGTTCTTCTAAATGACATTTTTATAGCTGTTTATTTATATTCCAGGTTTATATTTTCATGCATTTAAGTTCTGTCCATATTTTTTTTACATTTCAGTTATAAATGATTACCGTTTTTATATAATCTAAGACAGAAAAATAGCAAAATATTTGCATTTTTTATCTAATAACCTCAAACTCTTTTGTAACATTAATGAATGCTAGTATTTTTTTCTGAAATAAATAATCCTTGTCATTTCAAAGCATTTATCAGACTGGAAAGTAGATGCACAGTAGGATTAAGTCACTTCCCCAGGATTAAACAGAGTTACACGGTTATTTTCTTGCAAGCAGGAGAAGCACAGCTAGATACATTTCCTCTGGTATTTGAGGAGAGCAATTTATGTCTCATGTGAGTACAGGCTTGATAGATTGTAGGGTTTTTTGTCTACATTCTTTTATGGGTATTTKTAAACAACAGGTGGTTGGTAGATTGCAGCCTGGGATCCATGACTTCAGGGTTGTTTTACACTGCAGGTCATGGAACAACTGAAGTTTGAATTTACTGATGGAAATTTGAACCCCCTGTCTGTGACACTGAACAACAGCATAACCATGGAAACAGGTCTGTCTGTGAACCTGTTGAGCGGTTTATAGAGGGTGCTGAGTTCTGTCCTGTGGTGTGTACACAACTGGAAATGTGAGGATTTGACAAAAACTACTCCACATGTACCTACACTGGGGACAGTCCTTGGACAGTCCTTGGGCTGCGGAGAAGAGGTGTGCTATCCCTCTCAGACCTCTTGCTCTGAGAGCACCCAGAGTGCTTATAATATTCTCCCCATGCTCCAGTGAAATGCAAAAAAACTACAGTGAAGTTTTGTRGTTTTAGACATCTCCATGGGCTACCTTGTAAAGATGCTCCATTGACCAAGTCCTAAATATACTGGCGCAAAAAAACCCTACCCAAAACCACCACCCCCCCAAACCCACAAACAAACAAAAGCTACAAGTTAGATTTTGGATTCTTTTGTTGTCTTTCCTTCTATATGTATTTTTTTTCTTTGAGATATTCATTGTAATGCATAAAGATATTATAGTTTTTTTTCTTTCAAAAATATTTGAATCAAGGCAGAAGCTAAGTGAGAATAATTATTTTTGCAGTATCTACTAGAAACACACAATAAATAGAAAATAGAAGCACATGGATGGATGCATGGATGGATGGATGGCCATGATGATTTCCATTGGGATGGATGGATGTTATGATTTCCTTTAGCTCTTACTATGACATCTGATGCTTGGCAAAGTGAAACTATGGAGGACAAGATAATTATTTTGAGATGAGGAATTATCTAGTTTCTATTTATCTTTTAATCTTTCCAAAGATTCATGGGCCAGCATTCTCCTATGGACTGAAATCAAGATCCAACTTACTTCATCTTTGAAATCCAAACACATGGCTCTTTTTCTATTCATTTCTGTCATTGTTCTGAAAAAGAGAACATCAAAAGTTCTAATTGTGTCAATACAGAAGGACTTTAATGAGGATACAGGTCATTAGGAGATATCATTTTGTACCTCAGGAAATTATTGTGATACTGAGACTATCTTTCAGAAATGGATAGTGATGAAAACAAAAAAAAATGGAATTTTCTAATGGCTGTAGGACAGAGAAATCCCACACTGAAATGGAGATTGTCTATCTCCCAATCACCTGCACTTATTTTCTGGCAGAACTGGCCAAGCTGCAGCATCCTTTGCTTAGTATAGGTGCACAGTCAGGTGGATGTGTATGCTGCCTTCCCAAACTCCTCACTTTATACCACTTTTCAGCCTCTAAAATGTTTTTGCCTGCAGTTAAAGAAGGAAAAAAAACCAGCAAAAATTTTTGAACAGCTGTCTTTCTTCTTAGTTGCATTTGCATACTAATTCTGACTTCTACTCTTTACTTTCTTGTTAAATGTAAGCTTGTATGTGTCTTGGGACTTGATCAAAAGCATCTAGAGTAGCTATCAACAGATGGAAAACATGTAAGGATAATTCTTCTGACAGGTTTTCATCATTACCTTTGTCTTAATTTTTGTAGTTTAAGAGAATCATAAGTGTACTTAATTGTAAGAGAATGCAAGTCAAGTCAAAAAAAGAGGTTGTATAYGGGGGCAAAAGCCAGAGATTTTCTTGAAAGAGAAGTTGAATTATTTCTGCCTTCTGGTSTTAGGGCAGGGGATGCCTAGGACTGAAAAGATGGATGACTGGACACAGACATTGCAAAGGACAGAATCCATTATGCAAACCAGTGAGACTTTGCTRCAGAAAGGTAAGAATTCTTGGTGTATCGCCATGAACCCCTTGAGCATGATGACGTGCCAGTGCAGGGAGAGTAGATCTGTGAAAATAAGTTATTTTTTTAATCTATGAATCATCAGAATATTCTAATGCAAATCAAAAGGACTGCATAAATGTAACACATTTATCAAATATACAGTGTATATTATATGAGTTGCTCAGTGAATTAAATCTGACCAAGCTGCTTCAGGCTTTATATAAATTCTGTTTAAAACATAACCCTGGGMTAGAGTCAACCTAACCTGAAGTATGAAGTACTTCATAGAGGAACCTCATCACCCTAAGATATCCCTCTAATCAGTGTACTTCCACATTATGAGGCTGATGGCCTGAATTACCTGGAGGACATGCTTTCTTCTTCCTGCTGACTCTAGAGAGACCCTGTAGAAGCCAGGCATCTCAATTAAATGCCTGCAGTTAGATGAAAGCAACTTAAACTTGAATGCGCCAAAAATTTGCATATGCATAATGATGCTCAGTGTATATCTCACTCTACATCCTATCCAGATATTTTTTAAGATAGGGACAGAGTAGGTTTTCTGTACCTTTATGTAGAGCAAAATAAGATGCCCTCTCAGATTTCACAATGATAATCTATATTTGCCCATGAGTCAGTTTATATCAGAAATTAAATTCTAAATGATGGAGCCAGATGTTTTTTTTTATTTTCATGGTATGGTTTAACACCGATTAAAACTGTGTTATGTATGTCTTTGGATTAAGATCTTCATATGGCTCTATTTCCTTATTTGGTGTTTCTCAAACACCGCCGATCTAAAAATTTTTATTCCAATACTTGAATTTCCTTGAGAGAAGGATTTGTAACCTTCTTTTGCTACCAGGGTCTTCCACTCTACCAATTTCTCCTTATCTTCAAGATGTCAAAAAAACAGCTCAAGATGTGTCTTATTTTTGGAGGGCTTACTCCATTTTGGATAGCTTCTTGAAGAACTRCTAGCCAGGTTCTGTGGTACTGGCAAGAAGTAAACTGGTTTTATARTTATCACCTAATTTCAGCACTTAGAGCTCCAGTTGAACTCTAAAATTAGAAATTTGACAAAGCTTCAGATTTCTTTCTATTTTAGTTGAAATCACTTAGTCTTTTCTGTATTCTAGCGCTACAACCTAAGGCAAAATGAAGCCATGATCTCATAGTCATGAAAATTGTCCCTTTTGCCCCCCTGTTTTGGAAAAAATGTGGACGTAGAAGGTGATAGTGAGAAGGGAGAKAGAGAAATAAAATCTATGGAAGCTACTACTAGACTGTTTTGCAGGTGCATGATAATTGTTTCAAGTGCTACTTCAAGCATATTAAACTAGGATATAAGTAGTTAAGTCCTAACAATGAATGATTCTTAAAATGTGTGAAAAGAGAGACACACCCTAATGAAATTAGAATCTAATTAGATCCTTAATTATCATTTTTCTTGAAATGACTTGAAAACGTGTTGCAAAAGGACTAAGACAAGAGGCATCAATAACTGCAACTGTATTTGAGAGTGGTCTTGTTTTGGTATGAAAAATTGTGGTGTGGAGTGAAAAAAGAGGGGAAAATCAGAAGAAAAAAGTATAAAAAATGGTTCCTCAATTTTTTTGTTTTCTAATAGTTAGGTTACTTCAGCAAATATTAATATTATAATATAATTGTTATTTTATAATATTTATAATGTATTATAAAATAACAATATTTTATAATTGCATTAAATATTATTATATAATACTATAATGCTATTAATATAATGTATTATTTTGGTATAAAATTATATAATAATAAAGAAAATGTTAATAACATAAATAAAATTGGTAATTTTAAAAAATAAAGGTATTACTAAACTTAAATTCTAAATAAAATTTAAAAKATTTTCCCGACTTTCAGATTATTTTCTGAAAAAAATCCCTCCACATTTGAAAAAGACAGTTGCAGTTTTGCAGCAGAGAGCAATAAAGATTCTTTACTTCCTGTGTGAACATCACTCAAAGCTTGTTCCTAATCACATAATTGGATAGTTCCCATGAAATTGTGCTGACCCTTTTCTGCATTACCAAGGGACCATCAACCTTTAAGACTTATCTTTATTTTGAAATTTATGTGTTTGCACTTAAATCAATAATTTGGAATACTYCAAGATTTCCTTATTAGAAAAAATACTTAAGAATTGTTTCTTTTTAAGCTGGTTTCAAAGACATTTGCTTGGATAACTTATAAAAGAACATTTTCAACTTTAAATAAATAAATGAATAAAATTGGGATAATAAGACCTCTGAAAGTGTTTATTCAAAACAATAATTTAACTCCTGAATCAATTCAGGACACCAACAATGAGAATATCATGAAACACACTGGGGAGTGCTGCTGCTAATTGTTTACTTATCTACTATCACAATGAAAAAGACCTGCTTGAGAAAATAACCACTGAACCACTGGCCATGTAACAGGAGAAAAGAAAAACTATGATACATAAAACTGAAAGGGGAATTTCTTAATGTTGGCTTACCAAAATTTCAGAAATGTGAGAAAGAAATATCTCCAGAAATCTAATATTT
This sequence comes from Cardinalis cardinalis, assembly GCA_014549065.1. Taxonomy (NCBI): domain Eukaryota; kingdom Metazoa; phylum Chordata; class Aves; order Passeriformes; family Cardinalidae; genus Cardinalis; species Cardinalis cardinalis. The sequence continues at coordinate 12,834,633 of JACDOX010000007.1, forward strand.
TTGAAACATAGTATAATTTGATTCCCCTGCAAATTTCCCTCGCAGAGTTTTGTTTTCCCAGATGGGTTAGTTCACTGTTCTGCTCTGTTGACTCAAGTGTCACTTTCATTTGGCCTTCTTTCGACCATGTAGTAATTACATAGAGAATTTTGAAACGTTGGCATATTACAGTTGTATTCAACATATGTAATTGAAACACTTAATAGGATCATAATTTTGTTTCAGTAGTAACAACATGTTGAATCAATTACTAGAAAAAATCTATAATTTTTGACATATTTATTATGTGCTGTGTTGCATAAAAAGTAAACAAAATGTGAAATATATATATTTTAAGAATATTTCTCCTTGAAAGTATTATTGAAAACTTGAACTTACCAAAATATGGGTTTTATCAATCTTTTTCTGACAAAAAAAGAGATATTTTACCATTTTAAATTCTCTCATGAATATTCTTTTTTTGGATGGTCTTCATGTGTTTCAATATATCATAAAGCCTGATTTGCAGATGCTGCAGCCTGCTAAAATGGATGATATGATTTCTGTCTTAGCAAAGCAGGAAAAAAGGTACTGAAGAACAGTGAGAACTTTACCATGATAAAATGCTCGAGTCAGAAAGGCGTGGATTAGACATGGTCATTTACAAGAGTGGCTTGACTACAWTGCTATCTGGGAGATGCCTAAGACATGAACCATCAATTTCTATTTAGTTATTAAATCTAGAAGMAATTGATCTCAGACACTTCCTTGTGGCATCTTTCAGAATTATTCATTRACAGTAGTTTAATTAGTGATATGTTAAGCTTCTAGGATTTTCTGAGTTCAGGGAAATATCCATGATCTTCACTGTCACTAGAGAATAAATATGTGATTTTTTTTTTTCGTGACAGAGAAAGCATTTGGACACATTTACCTTTAGTCCAAGTAATTACAGTGTTTATTGATAAAACATAAGAAACATTACAGCAATTTCACTATATGAAATAAACATATATCTTTGGTGTTTTTTGTGCTTCCTGGAAAGGACATGGTGTCCATGGCCAGGATCAGGCCAGAAAGAAACAGAAAAATCTGTGGACAGCAGCTCTAATTTAGACAATGCACTTTCAATCTTTGAAAAGACAAAACTATGAACATTACTGGTGTACCTTAAAAATGGCAAACTGGAGACAAAAACATAGCTCTAATTCTACTGATACATTCTTCCAGCATTAGATTTTTCATATTCTTCTGTAAATGTGTGWGGAACTTTTGAGTAGGATAATAAGAAGTAAAATAAACCCTTAAAAACACCTTCTCCCCCATGCCTCCCTTTTTCCCTGCTCTGCTTCCTCCTCCAGCAGTGCAGAGAGACAGGGAATGGGGGTTATGGTCAGTTCATCACAGGTTTAGGGACAGGAGTCATTCCCCTGCTCCACTGGAGGGTCTTCCATGGGCAACATCTCTCCATGAGCTTCTCCTACGTGAGTCCATCCTACRGGCAGCAGTCCCTCACAAACTGCTGCAGTGTGGGGATTGCACTCTTCCATGGTGTGCAGTCCTTCAAGGACAGGCTGTTACAGCAGAGGCCCCTCTCCCCATGGACCTTGCATAGGGTCACAGCCTCATCTCAGGCTCCAGCATGGATGTCCTCTATGAGGTGTGGGTCTGCATTCCTGTTGATCTCCAAGGGCTGCAGGGACACAGCTGCCTCACTGTGGTCTTCATCATGGGCTAGAGTGGAATCCCACCTCARGTGCCTGGGGCACCTCTTCCCCCTCCTTCTCCGCTGACCTTKGTGTCTGCAGAGTTGTCTCTCACATGTTCTCACCCCGCTCTTCTCTGGCCGCGATTACAACTTCACAAAAACTTTATTTTTTCTTTCTTCTTAAATCTGTTATGACATTTTTGTTGCCACCATTTCTAACTGTGTCTGCCTTGACCAGTGGCACATTCATCTTTAGTCCTGCCACAGACTGGCTCTGTCAGACAAGGTGGAAGCTTCTGGCAGTGTCTCACAGAAGCCATCCCTTTAGCCCCGCTACCAAAACCCAGGCCATGCAAACCCTATACACAATCCAAACTTAATTTAACCTTGGATGAAACAACATTTTCAGCTCTAAGATWTTTTTTATAATCAATATTTTCCATGGGAAATATGCCATCTATTATCGAACATGAAATACAGCAATGCTTATGAAATCCGTGCAAAGATTGATTAATGCATTTACCATGTAAACAAAAAGCTAACAAAAGAAGGGAAGATAATAAATGTGTGACAAAAATGCTCAGCTGCAACAATCAGTGTGATTCCTTCAACTTCATTTAGGTTTTTGGGTTTCATTCTAGACTTAACACCCAAATATCCGAATAAGTACAAATTATGTTTCTGAYAAAAAAAGGAAATCTTTAAAATAACTTAAAATATATTTTTTCCTTATGYCTTTTGAAAAGAATGAAGAATGAAAGAAAAGGCATCTGGAAGAACAATTTTTTCCTTTTAGACAAACTTGTAACCTGGTGAAACACTTGAATTTTGAAAGAAGTGAAAACTGCTGGGATAAAGAAAAGGTCCTTAACTGTGAGAACTGTAGAAAATTAATATGTGTATTCAATTTCTGGAATTAACAGGGCAGACATAGACATAGACAAATCTCTTGGCTAGATTTTGCYTAATAAATTCTGCTGTGTTAAGAAAGCTTCAGAAAATAACATGAATATTTGACCCATACTGATTATTCTTGTTTTTTTATTAGCTAAACAATGTTAAGGGCCTCAAAGTTTGCTTTGCAGCACTATGTACCTGTATTTGTATTCACAGTCTCATTAGATTCAAGGCATAATTTAGCTTCAGAAAAGCTGGTGCAATGGGTTATATTGCACCTTAAATTGTTGCGATTGCAGTCKAATATAAACTCACAGAAAACAGCAGGGATTATAGCTTTCATTCTCTAATCAAAGACATTTGACACATCTGGTGCTGATTATTATATCAGCAAATATAATTATATTTCCTTGAAGTTAAGTGAAAAACTGTACCAGAATTACTATGCCACAGTCATAAAATGCATTTTTCTATTTTCTTAATGGAAGTCACCTTGTGCGGGATAAGAATAGGACTAAACTACCATTTGATTTTTTGAGCTTTTTCTACAAAAAAGAGACTGATCCTGTAAAATCATCTGCTGGGAACCACATAATACAGTGGCAATGGTTACAATATTATTTCTGAAATGAAAGATTTTACACTTTTGAGAAATATTTCCTTAATTCTCTCAGCTCCAGGACCTAAATGCAGAGCAGAATGTGTAATAAAAATGAAAATTAGACCTGTAAAACAATTACAAGCACAAAACCCATAAAACACTCAGAATTGTTAGTTTTGTACAAATAGCTCCATTCTTATCATCACCATTTCATGAACATTTTTTATTCTGTGAGGAATTCTCTGCAGGGAATGCTTAGAGACAGCAAATTGGCCAAGACCAGAATAATTATAAGAATGCAGTGAGGAATGTATTATATATGGGAATTTCTTCAGTTGGGAAAAAAAAAAGATTTAATTCGTCAGACCAGAAAAATAAAGAACTTTTCTTAACAAGTATTGTCCACTTTGGGAAAAAAAAAATCTCTTGTTTCCCTCAGATTCCTTCAAAGGACAACAGTTCACCCTCATTTTATGGCTAAACAGGGCAAATTCTGGGCAGCTATTAAAAGGCCCTAATCTTTGAGGACAAAGCCCAGTCAAAATAATGTGCTACCATGTATCAGACACAAAATTCTTTGATGTGACAGTATAATTTTAAAGATTAGGATTATTCAGAGCTTCTGTTTGTGCCCACATTCTTGGCTCTGAAGGGTGAGTGCAGAGCTACAAATAAAAGGCATCTGTTTAAAAAGTACAACATTAATGCAGTTTAATAAAAACATATCTAGAAAGTTATCAAGGAAGCATTCTGAAGAGACTGGGAAAAGCATGTACCTAATTAGATTAGCTTGAACAGTTTAAAACTATTGTCAAATGTTCAGGCTAGAAACTCAGAGCAGTGAAAGGTGGAAGAGGCAGCATTGAACAAATGCAGCACAGCTTMAGTGCAAGCAGGAAGTTTAGATCCACTAAGATCTAAGAAGGTTGGACCACCACGCTGGTTTGTTTCTCATTTCCATCCCTACCCAGTGAGAAGACACACATGGTGTAATGAAGGGACCTACCCATTTTTCAAGAGAGATTCTTTCCACATCAGCAATTCATCCAAAAATACGTTGTAGGGCAGGACTAACGTGTTTGCATTTTAGCAATGGTAGAACTGGTAAATCTAACTTTGCTAGATTTTTATGTTCTCAAGAGAGAACCAATAGTGACTCTATTGCATAATTGTATCAGTACAGTTTTAAAACCAGTCTGACTGGTAAAAAATTTACTTTGACTTTGAAATGGCAATGAAGGAAGAGGAAAATTAACTCTTTCTGTAGGGAATGAAGCTCAAACTTATCAATAGTTGATCACTTCATTATGAGACAGTTTTTTTACTCAAAGAAATAAAGATTTTTGGTTTTGATAACTAGTTCATTTGTCTAAAAGGAGAGCACTAGACCATGTACCYTGAGCTACTCTGTCCATTTTGTGAAGTAAATGCATCCTCATTGGATGTAATTATCTAAATGTATGAAAGAATAGAAACAGAAGAAAATATCTTTAACTTTACAAGCATGAGAGATCCCACATTGGACATTCAAGATAAGAGTTTATGAAGCCTAAAAAGCTAAATGAGTAACGAAATAATGTGGCAAGTGTGTATGAAAACTTCAAACAGCTTGCAAGAAATGTCCCTAATTTCCAGTGCTGAAGACAATTATAACCAAAATATTCTAGCATTCTTTCATTTTGATGTAGAAGAGTTTTGACTATTGGGATTTTCCGGCCTTGACTTTAAATGTATAATGATTTTATGGCAACAGTTTGGGGTTTTTTCTTGCCGTAGTAAGACCTGTTTGAGCTGTCCAAAGTACTTCTCAACAGTTCTGTTTACTTCACTCTATGAAGATCATGAAATCATAGAATCATTGAATGGTTTGGGTTGGAAGGGACCTTAGAGACTATCTAATTCCTACCCCCCAGAATGGGCCAGGATACCTTTCACTAGACCAGATTGTTCAAAGTCCCATGCAACTTGGCCTTGAACACTTCCGGGGACAGGACATTCACACCTTCTTTGGGCAACATATTTCATTGCCCAACAACTCTCACAATAAAGCATTCATTTCTAGTATCTAATCTGAGCATACCCATGTTCATTTTAAAACAATTCCCCCATGTTCTATCACTACATGCTCTTGTAAAAACTCCTTCTCCAGCTCTCCTGTAGGCCTATCTTTAGATACTAGAAGGCTCCTACAATGTCTTTTCTTCTCCAGGCAGAATAACCGCAAATTCTTGCAGCCTGTTTTCATAGCAGAGGTGCTCCAGCCCTCTCTGAACATCAACCTGATTACTATGTGTGTATGTGTATTGATACAGAAATGTATGCCCAAATAAAAACTCATGTAGTTTTTTGCTGAAACACAGATGTCATATAAACTTGGAAAGTGTGTTTCTATTATGACAAAGCAAAAAGTTTCAAAGTTGATTGATACCTAAGATAAAGAGAAAATTGCAGAACATTCTGTGAGTAGGCACAATGTATCCTTACACATACGTTTAGGCAAACAGTGAATACCAGAACAGCTTGCAATAACTAAAAAAGCCTGAGTTACTTCAGTGTTTAATCTTCCTTCACATGTAGTCTTTTACTGTGGTCTGTGCATGCTGTGTGGTAACTTTAACCTCCAGTAATACATTTTTCAACCTATACCACATGAAGGTTCCAATACTGGACTTCCTCACAGAGTGCCCTCACTGTTCCTTGTTTCTGACTTTATTGTGAGCCATAAAATTTATATGATGCTTCCTCAGAGATGCCAGTCATGTAGCCATGGGACTTCTTTCAGTAAAAACAACTATTTCATCCCTCCGCAAAATGTAGTTTCTGTATTTTCTGAATGTTTTACCTAAATGTGTTAAAGTGCCAATCAACTAAGAAACTGGAAGGAATACATTCCCTTTTCCATAGACTTTGTTGCCAATAGGAAATTGTGCAGTGTGTATTTTCTGACCATTACAGATTTCAGAATAATTTCAATAACCATGCCAATAAGGATTTCCCTGTATGTATAGCATTAATAACGTGATTTCAGGACATCTTCTAGTGCCTTCTCTGGCATTCCTTTTCTTTCCTATCAGAACCCCAGATGATCAGAACATCAAGAGTATATTCTCTGCCTACTGGAACAAAGATTATTTTGCTATGCATAATGTATCTGCACTCATCTCAGGGCATGTGTCAATATCTCGGCATGAGGACCATGTGTATCTCACCCTGCCCATGAAACTCAGTGCATATACCTGTCTTTGTCCTCCTGTAGGCATTTTCTACTTARAAAAAAGTATTGGGAAAGTCTACACTAGGGATCAAAAAATCAACAAGAGACAACCCTTAATTTTGTTGGTATGCTTTCTGTTGCATATTCATAGTTGCTATTTATTCACTAATTAGAGACCATTTTCAGTGGCTAAAGAATTCTAGAGAACTGCAATACTGCTGATGGTGGAGTTTGCTGATGCCTTGATCCTGAAGTTGATGTTTAGTCAATGAAGTCTTATAAGCCTTTCATGCACCAAATGCTGTTCATGCTCTTCAGGTTTCTTATGACACCTTACCATTTCACTGATTTACAGAAAATCATTTTGTCAAGCCTTCCACCTGTAGGCAGTTAACTTCCAATATATCCTGAGCTTTCTGCAGTGAGAATGCATCCTTCCACGCCCTTGTTTTTGGAGATCTCTATCATGTATCATCATGTAAATTGCTTATTTGGACTAAAAATATGATATAAAATTATATTTCATACTGGGTTATCAGAAAGAAATATTGACATGCAGACATTTTTTCTGCTTTACATCATGCCATAAAAGATAAAAGAATTATATCTTTATTTCCCTTTCTTTACATCCCCCATTTCAACATCAAAACACTACTCCAAAGGAATGGGAATAGGAAAAAGTACAGAAAAGCTTTTAGTTCTTGACACCTTAAAGTGAGASGATTAAGTGAGTTTTCCCTTGCCACCTCATTATCAACACAACCTCTTTTAGACTCTGTCAGGTACTTATGATGTGCATAGGTTGTCCTATGCTGGAGCCAGTCCTTATCTTCTAACATAGCATTAGTTTTAATTTTATCAGATGTTTGGGATTTCAGATCTCTCTTTGATCTCTAAAACAACCTTTTTTTGAAGAGGTGATAAAACTAATGAATTGCAAATCACTTTTCATAGTTCTGAGATTTTAGTACAGGTATTAGGAAGGATAACACAATACTCCACAGGAAGTTGAAGCTTTTTGAAAACCACTGTGAAGCTTCTTACTAAGAATAATGTTCCTAGAGAAGACCTAATTGTGTGGGAAACTAGTGCTTTCATTCAGATGCACTTGAGATATTATGAAAATATTTATTTCTAACATTTCAATGTTTATTTACAATGTTTCTGTACARTGAATGTATATCTATAAGGCCATAAGTACACTGAAGAACCTACTGTGCTTGTCCCTTAGGGCTCCCTAATCCTGCCCACGGCCCAGGAACCCATTTCATCCTTCTCAGGACATGAGTAGTTGCCTCAGTGATACCACAGCAGGGCCAGTTTCCAACTCCTTGCAGCTCTGACCTTTCTTCTTTGAGGGGCCCCTCTGAGTCAGGACCGCTTGTGGGCCCCTTTCCCAGCCTACCCTGACCAGTTCCCATCCCAGTGATGTGCTCAATGCCTGGAGCTGGGGCTGCCCCAGTGTCCCCTTACTGCCATACTCCTGGCTAGACTGGTGTGTTGGTACCTGCCCCTTGTGGCACCCTGACCATATATTTTCATTGGCTTTAAAGTTTTTCACTCAGTCAACWTTTTAGAGCAGCTGAAAAGGTTTTAGGAGAAGAATGAACAGAGGTAATGTTCAAGGGGAGAGAAGAAAACATTTTTAATTCTTCCATTGTTACCAGACCTACAAAAACATCCTGGAAATAATAGCTGAGTTGTCAGATGGAAGGGGATATTGTGCAGCACAGATGGAGATCTCTGCAGAGGTCATCTGTAAAGAAATGGGCTGTTCTGTCATGCAGCACATTTTTTACGCATGTTAACAGAATACTTTACTGATTCACTATGTACTGTCTCCATGGATTGCTTTCTAAATTAGCTCTTCTTTACAGTGCTTCTCCAGTTCATTTATGCTTTTTTCTCAGMTATTTGAACATACGTAAAACTCGGACTGATTGTATTGGTATGTGTCTTAATGAAGATTAAGGCAGTCCCAGAGTATTTTTATTTAGTGGTATGGTAATGCTTTCATGTCCTCATTATTATCTTTAAATAAAATTTCAGCGTTCCAAGTACAACACAGAACAATACCATGACAAATTTGACTTTTCCTTGTTATGGTGTTCAGGATTTCAACTTGATATTTGTATTCAGAAGTTCACACCAGATTTTGTATTAACCTAAAGATTCAGTCTCCTGTATTTCTGTTTCTGGTGTTAAGTTCTAGATCAATCTAAGCAATGTTAAGACTAATCTTTATAAAGAAATTATATATTTTTATCACTTTTGGTTTTCAGTTTTCACTATTTTTTTCTCAGAATGAGAGAAGCAGGTCTTGAATACATAACCCTGTCATTAAATTCATAGAAAAAAATATTTCTTGAGCCCATCAAAAGCAATAGAGACACAACTTCTTTTTTTTTTTTTTTGGGGTCTATCACTGTAATCAGGCTTTCATGTCCCCTCAAATGCATTTAGACTCCCAGCCACAGGTCCCCAAACAGCATTTCATTCCTGCACATCAAACATTGTGGTGTTCAGACCAAACTGAAAAAAGGTGTACATCTGATTAAGGTGAGACACATCTGACTGTACAGACTCGGTCTCTTAATCTCCCTGACATTTCTCTTGTCCCTTGGGCATATACCCTCAGGCAGGGCTCAAAGGGGGCCTGTGCTGAAATTTTTTCTACCAACCTGTCTGCTATAAATTAATTTGCTTCTTCTAAGGACTCCACATATCTCTGTAGCAGTACGCATTGGAGAAAAGTAGAAAATGGAAACAGGAGGGTTCACGAGCAGATTGTCCAACTCCATCATCACAATGAGTGCTTTATAAATGCACTCAGCATTTCAGTGGTGCTGCAGAGAGACAGAGAACAGAGCAATGCCTACAAATATCTGATGAGCTCATATGAGGTTGCTCATGATAGAAGGTTGTGCTGTTCCTCATCAATCCTATGGTCACTGAGATTTTGACTCTGCCCAATTCAGAGGTGCAAATAATCACTCTTCACACACTCGGATTTGACTTACAAGAGCAAAACCAAAAGAGATGGACAGCTCCACAACTGGCACAAGTCCAGAAAGACAGGAAAAAATCTCATAGGGAAGCACTGGCCCCTCAGAGAAGACCACCTCCTCTACATTGCTAATGGCAAGTCCTGTCCAGCAGTCATGTTTCCCCTCATTACAGAGATGCCATGGTTACAGAGTGAACAGCATCTATTTTACTTTCTATTTCCTCCATTGTGTGCTGTTTCTTAAAGAAAAGCACTTCAAGAGCATTGCTGTAAACAGAGACATATATTGTTTCTCCCATAGGAACAACCAAGCATGCAAAGGGAGAAGAACATTCCAGGGATGATCCTGAGGACATGCACTCCTTTTATCRTGGGACCAGAGGGATGTTGTGGGTTTTTCAGAAAGCCATTAAGTATACTGAAATTGCTCCTGGAAGCAAATGCATGCCTTCACTGACACAGTGAATCGATTATATAATATTCTTATATCTCCTCCATATGACATTTTAAATTTCTTTTTTTAAAAAAGTTTAAAAATTCTATTTATATTTCCATCAGTCTGATCTTTTTTAAGTTTAAAGGCCTCTTACTCTTTTGGAGTGTTTCTTGTATTAAAAGTACTAGARACATCTCTTCAATGCTTTACTGACTTAAAATTCTGTCCAAATTATCAAAGCAAAAAAGGAGCTGTAGCCCCAGTGAAAGACTACTGTGAATGAACCCATGTTGATTTTCAGCTGTTTCATTTGAAATCGTGCTGTTCCACTAGATCAGAACCATAATTCTTGACACATCCTTCTCAACACATCCTTCTCAGTGATTTTTTGTCAAAATTTCAATTTTGCACCATTTCTTCTTCCTGCTGTTTTTGGTATTGTAAGAAGTCTCTTATTTCCTCCCAGTATTCCCCACCACTTTTCTATTTCAGAAGTCTATGCATAGGGCACCTCTTCCTTTGGTGYATGAGCAGCTACTCAGCATCTTCTGTCTGTGGTGATCCTAGTGGATCAGTGGACTAATTTTTCTTACATCCCTACATTTCATACTCTTAGGAAAGTATTGTTGGAAATTAATTACCCTTATTGACCATCCTTGTCACAACTGTGGGACAGTGCCAGTCCTAGAGGAACACTTCACTTTCACTTATGTCTGCTACTTCCTTCTGGACCTTTGAGAGTGGTAGATTTTAAGAGAGGTATATATTTTGGAGACAGCAAAAGTATAACAGGCTTTCCAGAAGATATCCCAGAGAGTTTTTTAGACTGTTAGGCTGGTTCTGCTACCGACTTCTGTCACCTCACAATGTACAGTCCCATTAGCTACTCACGTCCTTCTAGAAATTCTCTCTTTTCAGATGAAGTCATTTTTGGTCCAGTTCTCAACTTACTGCTCTTCGGGCAAAATGATGACCATGGCCGTTAAATTGCAGATGATCTTCCTGAACTTGCACAGGGTCTGGTTTGTGTGCACTGGCTGCCCATGTATGGAGAGCAGTTGGTGAGTCTTCCAGAGATATGTTTACATGTTTTCATGGTTTCCACACCAAAAACAGCATGCAAAAAAAAAAAAAAAATCATACAGTAAAGTTTCAGATTTGGGACAGTGTTTCTTGCTTCTGGCTTCATCCATAACATCTGGAAGCTGAAGCAATGTCAGAGGAATGTGGCTTTTAGGACAATATATGCCTTCCCCAGTGGCTAAGGTGGGCACTCAAGACACCAGTTTCCAATCTTCCCTYCTTCCCCCATGTTCATGGCTCCTCCCTGATCTCTAGCCTATGCTCCATCTTTCTCCTGCATTTCCATAGTGGCAGGAGAAAAGTCCCCATCCCCCATTCTGACCAGTAAGCCTCATCTCACCACCTGTGGTATTCTTAATAGCTATTGAAAAACAAACCGGATCAACTCTCTCAAGGACAAAGGCAAGTGAAAAGGGACTGAAAGTTTTTATATAGACAGTTTAAGTGCTACCTTATCTGTGAGTCTCAGGTTGGTTTTACTGAGTGGGAATAGGTTTTATTGAGTGGGAATAGGCTGCCAGATTTATTAGGTCAAGGAAGTCAGCTTGCGACTTTGTTCTGATACAGCATTTAAACACAGTTTGGGTGAAGTTTCAGAGGGTAAAGATCTACACATCTGTGGAGGAAATATCTTCAACAACTTAACCAGAACAGATTGTGATGAGATGACTAAAGAAAGAGGACCTAACTCCTAATTTACCTGCCTAGACAAGTAGATTAGGCAAATGAAGGTGAAATGTACTCTTTAAAGTTTTATCAGACTGATTAAGTAAAATAATTAATTATTACTAGATTATATAGTCTCCTAAGACGTTGAGAGCATTTTCTCCAACAGGTACAGGGTCTCATGGTAATTAATAGATAGTTATGTTTACCAGAAAATATATGGCACAGCCGAAGATTAACTTTTTCCTGAGACTCTGAAAAAGTCTGAACATGCCTTCCACATCTGGAAAAACTGATGAGCCAACTAATTAGTAATCAAATCAGAAAGGTAAAAAATAGGGACTTCTTTTAGGCTGGATCTCTAAAATACAACAAAAGTGTGGCTGCCTCTAAATAAGTAAAAAAATAAATACATGCATAAAGAAACAGAAGCAAGCAGTTAGACTTACTGTATTAAGTAGCTTTTTATTTTATTAGGTTTCCTTAGCTGAACCAAACTAGTTAAATATTTTCACTTCAGGGAATTGCCTTATTGCTGAATGGTTACATAATGTTCCTTCTAACTAATGAGTTTGAAATATAAAACTTTGTGGAATTGAATGGTGTAAGCTCACCCTTCCAGCATAGGTTAGGCTTTTGCTAAAATTTCTGTGAGCATCATTTTACACTCAAAAGCTTTACAATTTTTTTTCTCTGTRTTTCCATCTATTTGTTTACTCATCCAATATTTTGCCAACTTTTGCAAATGTATTTTGCAGTTATTCATTAATGGACAGTGATTTAAATATCTATAGATATCTGTTTCTTACCATTAGGAAGATGATTTGCTCTTGAAAGGAAGGAATATCTTATCTAACCATCTGCCAATTTTATTTTCTTTATTTAAATCCCATTTGTATTGACGGATCTGAATCTTACTTTCTGTTGGAATTCTCTACTTTACCCAGAGACGTGAAATTGTGACTTCTCAAGCATGAAACAGCAATTCAAACCTTTGAAGAACAAACTACTCAACATACAACTTCATCACTCATTTAGGGATGRCCCAAATCACATATGAATTTATTTTAGCTTGAGTATATATATTTGTTCCCTTAAAAGATAGATGCAGTATTTGAGGTCCATCAGCCGATGATGCTTAAATGACTATGTGCTATGCTACCAAAAGCCAAATATGCACTTCACATACAACTTTTCTGATAGTCTGTAACAAAACAACATACTTTTTTGGTGAACTTAAAAAATTGCATTGCAAAAATATATTGTCATTGAAGTGACATTCAGATCTATCACACGACTTCAAAGACAAGTCTAACTGGAGCATATATTTGACTGTACAGTAAGGAAAAACAGATATGGTAAAATAAACAAGCCTTGTCACATTACATTTTCCACAAATAAATCAAAATAATGAGGGTTTGTCTTTCCTGTTCTCACAGCCAGGAAAATGTTCACTTAGAGATGTAGTAATCAACAGTGAATGCATAAATAAATATATAAATGCATAAACATTTTCTTTTTGATCTGTGTAAGATCAAGGAGGATTTTCCATACCTGCAGTAATCTCTTTTACTGTTAATAAAACTCACTCTGACTCACTGACTTGGTGGGAAGAATAAATGTTAAAATATKATTTCAGCTAATATGCTTAGAAAGTGTCCTGTTTCTCTGATAAAATAGAGCCAGATGATACCAGTAGTTTTGTACTTATGCAACAGTAGGTAAGCTCTACAAGAGTTGGTAAGACATATTTGCTGTAAGCTGACAAAGATGAGTTTACGTTCACATGTTTTCCCTTATTTTTAAAAGGTAGGTCTCAGCAAATTATTAGACTTACATTGTGTTCCTTCTGCTTTTCTTAACTGCAAATCCACTTGTATATTCTTTTAAAAGCTAATTTTCAGAGTGCAGTTTAGTCACAGATGTACTGCAGTTAACTTAATTCTGCTCTCACCCACAATAGTGTTAAGTCATTGAAAAAAAATAATTTCAGCATTGTGGTTTCTTTTCTTAATAATATTTCCATTAATGAAGATCAGTTAATAAGTCAATGACATCAAATGGGATCCATGAGATAATATTATTAGTTATTTTCTGCATGGCCCAGTGTAAAAATGCTCCTGATTTTTGACACATATCTTTAAATTCAATTGAGATGGAGAGACATCACAGGATTCACTAGCACAGAATCACTGATAACTCAGAGTTGGAAGGGACCCACAAGGATCATTGAGTTGTACTCTGAAGTGAAATACTCAGCAATCAATCTAATTTTCTACAGATGGCATGGTGCCTTTTCCCTGTGGACACACACCATACCACAGAGGTAGCTGGTCCTCACCTTCCAGCCAAAGATGGTGGGAGGTGAAGTTAAAGGAGATATTCTGAGCAAGAAGCATAATTGTTTCAGGGATATTCAAATCTGTATAAGGTACTTCCTCACATGAGCAAATACAGTTTTATCAACTGATTTTTGTGACTTTTTGTCTCAGAAGTCTCTGTCAAAAAAATCAATGAAAAAGATCCACTTTTATTTTCTTTTATTGTAGTACTTTCCTCATTTTGTCCTAATCAGGATGAGAATAAGAAATGTATGTCTCATTGTCGGGTGCAGGAAGACTCGGACACTCAATATGAGATCAGCAAGCTCCGTTTATTCCGGTAAAGCATCAAACTTTTATATATACAAGTAATAAGCTCATGAATATTCTGCAAGCCAAGCAACCCATTGGTTAAGCTATACCATCAACTCTTCCTCATTCTCTCAGGCCTAACATTCCGTTTTTCCCACGTCTCTCTGTCTACCTGTTATCACATCCAGCTAGGCCCAAGGACACGCTATCTTGCAGGTGCAAAAGCTCAGCTAACTATGTTCAGTACTTTCCCAGCCCCTGGTCGGCTAACAAGCGAAAGTCTACATGACCTCTGTCATGTAGCCATTTCTCCACATCTCATCTTTAAGGCTGGCAAATCAAAGTCAGTGATAGATTCCAGAAGAGCTGCAGGTGTTTGAATTTGACAAAAAATAATAACTTTTATCAGTAATAATGGATTGTTTGTTTGTTTTTAATTTTGATATAGATGATGCACTTTGTGGAGTTGTTTAAATGGAATAAAACACAGCTGAATTATTTACCTAATAGAAGGTATAATTTCTTTAGTGGGTGGTATAATTTTGTCAACATTATTCTCTCCTTGAATAGAGCTCTAGAAACTACAGAATTTACAAATATTTTCTGATATATGTTGCTGTTTATCTGTACTAATTGTCAGCATTCTGGATGATGGTTTAGAAATAGGCATCTTTACAGCTTCTGTAAATTCTATTTATTCAATGTCTGAAGAAGGGATTTGAAATGGAAGTTATCTACTTTATTGGGAGAGATAAAGAAGGATCAGAGCATAACAATATATCAATATACAAGTCACAGAACTGTATTGCCCAAGAGTAAGACCATTGTAATTAACAATGAAAAAAGTAGTAAGCTAGATCTCAGTTCCTTTCCTTATCATAAACTCATTTCAGGACATATTTACACTTAGGAATAGTTCCTCTTTCAGCTTTCCTCCAACAAATCTAAGCAATCCAAACCCATCTGATCTCCTACTGCATGAGTCAGTTAATAATATATATAAATTTATATGTCTTAAAGAAATAAGCWGTAGAGATGCCTGAACTCTCTTCAGGTTTGTAAATTGCTCTGAGTTAATTTTATAGGTTCTGCTTTGGAATATGAAAAAGAAAGTTTATTATATTATTTTTTTACTTTTTTTTTTAGGAACTCAATATGCCTTTATCCTGGTAATTCAGGGAACATTATAAAGCAAATAAAGAAAATGAACCCTTTAAAAATTTTGAAATTTAAACAAACGTACATGGAAGATATCTGTTGAAGCAGAGGAAAACAATTTGCTGTGCATGAGTTACCAAGCAAGTAAGAAAGGTCTTTTGTAGTATTTGTGCATATTATAATGTACAAACAGTTCATTTATTTTCTTTTCAAATGGATGTAATAAAAATTATCCTTGAAGGTTGCCTGGGGCTTTCACATTCCTGGCACAGTGTTTGTCCAACTAGAGCTGTAATAAAAAGGAAAGCTTATTAGTATTTTTCTTGCAAATGAAGACCAATTGCAAATTACTAAAGATTACGCTATCATGTGCTTTAATTGCTATACTGATTTTTTGAAAGATGCTTAATAAGAAATGTAAATGTGTATGTTCTCTAAATAAAGGTTTGTATTCCCAAACTAGAAATTCCCAGATGCTGGTGTCTGCTAATGGTAAACATTAATCTAGATTGCCTATGAAATCATCACAGTAATGAGATTAATTTTAACTGTCTCAAAATGGATGAAGGCAATAGAACAGTACACTAAAAATCACTCTTTTTCCTAATATTTTAAAGCATTCTTATTTTTGGTTCTGCAAATGCATTATCTGTTACTCACTCCTCTTTTTAAACATGCATACTGGATTAGAAATAGCTAATACTTGCTAGAAGTAGGACAACACCTGTGTTCTTCCACAGAATTTGATTTGCTTACTATCTACTGTTTGCTTATCTGTGGAATAGGGTAGCTCAGCCTAACCTTCACGATCTGCTTTCAAATATAGAATTCAGATGAAAACATTTTTAAGTCCTTAATCTACTTTGATAGAGGCATATTCATGGTTTTGAAGTAACATCTTCCTTCTCACATGTAGGTAGGGAAGTACTTATGCTGGAAAAGGATCCCTTTAAATTTCTATTAGGAAGGGAGGTAGTCCTCGAGGCCCTAATTTAAACTAGGGCATCATTAAACTAAATGATGGACAAAATATCTAGCCACAAATGGCACTGTCCCAGACAACTGTTGCTTTATGCTCCCTGTAGTATTTTTTTATTTTTAAAAAATTCTGTCCCTATAGAGTTTTGGTACATTCAATTGGTGTTCAATAAAATAATGAAGAGCAATAAGGAGTGTACGATGGAATCCCACAGTTTCAATATTCTTGAATTCAGATGAGTGAATAAAATGAGTTTTTGTGTCAATTGGGTCATTCAGATGAGTTTTTGGATCAATTGTATTTATTGCAAGAGTACTTTATTATTAAACTTGAAAATGCATTTCAAGTTCTAAATTACTTTTTGTCTTATTCTAAAATAGATATTTTCAAGTTTTAAAAAAATAATTCAATACTATACCCCTGTCAGGATCTGTCCTAGTGAAYGGATGACCTGATGGTTCGTAGGAATGATCTCAGGGTGCAAAAGAACCGACACGGTACAAGGGGGTTTGCAGTAATAATCAAAACAAATATACCTTTATTGAATGACCACAGAAAAATGTGATAGAGGGATTAAGAGAGAGAAAAGATAGAGAAAGAGAGAAGAGAGGGGGATATGGCTACCAATGTAAAGATGAAGTCCTTTCGTCCAGGATTTACAGTCGAGGATCCGCCTGTTATGCTGGGGAGATGTCAAAGGCACAGTTCATTTGCACCCCAATTATACACTTTTTTGTTGGGGGAAGGGAGAATAAATTTTGTAACCGAAATAAAGATCTTCAGGAGGGAAGAATAGAAAGGGGGGTACACAGAGTCCAAGCTAGGCAGCAGGCAAGAACCATTGTTTGCTTGGTCCAGTGGTCACAACCTGCAGGCAAACATCTCGGTTTGGTCCGCTTGCCTCCCCCACACACCTCCCCCTGGCTGGGGGTTTCAGTCCCAGTCCTTGGAAGAAGGAGAGGGGCCTTTTCACATGGGGGTTTCATGTCTCAGTCCTTGATGAAGAGGCTTCGTACATCTCAGTCTGTCTGTCATGGTGGTTGTAAAGCAGGTGAGGGTCCTCTGTGGGAGACCACCTGAAACTCAGGAGAAGTCCAGCCAGGCCGAGAAGTGGGACAGCTTCCAATGTCATTGTTGCAAAAAAGGGCACAGTGCCCCTTCTTCTTCTCAGTATAGCATACAGCAAACACACCTGTAAAAGCAATAATTTAACACTCACTGTCCTTTCAGGTTTCAGGGCCTTTGGCATGTGACTTTCTCCTTCAGAGCCAGAGATTCTAGACAGGGGGGAGGGTCTTCTCTTCAGTGGTCCCCCAATGACAATCGTGAGGCAGATGAGGGAAAATTCAGACAGGCTCTCACAACCCTCAAACCATAACACTGATATGATACAAATTTAATGATTCTTAAAATGTTGCAAACATGTTGGATTTGGAATAATGTGATTCCAACAGAATATTTTTGTCTTTCAAGAGAGAATGATTAATTTTGTTAATTATTTTATGTTACTGTGTGAGAAAAACACTTGCAAGGATGAATAAATTTCTATTCTCTTTGTGATAGAATGTTTTTTTTAATATGTATTTAAAGAGCTACCCAGGCAATTTTAGCCTGCGGTACATTCAGAAACATAGATAAGCATTAAAAATGAAATCCATTTTTTTCCCAGTAAGCCTTTGCTAAAAGAAAGATTTCCTGACCATATACTATAGTCAGATACTAATGCTACTAATAACATAAGCAACATGAAAAAGAAAATGTTTGCACACCCCTTACTAACAAACAGTCAGAATGTAGTCTCTGACCACAATATGTCTAGGAGTTCAGATGCTCATTAAATCATAAACACATAGAGTAAGTTTGAAAATAAAATTCTTGCATAATAGTCAAACTAAAATAAATAGATTTTTTTTTTTAATGTAAAGATTTCAAACAGTTTTGCAAGTACTTAGATTTGTATGTGTCAGTGTAATATTCCACAGGGAGCTGGAGTTTGTGACTCTTCTCCCTTACAGACTTGGTTTTCTGTTAGCATATTTTCTGTGCTATAACACCTCTCTCCATGAAGGGAGGCAAAAAATAATTTCAAAAGCCCTGTCATGAAAAATACATATTTTGTGCAGAGTAAAGATGGCAATATGGTCTTTGTAGATCCCATAAAATGAACCAATGAGCACTAGAGAATATCTGCAAGTTTAAGATTTCGAGATAATGACAACTTTTCCAGGGAAAGACAGTGATCAATTATTAGAAAGGCAGCTTTTGTGTGGTGAAGCAAAGCACCAGACCAAATCCAAGGAAACCAGGAAAGGCTCATGAAAAACTTCAATCAATCCTAGTAAATGACACTTATCTTTTTCCTAGATATTTCAGTTCTCAACACGATTTGATTTACTATGGAATAAACACATGGTTAAGCCAAAAGCAGGACATTTAGAGGAATCATACTCTAGGCTGCACTAGGAAAGAAGCTGCTGTATTTCTGCATCAGGCCCATGACTACTTTGGGGATGATGGAGGGGAAGCTGCCCAAGAATTCAGTCCTTGTGGTAGACAAGTGTGAGGATTCTAAGGAAGAAAGTCAAACAAAGCAAAGATGATTCTGGGTTTTGTCTTTCTTCTTGAAATACATTATTTCATTCACACATTTGTTTAGATAGGATTACTTTTTTATTAAATTTATGAAAAAGATGCAGATAAAATATTTTGAATGCACTTGAATTATAATGCAACAAAAAAGAAAGACTCTACTAGTGAGTTCTAGCAATGAAATGATAATTTATGAAACTTCTTTCTATTATAGTAACTTATTCAGCAGATGATCTCTGGCAGTAGAGGAACTGTGAACATGCTCAAAATGGTAGGTGATGTAGGGTTGCGCTGGTTTGGGCTAGAGTAGAAGTAATTATCTTAGTAACTGCTATAGGACCGGGTTTTGGATTTATTCTGGAAACAATGATGATAAAACAGAGATATTTACATTACTGCTGAGGAGCACTGACACAGAGTTAAGGTCTTTTCTGCTCTTCACCCCACCCCACTCTACTCCACCAGTGAAGAGGCTGGTGGTCATCAAGAAGTTGGGAGGGCATTCAGCCAGGACAGCTGACACCAACTGACCGAAGGGAAATTCCATACCACAGGGACTCATACTCAGCTAGGGGGACAAGAATAAAGAAGGGGGTGATGCCCAGGGTGTTTGTTCTCCTGAGTCAGGGTTATATGTGATGGAGTGTCCCTTTCATGGGAATTGCTGAACAGCTGTCTCCCATGGGAAGTGGTAAATTAATTCCTTGTTTGATTTGGTTGTGTGTATGGCTTTGACTTCCTTATTAAACTGTTTTAAACTCAATCCACAAAGAGCTTTTTGACAATTCTTTTGCTATTCTCTTCCCAATCCCAGTGAGGGGAAGGAGTGTGCACAGCTGCATGAGGCTGTTTCTGGCTGGTGTCAAGCCCCAAAAAAGATATACCAATAATATTTGGAAGAAAAAAAATACAAATCTGTAACTAAAAAATTCAATATATTTGAAACAGATCCACAGCATGCTGAAATAAATATTTTCTGCCAAAAATTGTGTTTGGTCTTGCTGTGTTTCTTAATTTGCTTTTATATTCCTGTGTTAAACAAATCCTTTTCTAAAGCCTGTTTGAACAGTCAACATAAAACACTGAAAATCAAAACAAATAATTGTTGTTTAAACAATGGAAGAGTATATGTTCATGTTTGTTTCCCTTCTTTATGCAAAGTACATTTTTCTGTCTTAACTTATTTACACACAAAAAGCCATCCTGAGATGTATTTATCTGGTTTGACTGGATAGAAGTATACAAAATCTGAAGTAAGTATGTTTATAACCCATTTTAACATATGCGTGTTTTTCAGAATAAAAAATAGCAAGGCAGTCATCATTGATAACCTAGGACTTTTAAAAAAAATTATATTTTAATGTCTTAACTCTTATTTTACATCTTTTGCTACATTAAATGAAGATTTTGGAGAGTATTCTACACCACATATAATGAGTTAGATGAACAGCTGCTGTTACAGCCAAAAAGCTGACTGGATTATTCCTTGCGTGGAAGACTGATAATATGACCTTAGACAGGAGTCAAAAGAACTTTAAAAACCCCTACGCTTACAAAAGGGAATCGAACACTTATTATGGGCACCAGTTTCTTAGAAAGATTCTCTTTAGCCATTAATAACAGAATTCTATATAAAAATACATATCTGATATATCCTCAGTGATATCTGGTAGAAGTTAGGAAAGATGGTAGAGGTAGAAACCCTATTTTGTCTTCCTGCCAGAGGTGTTGAGAAGCTGCAGTAGCTCTAAGATCACACACTAAGCTGGAAAAGCAGAGTGGATGAATAAAGTTAAATCCTGATAAAATCTATGATTGTGAAGAACTAATGGCAGACTTAAAAAAGACATTTGGGTTCTTTCTTTTCTTAGAAACATAAAAGCATTGCATTTATTCCATCAAATGAGTAAGAAAACCTGTTCTTCCTTGATATTGTGCTTGTATTGCTATCATGGCAAAAGCAAAATTTATTACAGTACTAATTGCTTTGTTACCACAGCACTGTGATAATTTTGGCAGTCAGATAAAATTTGTTTTTTGATGGAAAAATTCATCTCTGCCTTGGAACCTATACATCCTTCTAAGCCTGGATGTCTCAGATTAAAGTAAGGTTAGGTAAAGGGATACCTAGAATTACTGACCCCAGTTATAGATTACTACAGTTTTCTTGTGCTAAGTTCTTTCTACACCATTTGCATGTAAATATAAAAAAATCCACTATTTCTAATGCAGCCCACTCCCCTCTGATACTATTGCTGCTTGTTGCTGCATACATAAACATTACCTCCTGTTCCAAATTTTGCCACGCTATATTAAAAATACGATGGTATTTACACCTTTTTTCTCATGCATCTGTTAATCTCTTACAATAACCAAACATTCTAAATCTAAAGATGCAGTCAGCTTCTTTTTCAAAAGTCCATCAGGAAATACAGCCAGAAACTTAAATATCCAGGGATTTAAGTGTGAAGCAGGGTGCCGAGAGCAGCGTTTTTGACCAAAGGCCCACCACGCTCATGAGAGTGAAGCAGAGATGCCTTGTTCACAAAGTGTTACCTGCTCAGTATGGATGACTCACTGGCTCATAATCAAGTCTCGTGTGCTGGGTAAGGAGTAGGGACTGTCACTGCCATGACTGTCCATTAAGAACTCCTCACCCAACACTCTTAGCCTTGTGCAGTACCTCTGTTGGGTGCTTTGTTGTTTGAATCTGTCCCTGAGGTTTTGTGAGTGAAGGCTGCTTGTAGAGCTTAATGAGTCTAGGCCCTAGACTCTGAGAGGAACACAAAGACTCAGAAAGTACTGAAGGCGATATCAAGTTGTGTCAACATRGGAACTGAAACTTATCTCATGTGCCATGACCAAAAACAACTTCTAAAAAATATAAAGCATCAAAGTGAAAAACTGTACTCAATAGTAACTCAGAACACTTTATAATTAGTCATCTTTTCAAATGATACCACCTTGGAACCTCTGAAAACATAATTGAAATATTTTAGAAACTGAAGCAATATAAGTTTATAATGTTAATTTCATTTTTAAAAGATGGATTCCAGAACTACTGACTTGAAAAGCTTTTTAAATCCAAGTCCCTAATAAGCTATGAATTGACAACACGATGCAGTATTGAAATAAATCCCAATATTGCCAGGTGGGATGTGCCCGGGCTTGTCTGGCCCTCGCCGCCTGGCCAGGGTAACTGCTGTGGTGTTTCTTGACAGTGGTACCTCTGGCTGGCTGGATACAGCAGCTGGGCAGCCGAAATCAAGTCCAGGCTTGTAGCAACTTGGGCTTTACCTCTGAAGGATGTCTTAGGCTAGGTGAGGAGAAAATAGGAGTGGATTCCAACAGAGGGTTAAATCTAGAGCTTTATTCCAGGGTCACGGACATCTGAATCATTGTAACAGCTCCATTAGAATCCCGACCGCGTGGCCTGATTGTCTTTTTAAGCTCCGGGCAGGAGGAGGGAAGGGATAGGTGAGCCACCAACCAGGTGGGAGGGGGGAAGGCTCAGGGTGCAATGACACCTGGACGGGCCAATGACCCCAGAGCTGAGGGGCATCTTTTGAAATTCTGCCAACCACACTAGCCCCTGCTGGAATGGACAGCTCTCAGCAGGAGACAGGGGGAGGGGAAGTTGGCAAACCGGGGGGACGGGGAAGTCTGAGACAGGAAATTGCAACACAGTGCAACAAGACAGTATATTTTGTTGCTGATTCCAGGATGGCAATTCAGTATTGTTAACACTTCTTCCTGCTTTCTACTCATTTTATGTGCCTTTGAATTAATTTATGGCTATTGTTGAGAGTGGATTAATCACCTTGATAATATTAAATTTATTTGGACTTGCAGTAGAGAAGATGTTTAAAGTTAATATCCCTTGAATAATTTACTAAGGGAGTCCTATATAATATAGCATATCAGATGTCATAGCTAGAAGTATCTTTGCTTTTCTTTTATGGCGTGTGCAAAGTAGAACTGTGTCAAATTACTTGCAAGAGACTAGAGTTAATTTCTCCCTGAGACTTCATAAGGACACCTAGGTTGTAAAGTTGTCATATCTCTTATTTATTGGCAAGCATAACAATGCCTATTGCAAGAATTAAGCATACTTTTCAAAATCTTTTTTACCTACATCTTATTCTGATAAAAGAACAGCTCAGACCTCACTGAAAATCATTGCTCATTGAATCGGTCATCCTATTTTGAAAGGCTCTCCTGAGATCTCCTGTTTTTAGTTTCCAGATTTCCCATGTAAAGCCCAAGGTGATATGGTGTCAAACACCTTCACTCTATTATATAAATGTCTAATATTCAACCAGGCATATAGAGACTTGATCCAAAGAAGGATTTACCAGGGCTTACCTGTGCTTGTCATACCAGTGCCTAACTTCCAGGCTCCAAAATCAGTATTACGCTAGAAACAACCTTTATGTTTCACCTARCATGGTCTTTTCATTTACAGAGGTGCAGTCTCATCATAGCACAGCTCCGGGACCTTAGGACCTAGCTTGTGGATTTGTACACTATGTTCCAACTGAAAATAAAAACCTCTGCTGGGAATAGACTAGCATATAAGCTGAGCACTGAAAAAAATCAAAAGTTTCCCTGGATAAACAGAGAGGGAGAAGATATCAGCCAAAACAGTGGTTTAAAAATCAAATGAATTTCAAATTTCTTTTACTGAATATCATGTATTTTTGTCCAACAGCTGAAAATAGGGTAGGTTTTATGTATTAAAAGCAGTTGGGATTAATAAAACAGAAAGAAAAATCCACAGTATATTACATTTCTTTGAAAAATTCCTGATCAAGGCAGTTGCTCTGTGCAAAAAGACAGAAGTTTTCAATATAATGTATTTTATCTGGTCAATGTGTTCAGTTCACCAAACCATGTTTATATACGTTTATAAAATCAGGGTGTCTTTTTTCTGCCAGGCCAGCCCTACTTCAACTCCCTGTGCAGACTGCTCTCTACATGAATTAAACCGAGTATGCTCTTATGCCTTGTAACAGCAAACAAGGATTTTATATTGAACACTAAAGAAGGTGCTAACATTTATTTCCCTTCCATTTGTTTTCTGCAATTTTCAAGCTTATTTTCAGTATGCGGCATCCCACTCTTAATGGGAAGGGAGCACACAAGATTTATAGATGATCTTGGTTGAAATGAACTTCAAAAGTCAGAAGGTATGCAAAAGTTTATGAAGATTTTTTTTAGTAAATTCACTTGGTATGGAAATTGGTATAAGGTAGTCCTTGATCTCCCAGCACTGATGCCTAGAAATAGAACACAAATTTTCCGGTCAACATTGGACTGATAATATAAAAGAAAACCTTTACTAGAAAGCCTTCAGGTACACAGTATGGTGAAAAACTGTGCTAGGAATTAGCTCCGTATGATTTTATAAGATCAAGAATTTGAATATCTAGCTAATATTGTCCAACTAAAGGAGCAGTTGGTTAAGTAATCTCCCCCCTTGGTTTATCCCCATTGGAGCACTCCCTCCAATCTCCTATCCTATCTGCATTATGTCTATGATTACATGGTGCAAAATAAGATGTCCTTTGTGTACAAACAAGCAAGACTAAACAAAATTTTTAGAATGCATCAATAAATGTTTGTTTACCATGAGAAAGAAAGCTGGAAAAGTACTAGAAGTTATATCTAGGCATTTAACAGTCTGCAAAGCTGCAAATACATAAAGAATACATAAAAAGGTAAAAATATTTAGGCATCTGCATAAGCACATTGAAGGGGGGGTTTGGACAAAGACGTAAGTTGAAAGTAAAAAGAGAACTAGACAGATTAACAATAGAGTTTGAAAGGGAAAGAAAGGAAGAAAGGAAGAAAGAGGGAGATCACCAATCCTGGCTCCAGAACTGATCAGTTGATGGGACGTCCAGGGTCCTGGAGCACATGCACTTCCAGTCCTCAAGGGGGTTCCCTTTCATAGAGAAGTTTTCCTCACCCTGGAGATATGTTTCTCACTTTCTCTGTAAATGAGTTATCATGTTCAGTCCATTCTTCTAGATCTTTTAACACCTTAAATTTTAACTTTCATATTTCTCAGATTCTGTGCTGCCTAGGCGAGTAGCTCTGAGCTTCATCTTAAGTGTCAGTAAGTTCTCTTCACAGGATAGTTAGACAAAACAATCCTTTTCCTGCTTGAGACCAAGGGCAACCATTGCAACCTTCAGTATAAACAACAGTATAAACAATGAAGCACTGAGAGGAGCAAACAAGAAGGATGGGACTTCATAACCTGAAGCTATAATTGGACAATTAACCCCAATATGCTAATGGACTAAAACTTATAAAAGTGTGGAACCTCATGACCAGTCACCCATTTTCTGATCACTTTGGGTCCCTCTTGGGTGCAGCCTTGGCCACATTCTTTTACTGCCCAAGGTGTATCCTTTAAGGCCTTTCAATAAATACGTATTTTATTCTCTTAGCTCTGTCTAGTCTCTGTTCCAGGTTCAGCATYTTGAGGCATCACTTTCTAGAAATGGCTGAGGGCTTTAAGGGTCTTTGGTGGTCTTGATCCTCCCATACAGTCCATACCCGCATCTCAACCTCATTTGCGCACTTGCGCAGTACTGTTCTGTGCTTGTCTTCAGGAGCCAGAGCAAGGATATCTGTCCCAGAAAAGGGCTGCCCTACCACCATATGCTCCCACTTTCCAGGCACATCCTGTTCTTTCTCACACTGTGTCATTTCCAAAAATTCTTGGTTGGCTCCAAAGCCAACTGGGCATTGGCATGTGCGACATTATCCCCTTTATGTTTTAGGCTTCAACAGTCCACAGGGAAGTATTTCTGGCTCACATTTATTTTTTACACTCTATCTCCAGCAGAAAAGGCAGAATGAGGATAATAATAATGTATATTTTAAATAAGAAAGTCTAAATACTGTTTCAGATTTAAATTCTACCGCAATTACTGGATTACTCATCAGATTGCTGTTGATATATGAGTACGCAGTTCAGTTAAATTGATAATTGATCTTATAGCTTTTTTTTTTTTTTTAGCAATTAAGGACAAAAAAGTTTTGGAAAAGAATAAAAACTAATGAAAAAAATTCCTGGAGAAAAATATATAATGATATTGTGGCAATGGTTAGCTCCTGGTACTACTGGCATTCTGCACTTAGTCAGTCTCTTAAGGCTGTTGCCGGTATGCCTACAGATAGTTTATTTACTTACTCCTTGCTCTAAAAGGGGCACAGATATTGGTAGAAAGTTTTTTTTTATACTTGTCACTAATCCAGCTGATTCATTCATACCATTCCTGATCTGCAGCAGTAAGAAGACACTGTGACTTCATAAAGATTAATAGATCATAAAGATGAGTTGTGGAATAGCTCCAGGCCCAGATTCTATTCCGTTTTTGGCCATTTGAATGATTTTGGTTTTGGGTAAAATTGGGATGCTTAGTTACACAGCAGACAAGTATGAACAGTGACTTTCATCCTAATGGCTGTAGTGAAGAGCAGGGCTAGGAACAGGGCAGAACAGAGAATTAATTACATAATATGCCTTTTTTCCCCAGTTGTACATATCCACTGTAAAATGAGTAAGAAGAAAAGGCTTGTATATTATTTGTAACACAGTAGAGGTTTGTTGAAGGAACATTTTGGCTTGTACCCAAACGTGTTCACAAGCAGGCTGGCTGTACAGCTGTATTCTCACAACAGGCTTACAGACACTGGAGAATGGTTACCTGCTACCAGAGAATGGAGAGCCTGTTTTTTTTTTTCTCTTTCTTTCCTTTTCCTTTTCCTTTTTTTCTTTTTTTCAAATATTCAGCATTATCATCTCAGTGATATTGTGGTCCCATTTGGGATAGGTGACAAATTTCCAGACACAGACACCAAACTCTTTAAGTTATCCACACAGAAATACACTCATAAGCAATGATATGAAGTCACAACTCAATGACTTAGACCTTTGCTTCAGAACATTCAAAAACATCTGTTGTCACAGTTGCCCTGCCAAACCTTGTTTGCTGATTGAAGAAACTGGTGATATTGCATGGCTTCTGGTGAGCAGTCCAGGGATGACCTCTTCCATGTACTGCCTAATTGATTGATTACTCAAGCAAGATGAATGAAGTTGGATGAAGAGCATCAAGCTGAATATTAGGTCAATACTGAATCCAAGAAGATGAAATTCATGAGCATGGAGAGGAACTTCTTAAAGAAGACAGGCCCTGTAAGGGCTACTTTAAATGACAGTAGAGAAAATACGAGCACACACAAAAGTAAAAAAWTTTGAGGTGCTATCCAAAGTACACTGTTGTTTATATTTCCATAAACCTTTATAATTTTTTCATATATTTTTGTGTTTTGGGAGTTTAACCTCTATAAATCTATTAACTAAAAAATGTAAACTATCATGATCGGAGAAATACAGACAATGAGAAGGAATCATGACAAATATTTGCTAAATCACTTAGTGAATAACTTAATGGTGCTAACATACCATAGGAAAGGTCAATAGAACAGAAGTATGCTGACAGGTTATCTTTTTTTCTTGAAAGGCTGGATAATTCTATGGTTAAGAGCATTTATAGCAAGTCAGGCAAAAAAATATACTCTCCAAAAATAATAGGAATAAAATTCACTGATTTCATGTCTCATTTCTTTAAATAGTTTCATCTCATTATCTAAATGCTTTGTTGGATTTGAGTTTTGGTTTTCATTTTTTAATTTGAAACTTTTTATTACATTTTGGTTGGTTTATATTTGCCGCAATACAAGCGAAGATTGGTCAAAATCAAGATGCATCATTTAGACACACAAAATTCATGAGTCAGTGAACCAGTTAATTGAAGCTGAAAATAAAAAAACATCTACCAGAATGTTATTGTTGTCCTGAAGATGAGAAAGTTTGTACTTATGTTTTCTAAGCTACTCTGCAGAAACACAAACAAAGCATCTTAGCCTGTTTTGTAGTTCTCTTATTTCTCCATATTTTTTTTTTAATGTAAGGCATTGTTTCCTTATAGAAAGAAAATTAATACAGAGACTGTTATGTCCATATCTAATTATCTGTCTAGGAAGAAGAAGAAGCATGTGTGAATTAGAAGGCAGTGATATGCTGCAACATTTGTGAAAACAAAATACTTAATAAAGGAAGAATATGACTCAACTATAACTTCTGGGATTGATCCTGCCGTACCTCCTCTCCTGCTCCACATGGTTTATGCTGGAACAGATCATATTGGCCAGACTGGACTCCCAACACCCCAAGAGCAGACCCACAAATGAACTGTAGTGAGAGAAGCTTTCCCTCCATTCGGACATTAGAGGAAATAAGCCCCAGTTCTGTTGAAGGGAGATGATGGAAAGCTCATACTGGTCTCAGTGAAAATTAACATGCTGAGTGCCTTTCAGGGCTAGTAGCATTTGTTTGGATCGTCTTCACACTTTCCTTGTCTTGATAGAGTCACAGAACACTTTTAATTTTGTATTTTCCCACCCTCTATCTCCATATATTTTCTCTCAGCTGGAAGCACTCTTTGTTCAGTTGATTGTTCTCACCCATTCCCATGGCTAAACTCATGCAAGGAGAGGATTGAACATCTCACTTTTCAAGTCTCCCTGAAGGCTGTGAAACCACATTCGTTTTAAGTTCTTACCAGGGATGAAGTTATTTTCTAACTAGGGATACCTTTTGAAAATGCAAAAGTTTCATTTTTTACTATATATATATATATATATATTTGCGTGTTTATATATAAGTGTTCACATTTATATGTATATTTACATGTAGTTGTTATGTGGAAAAGTAATGAAATCTCTCTACAATGGCACAGATTGATCCAAGAAAAAAAAAAAAAARAAATTACACCACCTTAGTGCCATTGGATCCTAATAAAGGTTTTTAACTCTCAGACAAAATGTAATACACTTTAAAAATGAAGAATGTCAGGATGGGACATGCCTGTTTTAAAAACTGCAGTTATTTTTAGCTCTGACACCAGCTATTAATTTCACAGCAAGCGTCTGAACTCGGTGGAGCAAAGAAAGTTATAAACACTTTGCTTTCTCAAGTTTCCAAAAGGAACTTAAATAGGCTCGTTACCTCAAATTGCTGCTGTCAGATTTCCCATGGGGGCTGAGAAACATGGCCAGAAGCAGGCATAAAAACCAGGTCAGGGGGACAGAGGTAGGAGTGCAGGGTCTGCCTTCAGCAAAACCAATGGTGTGACACTACTGGTAATGGTTGTATTTGGTGTGTATTTGTAGCCAGAGGAAGTGGAGGAAAGAGGCTGGAAACAGACAAATGACTCAGCAATGCAGTCAAGGAGAAATCAAAAAGAGGGTGTGGACAGTAAAAAAAAGAAAGATGTTTCCTTGGTCTTAATGGCATATTTTACACAGTGTTTTACATGTGCCAAAAGGCCAGAACCTCCTTTTTAGTGAGGTCTGTCAGAAAGCGATGACCTGATGTAACCGAGATGGATGGCTGCTTTAAAACACCAGTGATGGACACAGACAGAGGCCAGCAGGCTCAGTCCAGAGCTCAGGCCACTGGATGTGTTTGGGATGAGGTGGCAGGCCGGTTGCATGGGTCAGAGAGAGATGGTGTCTGCCCAGCCATTGCTCATTCGCCCTGAATGAGCATTGCAGTATATCCTTAAAGAGCTCTTACTAAAAACCTCAAACTCCTTTTTTTTTTTTCATGTCAAAAAACTGAGTTTCAGTGACAGGTGTTAAGGTTTGCAGATTTCAGTATTTTTTCTGCCTTGTTAGAATAAGAAAGCAGGGAAACAGCCAATAAGAGCCCTTTGAATTTGAGCATTTGTGTTGGAATTGCACCAAATTGACTGAGTCTTGGAAATTCTTTAGGGAAACTAAACTACACAGAAAAAATTTAGATTCTCATATACACAACTGAGTATAGCTTCAGAAAGAAGCCAAAGTAACACAGGAAACCTATTTTCTGCTCAACAAGCAGTCTAATGGTCAATCTGACTGGCAATTGAACATCATTCCCTCTCTGCTATGGTAAAAATGAATAATACCAAAGTTTAAATAACTCTTAAATCATGAATCAAAATATTCAAAATTAAGAGTTATTTTTCACTCTGTGTTTCAGAGAGCAAATACCTTGATTTCCTTATTAATATTCACAAATTACAGGATTTAGTTTGTCAGAAACCAGAAAGAAATATTAGCAATTATGAATGCTAATTATTTTTCCATTGAACTACTTTTCTCCTAGAATATCTTTTCAAGCTTCTCTGCAAGAAGAGGAAAAGGGGAACTAACCTCTCTTCATTTCATTATAAACCTAATTCTGCCAAACATTTGAGCACATAATTGAGTCCTCAGAGATTATAACTGCTTTCCTGAAGCTAGGCATTTACTTACGACCTTGTTCAAATTGGCATGATCTGATTTTCAGGTACTGATCCCACAGAGTTTTTCTCTGAGTTCATGGGAAACGAGCACATTGTGCAGAGGACAGAATACATCATCAAATATTCCCCTGTTATGATAGAAGGATATACAATTGTCTGAAATGCTTCCCAGTTTAATGTCTGTCTTGGGCTATTGAGATATCCTTGTATTTGTTATGGGATACTTTAGTCCCAACATAATGCAATCAGGGGAGAATAAAAGGAGACAGAATAATAATAATAAAACTAGGCTTTCAAATATCCTGGTCAAAGAGAGATTAAGAAGGTAAGAGAGTAAAGAAATGAATAATTTAACAAAATATTTGCCTTTCATTGAGCTTTTTGCTTACTGTGAGTCTCTGAAACCAAGGCCAGAGCTATTGAAGGGACGCACAGCACTAAAGTAATAAACACCTGTAGGGTACACATTCAACAACCTGCAGTTCCCAGGCCTACAGAAGCAATTGAACACTGTTCTGTGGAGTTTCCTGTTWGTCGGCAGAATACACATACAGCTTGTGTCCACTACGTTCATGATGGATCTGTGTGTTAATTGATTTTTTCCTACTCTTTTTGGTGTTCTGAAATAATTAGGTCGTAAACGTGTCCCTAAAATTTTTTGTTTGACGAGTAGATAGGAAATCTTTAAGGAATATAAGTTGAACGTGTAATTTTCACTGCAAACAACTACATTAACTCATATATGAGACTTTTTTGCTCATGTAATAGACATCTGCTGTTTGCTTCCTCATATTCCCTGATAAAAATATCCACTGTCATTCTCCTTACAATTATAGCATTATTAGTGCACAATGTTTTTCAAAAGTTCTCTGACACAAAAGAGTAAAGGGAAATAATACTGGGGCTTGAACTGATGGATTTTTGATGCATGTAAAGCAGTGCCCTCAGACTGCAGGCTATGGAAAAAAAATGGAAAACATTGGGAAAAGGAGGATTTTTAAAGCTTCGTGATAATCAAATGGGAATTTGAATGCTGAATGTGTTTTCCTTGAAACTGGGCAAATAATAACAAAAAGAATAGTGTGTTTTTTCAAGTCTCAAGTTTCTTTAAAAATCGTATCATTCTGTACATATCAAGGCACAAGAGTTCTTGTAGCTAAACATTCTGAGGTAAATTAAATGTAAGGGATTTAGTAACTTCCTTTCTAGGGTCTTTCCCTGACCCTTTTTCATATCTAAATATTAAGGAACTTCAACTAAAAAAGACCAAACTCATTTCCAGTTCAAAAGTCACTTTAATATGACCAAAGAGTATGAGAGATGATGCTTTTAAACTTCACAAGAAATGACATTTTGCAATGGGGCTGAATAAGAATGGCATTTTCTTACGCTTTTACAAATCCCTCTTTCTTATTTCCCATCACACTGTTAGACTGTGATCTCCTGAAATATCTTAAATCTCCAGTTTTAGGAAGTGCAGAAACATCTAATTTTTAAGATATCTTTAGCAACACTAAGTGTTGCTCAACACCTCAGATCTCAACAAGCAGATTTTTTGACTTCCTGCTGCAAGTCTACAGAGGCCAGACAAATACTTTCTGACTTTTAGCCTGACTCTAACTGTGGATAAGGTCTACAGACATCTGGGACCAGGCAAACACTTGGCCTTCACCTGCTTATGTGGCTGTCCCAATTCCTGATTTGGTCAGAATCAATTTAATAGACTTACAGCTGGCTGAAATTTTCATTTATTTCAGCAGCTTGGAAACCGATTGCCACTGTTGTGTGACAAAGACATCTTGTCCTGGTATTTTTTTTTTATGCCACCATGTCAAGCATTCATTTTTAGCAACTTAATTCTAAACTTCAGTGATTTGAATGTTGTCAGCTCCTTGTACTTCCCTCTAAGTAAAAAAAAAATAAATCAAAAGAGGTGCCATAAATACATGTTTAAAAAAGCTAACAAATTGAGTTATCCAATATATAGAGAGATGTTCATCAACACAAATGTTCTTGAAAACAAAATGCAATTATTGGTATATTCATGAGAGGCTGTTGTTATGATATATCTTAGCACTTGYCAGTCTCCGTATGTGTACTTTGCTTATTTTTAATTAATTTTGGATCACTTGAGTGTCTAACTGAGGGAGCTTTAACTCGATGCTGGATATGTGTCTTTTGTTTTGAGGGCTCACTGTTCACAAATGCATCAGAAAAATCTTTGAAGCTCGATGTCAAGAACGCATTCTTACCCCCATTAAACAGTATCTTTCATAAATTCTGGTGTTTGCTGACTACCTGCCTGACTTCCAGCATCTTAACCCCCAACATATAACAACTGCACTTCCTTGATAGAGATCAGCTGCACAGTGCTTTGGATAAAGTCAGCAAGCTTCAGCAGTGCTTTGGGTGAAAGCTCTTGCAGAAAGTCAAACATCAGGTGGAAAGCGTAAGACAATCGCTCATGGCAAGTGAATGAAGCTCAGTCTGTTTGGTAACACTCAAGACAAGTGGAGCAATGATATACCTGAAGCTAAAACTGAAGAGACACAAACAACTTTGGGAAAAAAAAAACTTCAAACACAGAGGGAAAATTGGAAAGTGGTGATGTAGAAAAGGCCTCTCTCTTTGATGCAGCTTATCACTTGGCCTGTAAAGGAACTCTCAACACTCATGGAAACTCCCTCCAGCCCAGCCCTGCTGGTTAGTACAAAGGAATCCTCTTGCAAGCTGCAAAGCTTTTTGAAAACTACCAGCCACAGCTGTTCTGAATGCCTCTCAGCCCATCTGCCTTTTGACAAGTAAGGCTAAGAGAGCAATGATAAGGTTGACACCCCCACAGTCTATTTGAAATTTATAACACACAACTGTGATAAATAAGAAAGTAATTTAAATCTAGATTTTAGATATATAAAATGATCGAGGAATATTTTGTTTGAATATTACCCACCAACTCTAAGGTTTGCGTAAACCAGTGTGAAATCAGAAGATTTTAAAATTTTCTTATACAAAATGGACTTGCCTCAGAAGACTACAACTCAATTTAAAGAGATATATAAAGAAATATGCTAGCCAAGGGTACAGAACCATCTCTTCAAATTGAGATTAGACACCTCAAATCTATTGTTCACCTTAGGACTGAACCCACATTAAGTTGGGCCAGATGGGCTGACATTATTTTAGTAAGAACATTCTGTTTTAGTTTTGTTTTTGGGGTTTTTTTGGTCTTGTTTTAATAATTCATTACAAATTTATCTCTTAAAAGAAGGTGTTATGAAGTATAAGAACAGATATTTTAAAATTGCATGTCCTTCTTGTAAAGCAAAATAAAAGACAAGCAACAAAGTTTGTAAACTTGCATTCAATTGAGGAAAATTTGTGCTATCCGCAGTCATTTTCTTTCAAAGCTGGACCCAACCCTCAAGAGTGATGCTGAAGGGCCATTTACACCAGGAAATTTTCTTTGGAAAACCAAGTGACACTAGCTTTTTATTTGTGTGCTTTGGGGTTTTYACCATCTCTGGACAGTCTAAGTATTGACCTGGTATTCCTGGAAGGACAGACTTTGAACACTAGGCTTAAATTCTGAGATGTTGCCTTAGTGGATGAGACCGAAAGTTCAGCTAGCTCACCAGCCCATTCCTGGTAGATGCCAGCAGCAGCTGCTTAGGGCAGGAGTAGAAGACAACAGGCATGTGTAGAGTAATCCTAACCTATAATCTGGTTATATATTCCCAGTTTTTGGCAGCAGTTTAGGCATTTGTGGAAGCAAAGATTACATGCAGATCAGAAAGTTTTTTAGTCGTGAACGGACCTGTTTTTCATTCATGAGCCTAATCCTCATTTACACTTTTGGTTTCCAAAATTTGCTCACGCAGGCAGTTCTACCATTAGTGCATTATTAAAAGTACTTCTCTTTTGCTTCAGTTTAAATATTTTGCCTGATAGTTTTAATGGCTTCTCAGGAGTACTTATGCTGGGAGGAAGGGCAAATACTAAATCTCTGTATGATAGTTTTTCCCTCTTTACCTCCTGCGAACAAATTATGATTTTGTAGACTTCTATAATATTAGTCTTCTTTTTCTTTTTCAAGTTAAAATCTTTGTCTAATGCATATTAATGAATATTCTTTTCATATAATACCCTCTCCTTTTCTTGACTAGGTTAATTTGTTCTTTTCTAATGAGCAGGAAGGATGAGAACTACACAGTGAATAAGTTACATAGGCTTACCAGGTATCTACCAGCCAGAATTATGTTTTGTTTCTGTTCTGCTCCATTACAAATAATTCCCAATATAA
Source organism: Cardinalis cardinalis (assembly GCA_014549065.1). Classification (NCBI taxonomy): domain Eukaryota; kingdom Metazoa; phylum Chordata; class Aves; order Passeriformes; family Cardinalidae; genus Cardinalis; species Cardinalis cardinalis. The sequence goes on from JACDOX010000007.1 coordinate 12,869,255, forward strand.
TCTGCCATTGCCAATTTGACTTGCACTGGTCCAATTAATGAAAAAAAGAAACCTCTCCAAAACACAGTCTAAGTTTGTTTGGTTTAGTTTGGGGGTTTTTTTTTGTTTGGTTGTTTGGTTTTTCTTTTCTGTGATTCAAGGCAAAAAATACATTTCATTCTGACTCCAGGGGCATGCAAACAGTAAAGTTACAGTGACAAATGCAAAATACCTCTGTAATTTCAGTATCAATAAATGTATCTTAGATATTTCCTAAAGGTAAAATTTCTGTTAGGATATTAAATATAAAATAAGTTTATGGAATAATTTAATTGATAAACTGTAAATTAGATTTGTATGTTATAAGTATTTTATTTATAAAGAGCTAGAAGTATATGCCCCAAACAGCAAAAAGCATTTGACACAAAGATCTAACAAAATCTATCTTCTGAAATAATCTTTCCATTGGCTTCCAAGACTCACTGCTATGAAATATCTTTTAAAACCTCTTAGTATTGCTCAATATAATGAAAAGCTACCTACATGCTGAATATATTACTTTGGTGCACTTTTCATTTGAGTCAAAACAATATGTTCTAAGACTTAAAGTCCAGCTGAGAGGATTTTACAGGGCAAGGAAGAGTTAGCTGTGTGTCATCATTACAGGACTTTGCCATATAGTTTTGCAGTTCTTCAGAAATCTGTAATGACTCACACTCACTAAGGTGAAGTACAACAAAATACTAACATCTCCTTTACAAGAAAAAAGAGGCAATACAAGATAGAACAAATAAGAAGGCATCATTAAAGAGGCTGACCACAAAGGGACCGTGATTGGTAAGCTCCCTTCAACCTACTGATGCAAATCATATTTACCATAGGTGTAGACACGCTCTATGGAAGTGAGTTGTGGAAAATCTGGTCAGTTTGGGCCTCAGCCTGTCCAAGCAAAGGTAGGTCTTAATCACATTTTGCAGTTTGAAAGTAATGTGGTGGTTTAATCCAGTATAAGTACACTGAAGAAATCCATCAGGTGTGCAACGTCTGTGGGGACATACATTCCACTTTCCCTGCTTGAAATTATAAATGGTTTAATAGAGAACCCACATATCAACAGCTTCAACTTTTCCAACATTGTTRGGAAAAAAATTTAAGCTGTTTGTAAATCAGAGATCTTTTATGTACTAATGTGCTTATTTTTAAGTCTCCATGTTTTCCTTCCTCATGACTTCACCAAGAAATTTAAGAAAACATATTTGCAATTACTAGGAAGGAAGGAAGGAAGGAAGGAAGGAAGGAAGGAAGGAAGGAAGGAAGGAAGGAAGGAAGGAAGGAAGGAAGGAAGGATGGGATGGAGGGAGGGAGGGAAATTGATTTGATGAGAAGGCAAATGAGCAATCCTCTTTTAGATTAGCACACTTTAAAATACCTTTGTAACTCCAGTCCTAATGCTGCTCTTTAGGACAACAAAATTTTGAGAAAACAAGATAGTCAACAAACTTATGCATTGCCTTTTCTGGGTGGGGTAGGCTTTCACAAAACTCTAATTATGAAAATTTTAAAGACTTGGTGTTACTGTATATTCAATCTACAGAAAACATTACAAGAGAACTCAGATTAGGAAGAAAAGTGATGAGTGGGCAGAAGATTTTTTCAAAATCTCTGGAGAAAAGGAACAATAGCTTTATAAGAAACGTGACTATTTGAGGGAGTGTGAGCTGGGGAATATGACCTTTTGAAAGAGTTAAGACTATATAAATTGCACCTGTGTGAAAAACCAATGTAACTAATTCTTACCTCCCTGGTTTTCAGACGCATGGAACCAGAAATGGACTGGCAAGAGGAAGAGAGCAGACAACTGCTGGGCTATGGTTGCAGGCATAATATCTTTCCTCAAATAAACTGTAGTACCTTTGTAGCAGTATGATATCTCACAGTGTTTTATTAGCCTCCTGTTGAAGTGACATATAAAATGTTGTGCTACAGAATTAATGCCCTAGAGTTACATTATTTTGGGGTCACTTAGGTGGGAAAGAAATGTTGGAAAGGTGGTTTATTAGGATTGGCAAACTGTCTCTATTGAAATATTATTTTTGGTGCAGTGAGGACTTGGAATAACATCACTTATCACACTCCTTTGATGACAAGGATGTCCTATAGTCTTTCTCAACTTTTTTTTTTTCTTTTTTTTTTTCTGTGAGGTCTTTTTCCTCATTTTCCTCATTCCCTCTTCTGCCCCCTGAACTAGGCTATTGAGAAAACAGTAAGTTTAAAATAAACACTGCGTCCTATGTAAATTTTCATTACTGTGATCAGTTTAAGTCATGACACTGCCATGTGGGAGACAAAAAATCACTTATGGAGTTCACTTGTTTTACTTTTTTTTGTTTTTCTACTGTTTGTTGTTTAAATGAAAATAGTGCCAGCCATGCAGAGACTGTGTTCTAGTTGGTAAACTTGATTTAAGAACACATTCTATAATGTCTCACTTCCCAAGAAGCAGACAGGATCCACACTGTAAAATTAAAATGCGTTATTACTTCGTTTTTCCCTCTTATCTCCATTCTACCCCCACCCTGTCTTCCCTCTTCTTTTCTTTTATGTCTTAATAAAGTAGAACTTAGAGACTGTTTCAACCTCTATCAGAAAAAGTATTTTTTCCTCTAACTTCAATCATTACTTTTTCACAATTTTGTTAATTTATTTGTTCTCATTATTTGGTAAGAAAAGCATTTGTCAAGAACGATTCTTAATGCTTGTGTATTTTTTCAGCCTAACTTTGAACGTTAAAAGCCAGTAATTTTTAAAGATGACCCTGCAAAAACTATGTACAACATGTCTAGCAGGTCCAACAAAATTCTGCTTGTTTCATGCGCCACTGTTGCATGCCAGTAGTCAGTGAAACATCCTCCTTCTTAGGGGGTCTCTGAATACAGCATTGATCCTTAAATTAATGTTTCAGAGGAAATAAGCACAAGCAATATTGGTCCTTACGGAAAACACCCTGAGGAAGCTAGGGAATGAATATTAACAAGAAAGGTGCAGCTCCTTGTTGTTGAATTTCAGCTCTAATAAATAACGCATAGTCATCTCAATATTGCATTTGAAGGGCTAGCAGAATTTTATAGCGTGCATTCAACATGAAGGCTCCTGATTTTGCCAATTAGCAACAAACATAATGAGACATTTAACTGGGGACGTGCTGTCTGAACTGCAACTGGATGGGAGGACTTACCTACTTAGGAGGTGGTGCTTCTTCTTTTGGGAGAAGGGAATAAAATGCATTTATTTAAAGAAAATAATACATATGCTTATGTATAAACCAAGTAGCAATTATTATCATGTTTTTCCAGGTTATTTTGTAAAACTGATCTGGTTATTTTGTACAAAATAGGAAAAAAGGAAGAAAAATGTGCAAGAGTTGGGGTTTTCTTTCTTTGTTTGGTTGGGTTGTTTTTTTTGTTTTGTTGTTGTTGTGGTTTTTCCTGGGCTTTTTTGTTGTTTTTTTTTTCTTGTCCAGGCTTGTGCATAAACAGAAATATATCATTTATGTGGAATTTTCTTGCATGCTTTGTACATAGGAGAATTTTTTTTCTTTTTTTCTGTAGCTTCACTGAATCATTGTGATTTGTTTCCCCCAGAAAGGTAAGGAATCTTCATAATTTAAATTAATTTCAAAAGAAAATGCACAATGTGAGCAAATTCATTTGATCTGAATGTCAAGACATCTGCAAGCCACATCCTTACAAAGAACATGTGCTCATCGACAGTGCACACAAGTAATTAAACTCAACCCTAATTTTCTTAAATGTAATTGAATTTCATGGTGCGTGGAGTATTGTGAAGTTACCTACCAGGGGTTTCAATAAGCTTTGGCAGCATTAAAGACAGTGTGTTTATACAATCACAGTGAGAAGTTTAAAAAGTCACTGATTCCCTAAATGTTAAAACCTATGACAAGCTGTTTTTTCATTTCTTTTGAACAGTCAATTCACATCTCTACACAAATCCCCTTTATGAAGCTAGGGGTTTTTCAGGATCTTCTGTTTGCTAAAGGTGAAAAAAATGATAATTTTGCGTCTGCAGAGTGGCATTCTGCTCGCAACTGCTCTCAGCAGCAGGTAAGAATTCTTTATGAATTTATGTGTCCTTTCTCCTGGTGAGTCTTTGAATTTGTCACTGTTCTTCAAGAGCCACTTGAAAGCAGACCAGCTTGTGGCTTTGATTGTATCACTGAACTCTAGGTTGAAAAAAACCATTCAAGGGTGTATTTTTTTTCTTTTGCTTTTACAACAGCTTCATAGCTGGAAGGCTTCCAAATGCTGTGAGATGAAATACACATGATTCGGAGTACATTTACTTGTTGTGATGCATTCAAGATGCTGTATTGTCCATAGTCTTTTAACTTCCATTTCCCCCACCCTCCCCACCATAGTAGACTATGATAGTTCTACTTCAAAAGTAAAATCCCATCTTCTTTTCAGATCTGTCTGGAAAAATAGTTTTTGTCCTAGATATGAGAAAAGAGAATCATGAGTTTTACTTTTATTGTGAGTAGTAGCAATTTTTAGGCAACTTTTGCTGCAGGCCTGAGTGGATGTGATTTGCACATCACAGCACCTACAAGGCCAAAAGTAACAGAAACTGAAATATGGCAATAGACGCCAAGCCTCATGCCCAATTTATTAATAATTCTCAGGCTTATTTATGTCCAAGTACAGCTATACTGCAGATCAGGTTAATCTGATGATCAAATGGAAAGACTAAGATGGAAGGGAAACCCATGGAAAACATTGAGACTATAAATGGCCAAGTATATCAATATTAGCAATATTTGAAATTATAGATAACTCTCCCACTCCTGACAACTCAAAGAAGCTGACAATAGGAGCTTTAAACTTTGTCCCAGTCTCAGAGTTTGGACATCATTGGCATAAGTGAAACTTGGTGGGATGTGCCCTGTGACTGGAGGGCCATGACGGATGGTTACAGGCTCTTCAGGAGGGATAAGCACAGCAGAAAAGTGTTGCAATGATAATGGAAGGTCTGGAACAGATGGAGCTTACAGTTGTTAATGACATGGCTGAGAGCCTCTGGGTAATGATTAAGGGACAAACAAATAATACGGGTGGGATGTCATTGTGGGAGTCTAATATAGGCGGCCTAGCCAGGACAATGATGCCAAGGAATTATTCTCAATCAACTGCCTGTGTCCTTATGAGGGATTTCAACTTGTTGGAAATTGACTTTGAGTATCACATCTGACAAGAACAGATGCAGAAAGCTCCTAAAACACCTGGATGACAACTTCATGGTACAGGCACTCAGAGACCTGCCTAGAAAAGATATACTGATTGATTTGCTGCTTGTCAGCAGGGGAGGTCTTGTGAGTGAAATGGAGATTGGTGCCCATCTTGGCCACAGCAACCACAAAGCGACTGAGTTTAAAATCTCTCTTGATAGGACGAAAAGTGTCAGGAAGATTTCAGCTCTGGACACAAGGAGAGCAGACTCCAAGCTGCTCAGTGAAGCAGTGAGTAAGGTTCCCTGGAAGAATGTTTTTGAAGGTGGTGAAATCCATCAGTGCTGGTCACTTTTTACATACCACCCCCTACAAGCAATTCCAGAATGTCAGAAGTCAAGCAGACAAGGCAGAAAGGTGACTTGGCTGAACCGAAATCTTCTCTTGGAAATAAGGTAAAAAGGAAGGTATATACCCAGTATAAGTAAGGACAGGTGGTGTGGGAGGAATATAGAGATGCTGCTTGCCACAGGGAGAAAATTTACATGGTCAAAGTTCCACCGGAGTTGAAGGTGGCCAGAACTGTGGGATGGAACAAAAAGAGGGGGTTTTAAATACATTAACGGCAAAAGGCAGTGCAGATATTGCATCTCCCAGGATGAGGATGGTCATCCCACAAACAGGGACATAGAGAAGGCAGAGATGTTCAATGCTTTCTTTGCTTGTGTCTTCAGTACTAAGGGGTTGTCAGTGCCCTGAGTTAGAGGACTGTGGCTGTGAGAGTGAGAGAATACCAGTTGACCCTGAAGTTGCAAGAGGTCTGCTGCTCCACTTGGTTCCCTGTAATTCTATGGGTTCTGATATGATTCATCCAAGAATACTTAAAGACCTGGCTGGCACCGCTACAAGGCCCCTCTTAGCAATTTTTGAATAGTCTGGGAAATTTGAGAAGGCCCGAGTTACTGGAAGCTGGCTAACAGTGTTCCAATTTTCAAAAAGGGCAAGAAGTATGACCTCGTAAACTACATGCCTGTAAGTCTCACTTCCTTCCTGGTAAGGTTATGCAAAAGATTGTTCTGGGAGGTATTGAAAAACACCTGAAAGACAACACAGTCATTGTTCACAGCCAGTACAACTTCATGAGAGGAAAGTCCTGCTTATTGAACCCAATTTCCTTTTGGAAATTTTCTTTTTGGAAAACCAGTTGATATAAATTTTTTGCATTTCAGTAAAGCTTTCAGTAGTGTTATCTCACAGGATACTTCTGGACAGAATGTCTGGCACACAGCTGGATAAACATATCATGGATAGGTGACAGGTCAGACACAAAGGGTTACAATGAGTGGGGTGACATCAAACTGGCAACCTGTCACTAGTGGGGTTCCACATGACTCCATGCTCTGCCCTGTGCTCTTCAAAACATTCATAAATTACTTGGACACAGGACAAGAAGGGATACTAAGCAAGTTAGCAAAATATACTAAAATCTTCAGTATTAAATGACATTTTTGTTTGAAGTGATAGCATTTTCTGTAACATAAAGGGTATATATTTAAGGAAGAAAGGCAAATCAGTCTATCGATATAAAATGGTGAGCTAGAAAGTGTTGAATTTTTTTTTAATAGAGAGAATAAGAGTATGCAGTCTGTAAAGTAAAAGTCCAATGAAGTATTTTTGGAATGAAAAAGGTTTTGTATGGTTTTACTAAAATGGCTACAAATCATTAGTAAAATAATGGAGAGTTAGATGCCTCAGCTTCTAAATTAAATGTTTAATGGAAGTCTCCTGAAGATTGCAGGCCATAGACTAAGAGATACCCAGTTTCCTATATGCTTCCCCCGCCATGCAAATAAATTACATCATCTGAATGTATCTCCGTAAGGGAAGAAACTCTTCCACCTCTGTGGAACAAAGAAGCAGCAAGAAACTGCTCATCATCCAGAAACACATATTTTTTTTATCTCATATATGTCCTAATAACTTGATCTTCCTAAGTGATTTCTGTAATCCCTAATGCTCTAACTACCCAACTCACAGCTTTGTTCTCCTTTTCATTTTTAAACCCTCAAAAAGGCCAAGGTAAATCTACAGGGCAGAAACCTACCTAAAACATTTCTCCTGCAATAGTTACAGTTCTTTTCTGTTTGTGAAGAAAGCTCAGTGTTAGCCTGGGGAATCTGTTGTCTGCTTGTTGTGTCTGTTCAGTGTGCATTAGCCACAGAAGCTCTGCCCATTCTTTATTGAAAACTGTTAATCTCTGGATGCCACAGTCATGATCACTGAAATAAGATCAGGAAGTGAATGTCAGAGGCTTTACTCTGTGTAGCAGCATCTGACAAAGAAGTTCATTGTTATTGTTGAAAAAACTTTTGGTGTGTGTTTGAAAGATATCTATTCTATTTAGATACACTGGTCCTCATCACTTCTTGCCACATCAGAGTGCAGCTGACAGAATACCAGTGGTTTATAAAGGCTGTACAGAGAAACAGAAAGATCCAAGATAATGCTTGTAGCAGCATCTGATTGACTACAGTCTCATAATARTGAATCAACAAATATTCTTCAGAAATCTCAAAACAGCCTAAGCCTTCACAAAGAATTAAAATATTTTCTTTTTTCTGTTTTGTAGATTTTCCTGGATTATAGGATTCTTATGTCTTTGGAAACTACCATAATAAAATATAAAAATATTCAATGTAATTACTTAACATATTTGTTATGTGCAGCAAACACATAATTTATTGTAATTGGGATTGAGCTTGGGACCACCAGGACAAATAAGAATAGCAGTCTTCATTCTGTAAGATAAAGACAAACTCTTATGCTTCAAAGCTGTAGAGAAATATCTTGTGTGACTCAGAAATAAAAGATATTACATTCCCTACCTTGAACAGAGTTAATACCAGGCTGCCTAGGACCTGACTGTGCAAGTTTGGCAGATGGTAGGAAGTGCTACATATGAAGTTTCCATAATTTCACCATGGAGGGTGGTCTTTGATGTAAAAGAGGAATTAATATTGGTACCAAGTTCAGAAAGAGTGATGAGATACAATACGTTTTCCTTCATGATTAACTTTGCAGCTTGCCTCTGTTCTGGCCTAGTAAGTCTTTTCTCAGTATATGCTCCTTCCAAGCTGTAACAAGAACTGGACAAAACATGAAAAAAACTTTTTCACAAAACAGGCTTGTCCAGTATGTGATTATGTCTTGTAAAGTATACACTAAGACTTGTATAATGGATTTTTTTTTCTTGAACTTCACTGTTAGAGCTTGTTCTCCCTGTTGCTGGATGTGCTCCAGATGGTAACATTGCCATTTGTTGCTATGGAAATCAATGCCAGAGGTTGCAGGGCTAGTGAGACTGTGCTGGGTAAATCACTTAATGGAACATGACATTGTCAGACATCTATTATCTTTCATTTATGATAGTTTAATTTTCTCGCTTACTTTGCTGGGCTGCTACCACTTACTGCTTAATAGCCCTGGTACAAGAAGTATTTTTTAATGTATTGTGGCTTTATTGCAAACCTTTACCCCTGTATCATTCAGATGTTTTTAATCCAGATTTAAAATAAGTGGACATTACAAGGAATGGACTCCCATCTTACAAGACTCTGTGAACTTTGTATGAGCTAAATTTTCTCAGGGAAATCTGTTGGAGGAAAGTACATGTACTCCAGAAAAATAGATAATTAGTGTGTGATGTTTATAGCTTGCAAACTAAGTTAGGCTTTTATACCAATTACATTAATACAGAAATTAAATTTAAATTTCCCCTTGCTCTTCAATTCTATATATAATATAATAAAAGAAGGCTAAAGTTAGTGATAAGAGTGTGTGGTAAAAAAAAAAAAGAAGCATTGACTTTTAAGTTCAATGTACAAATTTGTGATATTTGAAGGTGCATCCTGTTTACAGCAAAATGGAAAGAATTTAACTGGAAAAAAGAAAAGACATGAGCAATTTTAAAAACATTTGTTTATTTTTAAGATAAGAACCAATCTTTTTTTTCTTTAGCAGAAGTTAGAAAGCCATCCTTAGATRTGTGAGAGATCTGAAAATTGTTCTTAAGAACCAGTAGTTTTTCTTTTTGCTCCTCTTCTTGTTCATTCTTCCATCTTCAAGGCCGTGTTCTCTGTGGTAAAAAGTGTTGGAGTGACACTAAAATAAGCGCTTCTGATGTGCTTCACAGCTAAGAAGCTGACTGCTATTAATCTTTGACTTCAAAACAAGAAACAACTATATCTGCTGTCACCTAGGAAGTACAAAAGCATCATAAAAAGGTGTAGTGCAGAATAAAAATTTACTGCACTAGTCAACCATTATAATGTCTGGAATAAAAACATATATTTTTTAAAATTTACATGATAATGAATATTCAGTATTTCTTATATATCAAATCTGTATAAATCAATCAACATAATGAGTAATTATTCAATTATTCTTATTAATCTCTTACTCCTTCCCCCTACTTCTTCTCTAAATATATTGTAAACCTGATGTAAAATCCAATTAAAACCTTGCCATGTGCCAGATTCTATTTGGATATTCCAAAGTTGCTAAGTGCTTTATTCTATCTGGATGTTCTAAAGTTTGCAAGTAAAATTTATTTTTCATCAAACCTCCTGAGAACTTTGTATTTTCTCCCACACACCTCCTACAGTATGCACAACTACCTTCCCCTGCATCCACTGGGTGGGACAGGACAAATCCAAAGTAGAAAATCTCCAACTGGGAAACAAGTCATGCAAACCAGACCAGCAATAGCTGTACCTAGCTGATTGTCAAGATGAGAACCAGAAGACCAACTGCCTCAAGTGGTAGCCTTTCATGCAACCGGGTAAAAAACAGGAGGAATTGGAGCTCCAAGACCAGTCAAAAAGTTATAATATTGTAGGAATAGCTGAAACATGGTGGGACAACTCACATGACTGGTGGATCATGGTGGATGGCTCTAGGCTGCTTCATAACGAGAGACAAAGGAGAAGGGGAGGGGGAGTCAAAGTCATGCTCTGTGTTAAGGGGAAACTTAAGTGTCTAGAAGGAAACTGCAGCAATTGTAAAACCCCTATTGGACCTCTCTGGGTCAAGATCAGAGGGGGATCTTACAGTGGGCATCTGCTTCCAAACCAAGATGATAAGCCCAAGAAAGTAATAATTGGGTCATTGTTGAGCAAGTTTCAGGTCAACAGAACTTGATTCTTGTGGCGACTTTAAATACCCAGAAAAATCACGTCACCCTGGAATGTTCCTGGAATGTGTAAAATGCTGCTTCCTCAAGCACATTACTTATGCCAACAAGGAATGAGTTGGTACTGGACTTCTTACTCCCAAACTAAGAAAACTTGCTCTGTGCTATCTCGATTCATGATGGCCTTGGCTGCACTGATCACTGTGTTGTGGAGTTTGGGATCCTGATGAGCATGCTGAAGGAGAGAACCAGAACAAAGATTGCAGATTTTAAAAGAACAAGCTTCTGTTTGCTCAGAGCTCAGCTGAGACGGATTCTGTGGCAGTTTTTCATAAACTATAAAGCAGCTAGAGAGTGCTGGGAGTTTTTCAAGAACACTTTTGGAAGCATAAAAACTCTTGGTGATCTTTAGAAGAATTGGAGCAAGAGATCCCAACTGTGAGCTTCTGAGTCTACCAGAATCCTAGAGAGAAGGGTACCAGAGATGTTGAGAACTACAAGGCATTTCCAGAGCATGCAAATATGAAGTTAGAATTCAGATTGAATTAAAATTAGTCAGAGATGTCAAAGACTACAAGAGGGTTTTTCAAGGATGTAAACCACAATCAGAAGCAGAAGGAAAATATTAGCCTGCTGACAAAGGGGRGAGGGGGCTTTGTTTCCAACAACAACAAAAATGCTCCTTTTCAATGCATTCTTCATCTCTGTCTTTACCAATACTGCTGGGGTCCCAACCTTGGCAACAAAAATCCAGGTTGATGTGAATGAAGCACCTTCCGTGAAAAGTTGGTATGTGAACTATTATAAAGTATATTCTCTAGCAGATAAGTTAATAAAAAGAATCGAGAAAAAATATTTTATCAAGATTATGCATTTTGGTTCTTGAAATAAAATACTTAATGTTTTCAATGAAAATCAATTATCTGAAGTAAACTTTACAAAATTTGATGAAGTACCCATAAATACAAATTGAATTAAATATTTTGCTCCAAATTTATGCTTAGCAAATATCTCAAAAATAATTCAGCATTTCAGCCCTGAAGCAGTCTGAGACTAACCTGAGAAATCAGGAAATATTCAAATGCCTACTTATTCTCTATATTGTATTTTAAAAAACAAACCACAAGAAAGCCCTTTTGTTAATTCAGTACTTAAATTACCAACCTTTTACTTTTCTTAGGTGTGCATTAATTTTGATGCTAAAGAGAAAGGAAAACAGAGACCTTTGGTTTAACATATGGGTGTGTGTGGATGCTTCTTTCATCAGAAACATTGTCAGTCAGGATCTTGATTGTTATCTCAGTCCAAGAAAACAAGAAAAAACCCCAACATTATAAAAGTCTAACAGTTTACAATAGAAATATAAAGCAAAAAAGCAGATGAGTTCTGATGGTATGATAAAGTGAAAAACGAGGTAAATAGTAGTCAGATGGCTGGGCTGCTTATTATGGCTATCTGTGGGAGTAGGCATTGGTGTTCTGCTTGCCTGTAGACTTAACACAAAGGAGAGTTTTTGTGATAAAACTGGAAGGAATCACTGAATCACCTGTGATGATAACTCTCAAGCATATGTCAAAAATTCAAAATGGAGGACGAAATTTAATTATAGCATTTTGTTAGGGAAGACGTCAACTTCAAGATTTGTTCTAAAGTAAAAGGGGAAGATTAGCTGTTAGCAAAGATATATTTTTAACAGAGTTGTGCAATGAGAAATGTAAGTGAAAGAGGCAATGATGTTGAAAAATCAAGCTTGTGGAGGTTCATCTACTATAGCAGCTGTCAGTCTTCCTTGTGAAGACTTCATTGAGTGGTGTTGTCCTACGTTCCTCCAAAACCTTAGTCATTCTGCTGAAACATGGTTTTGGTTAGACAGACGTACTTACTACTGGTGGTTGGAAGAATTATATTCTATATGAAAACCACAAATTTTCATGAGCCTGTCAGATGTGGTCCCAATGAAGATTGTTGGGTTTTGTTTTATATGTGTATCTGGAGCAGGTTTAGGGTATACAGAACTCTGAAGATTGCCTTTTTCTTTCCAACATAAATGAAGACAAGCATAATTGTTTAGTTTCAAGACAAAACTAAGTCACAAAATTGTTTTCTGACTCTGTTCTCAAAACTTGAAAGTATTGCTTTTCTGGTGTTTCTGATCCAATTGCTTTTCCAGTGTGTTGGTACAATTGCATTTCCATATGTTCTATCCTCCCAAGTGAAAGTGAATCCAAACAACAAAAAGAAATCAAAAAGACTGGCCAATGAGATTTTAGCATTGTTTTTCTGTCTATCATGTTATATTTGTGCTTAAATTAGCAGTTGAATTTATGTTTTTCAAGAAGAGATTTTTGGGTTTATGTAAAACAGTGCTTTCCAACTAGAGAATTCTGGTTTATGTTTTGACAGCTGTAACTGGCTTTTTGAAGACTTTGCAAATGGAAAAATGAGAAATCTACAGGAAAAAAATGGAAGGGCCATGGTTTTGATTACTTTTTTTGCTAGCAAACCTTAGACTCAAGCATTTCATGCATCATCTCTGGATTCTTGTTTACTCACTGAGCTCATCTTAATTAAGTATTTGCAGCCCATCCTTATTGCATGCCTATGCATCTTTCCTTTCAGCTGAAATTGAGAATAGTTTTGAGTTTCCCACCAAATGTTTAGAATTGGCATGCTGTCTGGTTTTGTATGTAAAAATTTCTCTTCCCTTAGGACAGGTTTATCCTTGAACAAATGTCAGGCTGAAATACAAGAAATCTGTGACAGGAGTTTTTGTTTCCCCCTTTCCCTACCAGAAACCCTGAGTGAAAGCCATGAAAGCATAGAACAGCATTATTATTCATTTATTTTTAAGATAGAGAACAGGCATTTAATTTCCCCTCTATTTTTGTAAAGCTCAGGACTTAAATTACATCTGTATATTATAAACCCTACAAGATGAAACTCTCTATGAAAGGAAATATGCTTTTCTCAGGGATTTTTTCCTAACATGGATTAATAGAACACGTATATAAAATAGAACAATTATAGTTTCTATAAGGCAGAATACTTCAGTGTTGTTAATTCAAAAGCAAATATTCAGTCATCAGAAAACCTGAGTGAGTGTTTTCCATCCTATCTTCTCCTTTTAAAGTTATCCACTTCTGACCAGCTTTAGTGATGGCAGAATATTCTTTATTTCTCTGTTTTGTGACAGCGTCTCTTCTGCAAACTATCTCAATAATAAAATAGTGTCTCAAAGTGTTTACTATAAAGGAGGAGAAAATGATGTTTGATGGTCTCTGAACATTTCCATACATTGTGTGCAAAGAAATCACTGTAAGAACATAAGTTCTTACATATAGTATATAGTATTCTCAATACTGCTTTAGTATGTGCATCCAGTTTGCTTTTTTAAACTATCATTTCTCAGTTCTCTTTCTCTTCAATTATTTCTGGAATTTCAGGACAAGGACCAGACTTTTTTTCTAACAAAATCAAATCAATCATTTTCATGAATTGTATCAGCAACAGGAATTTATAGTATAAATTTTGGTATCTTGATATTCAAATCTTCCTTGTGGTTTTGGGGTTTTGTGTTTTTTATTTTTTCGGTTGTTTGTTTGGCTTCTTGTTTTTGCTTTTACATGACTTTTTCTTTTACTTTTTGCTTTAATATATGTGCCCATACGTCCAAATGAGACACAGTTTCTGTTTTCAGAGACTAGTTTAAAGAGAATTCATTAAGTACTGTATGAAATTTGCCACTTTCTGAATATTGCCATTAATTGAATACAGAAATATAAAGAGAGTACTGTAATTCTTTTGGTCTCCCTGTATATTAAGTCAGTCTGAGGGATAAACCCTTGAGACACAGAAATACTCTTATATAGCGTACTAAGTTATTTTTTATTATTTCTTAAGTAAGCTATCCAGGAATAAAATAAAGCTCAATATTTTAACTTTATACCTTGTTTTATAACGCTAAAAGAACACGTTTTCTTCTGCTTGAAAAATATATCCATGGATATATATAGAATTGACATATACTTGTAAGGACATAAAAAGAATGAGCTACTCTCTTCAGGTAGAGGAGCCCCAGAAAAACCAAATATAATTGCATAATAGCATAAAGACAATCAAGGGACTGGAAAAATTGACTTAATATAAAACACTGAAGTAACTAAATATGAATGAGGGCTTGGCTGAGGAATTGCTACCAGTGAAGGTCAGGACCAGAAACATTGGAGGAACATAAACACTGTGTGTGGAGAAGAGTTCCATAGTGCAAACCATGAACCTTTTCTTTTCCAAAAGCATAACTGAGAGCAATTTGATAACACTGAGAGAGTATCATAGAAAGCCTCCACAGTAAAAAATGAGAGACTGCAAAATAATCTCTCTCTCAAAAAACTCCAAAGTTTAAAAAAATTAAGGTAGTATTGTGGGAAAATAATCCTATATGTGGTAGCAGTTCAGAAGCAGAAAAAATCCAAGGACATAAAATAAAATAGACAAGAGAGCAAGTTCCATCTCAACATGTGGAACAAATTTTTACATTGAGGGATGCAGAATACTGGAACAGGCTGCCCAAGGAGCTCATGGAATGTCCCTGCCTGGAGACATTCCAAACACAACTGGATGAATTCCTGTGTAATCTCTCCAGGTGACCCTCCCTTGGCAGGAGGGTTGGACTGGATGATCTCCAGAGGTCTCTTCCGATCTTAGAAGTTCTGTGAATCTGCGGATCCCCCTTTGGTCAGTTTGGGTCACCTGGCTGTGTCTCTTCACAAGCCCCAGCTGTTGTATGGCCCTGTGTGGCCATACAAAAAGCAGAAAAAAGGCCTTGGTTCTGTGTAAGCCCTGCCCAGCAATAACAAAATCATCTTTATATTATCAACCCTGTATTCAGCATGAATACAAAACACAGCCCTGTGAAAAACATAAACTCTACCCCAGCCAAAACTGTCATACCACGTTTAAAATACTATACATGAAAGCACAGTCTTACATGTATACTTGAAAGAGTACCTAAAATTCAAAATAAAAATGAATTGATCATATTTACTGGAACAACAACTTTACATGCTTTTGAATATTTTACTGTACATAATATTTTTTTTCCAAGCACATATAGCTTCTTCTGTTGTATTCTGTTGTCCTAATCTGTGATGTCAGAGTATGAAAGACTGAGCTCTGTGCTTTATCTCTCAGAAATAGCTATGTATCAGTGGTGAGGGAAGGGGAAGGTTCGTAAAAAGGGATGTGGATTGTCTAATACTGGCTTTTTTACCCCACCCTTTGAATCCAAATATATGTACCAGTATTTGGGGGTACATAAAAGTGCTGGTGAATAAATTATTTGAAACTTGCAAATATTTCCTGAGATTATCAACTGCAGGGCTGTTATCTGTAATTTGCAGATGGTACCTTTTGCTCAGCCTGGAGTAATTCAATTTAATTAACACTGTGCACACTGATAAATTAATTTTGATTGCTATATGTAGACTGTTAATATAAGACTGCTATAGAAATCTTACTGAATTTATTCTGGAAATTTCAAACTGTAAGAAATGTTTTCAAGCACTTTTTATTGTACCACAGGAAAGAAGCCATTGTGTTTCCATGCTGCACAGATCCCAGTTCCCATTTACTCTGGATGAGTTTACTCGTACTGACCATGCACAGCTGTTGTACCTCCTGAAGGGTATTTTGGGATTGATTAACCATCTGCTGATTCTCACTGTAACAGCTCAGTGACAACAGCATGAAGGAATTTACTTTAGATAATCTGCAAAGATGTGGACACTACAAATAGTCCTTTTCCAGCAGTTGCTCTGATTGGTATTCTGGCTACTGCCATTGAGTAATAGGATTTGGATTCAATCTGAATTTTGCAAGTTTATCTATATTGGTCTGTGTAGGGCATCTAATTAGAAGTTTTAAAAAAAGATGCTTGATGTTCTTAAGTGTTAGAGTTTGTTGCTTCTTTACGCACATTATCAGCACAAGAATTTGTTAAAATGTTTTGCATATTAATATAAGAAAAAGCTATATTTGGAACTTACTAAGATATTTCTAAAGTTAACTCCTCATAATTTCACAGGGTGAACAAGTCTAGAAATGCAAGATCTTTTCAGCTGAAGCAGAGTTAAAGTGCTGATTTGGAAGAAAAATGTGGGGGGGACCCCCAGACAACCCAAAGATAGCTGTTGTGTTACCATATAACTGGAGACTTGATAGTTCTCATGATTGTTATTCCAAATAAGATAAATATTCATTCTAAATGAGAGCTGGACATATGGTGCAAAGTTTCTCTTGCTGAGTGCAAAATAGCTGGCCAAAATCTGCAATGTTTTATAAAGCTAGAAATATGTTCATTTTGGCAGTTGTGTTTTGACTACTTTCCCTGTCTCTGCTTTAAAAGCACAGTATTTTGACAGGAATCATGGAAGTAAACTAGTATTTTAAATACAATCTATTCCTTCCAATGCATAGATACGTATTTCAGAATTGTAAAAATTAAGAATACAGAAATACCCTGAATAGCATTCACTGGGGAAAGGTTAGTGATGATTGATACACTAGGTAGGTTGCATATAGCAACATTGTTGATAATAGCTATCTTTTTCTAAAACAAATAATTTATAATTTCAAACGAACAGAGCAGTATAGTGCTGCATTAAATTCTGTGATTTATTATGCAGAAAAAAAAAAAGATTTAGACAGCCATGTAGAGTTTGGGTAAAATCATTATGGCATAATAGGATTTTAAAATAAAAGTTCACCAAACTCTCAGGTCATAGATGCAATAGTTGAAACCTCTTGTCTTTAGTGTCATTAATGCCACTCTTGATAGCAGTCACTTTCATTCCCACAAAGGCAAAACTGATAATAGAGAAAAAAGTACAAGTATTTTCCAATATTCTTAGTACTTTTCCATTCCTGTGTCTTCTGTTTATTAAGATGCTGTGTGCCTACAAACATACAAGTTAAATATCTCAGTATGAATTGTGAACTGGATATCTAACAGGACAGCAGCATAGTTCYATTTTACTGAACTGGTGCTTGAAGTGGATGGAGTAAGCAGGCATTAAGAAAACTACTCTTGTGTGGCTGGGTTTCTGCCAGGGAACTTGATATGCCACAGTGCAACCCAGCCTGAAATGTGACTATATCTCATGATAAACTACAGCACACCTTTGGAAAAGAGCAATATCAATAACGGATCTATCAATTTATTGCAACCTTGCTGCTCCTGTGGAGTCAGGGAGTGACACTACTTCCTGATTTGTTTCATGTCTACATTTAGGAAGTTTCTGCCAAATCATCTTTTGCCTGACTTACTCTCATAGAGACAATTTGAATTTCCTAACAAACCAATTATATTTTCAAATTTTGGATTTTTTTCTATATCATAAGTTAAAATAATGTTTTCTTACTTTTAACAAGCTCAATTTCCAACTTTGGATCTCATTTTTCTAGCTACTTTATCCAAAATTAAATTCTCTGGCTAGATACTCAAAATGTGGTGGGTTTGATCATCCCATCACAAATGCTGCTCTTCTTGGTTTAAACTCTTGTGAGGACTAGTTGCAAAGAACATTTTTTTTTCTCATTTGTGTTTACATGAGCAAAATATTCCAGCTGCTTCAGTAAGACAGTTTAACATGAAAAACATCCAAACAGTTTAACATGAAAAACAATTGCAATCATACAACCTAAACTTTCATGACGCTGTCAAAGCTGAGAGAAGGGTAAAAAAACTTGTGCCTTGGAATCTTAGAATCCCAGAATATCTTAAGTTGGAAGGGATCCATAAGGATCCACCTTCTTTCTCCTCACAGTACTCTCTAAAACTAAACCACATGACTAAAAGCCTTGTTGAGGTGCTTCTCAAGATCGGGTAGGATTGGCACCCTGACTACTTGTCCAGGGAGACTGTTCGTGTAACCAACCATAGTGAAGAATCTCTTCCTAATGTCCCATCTGAAATTTCTTTGATGCAGCTTCATTTGATTTTCTTGTGTTCTGTTGCTTGTTACCAGAGACCATAGATTAGTGCCTGGCCCTCTGTTACCATCATTGGGAAAGATGTAGACTACATGAAGATGTCCCTCAGCCTCTTCTTTTTCAAGTTGAACAAAGCAAGTTACATCAGCTTCCCCCTGCAAGCCTTGGCCTTGAGGCTTTCCATCATTTTGGACACCCCTCTTTGAATGCTCTCTAACAGCTTTTTACCCTTTTTCTGTTGTGACCCAAAACTGCACACAGGGCTTGAAGTAAACCCCAGCACATCACTTGCCTCGCTCGTGATGCTGTGCCTGCTGCCTCCAAGACATACTTGGCCCTCCTGGCTGCCAGGGCACTGCTGACTCATGTTCAGCTTGCCATCAACCAGGATACCCTCTTCCCCTTCCATGGAGCTTCTTTCTAGCATCTCATTCCCCCATCTGCCCATACCTCCAGGGCTGCACAATCCCATGTGCAGAATACAGAACTTGCTCTTGTTAAATTACAAATGGCTGGTGATTGCTCATCTCTCCAGTCTGGCCAGTTCTCTCAGAAAGGCCTCTCTACCCTTGAGATGGGCCATTATCCTCATCAATGTTTGATTTCAGGTTGTTATAGTGCCTTTAATGTTGTTCTTTATTGTTCTTTATCATCTAATTGTTCTTACAGAAGTAATGTCTTCTGCATTTTACTTCTTTCAGATGTGCTGCATCTCAGTTTTAAATCTGTAGAATGTCCCGTATCCCATGTTTTGGGAGATGAAGGGGGAAGTTTTGTGGAATGCGACAACATTTTTGCCATTTGAATAATGACAGCCTATTAAGATGTTTTGTGCTTCATACTGTTCTCTTGAATTTCCTTGTGGGAAAAGATGAGTTTTTAGCCTAAGATTCTGTTTTCCTGTATAAATATGTTTGAAGCCATGGGATTTTGATGTAGTGAACATTTAAAATAAAGCAGCCTCAGATTCTCCACCAAGCAGAGAAATAGCCGATATGCTGTTATATAATTTGATTTCTTTCTCTTCTCTCTTCTGACTGGTGGAAATATTATAAACGGTAGAGAAATTTTAATAATTGCAAAGTCTGTAAGTGATATGTAATATACTTATATTTTTAAAACTGCTCCCCCTTTTTGCTCTATATTTTAAAGAAAAGGGTCTGTATTGATTTTTGTTGTGCTTGTTGAAGGCATAAATGATTTTCAAAGTTGCAATGGTAGTAATGAAAAAGGGTTACATTCACTGAAGAAAGACCATTACTACTACAGTTTGTAGCTTTTCCTGACAGGAGATTTTGCTACTGGAATTAGACATGACAGATTCTCAGAGATTAATGGTGTTGCTTCAAAACATAAATGGCTAGTTCAGAAGAAGTCAAGAAACTCTGATGAGCTTCAATTTTTCTCAGTGCTGGAGAGTGAAATACACATCTTCCTCGGCTTTTGTTAAGCTGTGGTAGTGTAAAACTGTGTAAAAAAGATAGTACAGCATAGGAGACTTACATTCTTTCTTCTAAAATGTACTGAGAATTGATTTAATTTGGCATTCTCTGAAAACAGTGGGAATTTTTCAATAGGAAAAGGGTTATTTTTATATGAAATAACTTTGAAAACCCCCCCAGCTGCTTTTATCCTGTTTTATGTGTTTTTGTACTTTAGAAGGAATGTGAGATATCAAAACACAGTATTTTTATCTTGGTATGCAAACAAATATTTTATGCATTACTGCTGTAGTGATATCAATTCTCCTGTTTTTCTCCTGTTCTACATGAAAAATAATTGTATTAGAATAAATACTTGTTAAATTGGCCTTTAAGGAAGAAATTTATAGTAAATTTGCTATTCCATGACATGTATCTAATTCAGCAAAAAGCCTGAGAGTGACCTGAGAATTCAGTCACAAGGAAGAACATACTTACAGTCAGCTTAGTATTTGTAAATAGTAAAACCTGTGTCCAGATCATACTTGCACATTCTTACAGTGTGATACTTTTTTCTAAAGTATACATAAACCATTCTAACTATCCACTGTCACTTGCTTTTCTCCCTTCCTGTTCTTTTATTGCGCCAAAGCTAATCCCCTTTTCTAAGTTTTCTAAACTCTCTTTCAATTCATGTTTTCATTTAGATTTCTTTCAGTGTTAGGCAACGTTGTTAACCTTTTTGTTTTTGTATTGCCAGTATGGCACTGGTTTCTTTACCATACTCCTGGCCACTTTCCAAGACAAATTTATCAGCAGCCTGATGCCCCTGGAGTCAGCGTGCCCGCCTGTGCCATTGCCAAGTTTCAACAAAATCTGAGCTGAGTTCAGATACTCAGCTGCAGTTTCTAACAGCACTTGTTTTTTGGGGTTTCGTAAATACACTGGCTCAGTTAATATGTGAGATTCTGGAGTGGAAGATTAAGTTTGATGGAACCTAKGAGTAACAGTATCATATTCTGAGAGTTATCTTCTTCCAGGGAAATTAGGTCCAATTATCTGTTCCATTGGCTTGATATTCAATCCTCTTTCTTAGAAACATGGTCTTATTTAATCTTGACTGACTTATTCTTCTGTAAGTCTCAGTTGCCTTTATTGTTGTCTCTCTTGTCCTGCAGAGAAACTTCTGAAAAAACTCCTCAAAACAGCACATTGGATGTCACCCTTGAGAATTCACCAATTTTTTTCTGACCCATTTTGCCAGCAACAGCTGCTTCTCCATGCAGTAGCAAACATAGGAGTACAAAACACACTGAAAGAAATATTCAATAGAGAGCGGACCTAAAAAATCAAACCATGCTTTTATGTTCTATGGCAATTCTTGTTGCTGTGCTGAGTTTGTCATGTATTATAATATCATCTGAACTAAAATAACCCTGGGGCTTCCATGAATTTTTTATTCATAATATACCAGATAGAGCATGAAGATTTTTTTCTCCTCTGCTAGAACTGTATCAGTAGCTTCAGTACTACACAAAAGAAGATCTTTAGACACTTTTATTTGTTGTCTTAAGATCTGAAATCTTCCATCACAATCCATATCTGAAAATATAAAGTGCTTAAATAAACTGTGTGGGGCTTCTGTTATTTGCCTTTGTGTTTCCTCACTGCATTATCATACAGAGTAGCATAGTAACAAGACAAAATCTTTCATGTTACAGCCAACTGAACCAGTATTTCTAGGGAAAGATCTTTTTGTATTTTTCCTTAATCATTTGCAGCTCAATTTTAGTAAGTGCCAGGTTTTGTCCTTGGGTCACAAGGATCCTGGATAATCCTCCAGGCTTGGGGTGGAGCGGCGGGAAAGCAGCCCTGCAGAAAAAGACCTGGGGATGTTCATCAATATCAGCTGAACATGAGCCAGAGTGTCCCTAGGTGGCCAAGGAGGCCAATGGCATCCTGACTTGCGCCAAAATCACTCTGTCTGGCAAGAGCAGGGCAGCGATTGCCCCTCCATACTGGGCACTGGTGAGGCCACACCTTAAGTGATCGGCTTTGAGTTCCTCAGTACAAGAAGGACATTGAGGTGCTGGAGAGAGTCCAGAAAAGGGCAACAGAGATGGTGAAGGGTCTAGTGAAGAGACTAAATATGATGAACTGATCACAGCCCCCATTCCCCATCTGCCTACACTGCTGAAGGCAGAGAAGGATAGAGAAAATTGAGGGTGAAGCTGAGCCCGGGAAGAAGAAGAGAAGAGATTGTGTTGCCAAGCTTTGAGTATACATCTCATTGTCCTACTCTGAATTGATTGGCAATAAATTAGCTTAATTTCCCTGCATTGACTCTTTTTGCTGATTACAATAATTGATTAATGTCCTTATCTTGAYGCACAAGCCTTTTGACACATTTTTTCTCTCTTTGTCAGCTGAGGAGTGACAGAGCAACTTTTGCGAGTACCTGCTCTCAACCTACCATCCTAAAAGTACCTGAAAGGATGTTGTAGTGAGACGGGTATTGGTCCTTTTCTGATGCAAAAAGTGATGAACAAGGATAGTTTTGCCAGGGTAAGTTTAGATTGAATATTAGGATAAATATCTTCACTGAAAGGACTACTATTTATTGGAACAGGCTGCCCAGGGAAGTGGTTGAGTCACTATCCCTAGAAGTAATTAAAAGAGATGGAAATGCGGCCCTTAGAGAGAGGTTCTAGGGTGGATTTGGCATTGCTGGGTTAACAGTTGGACTTGATGACCTTAGAGTTCTTTTTTCAGCCTAAACGGGTCTATGATTCTAGAAAAGGAATTGCCAAAGAGATACAGGCTTCTGCAGAGTATTAGAGTCTTGACCCAGCAGTGTAGGGCTGGTAAAGCAGTTGAGATATATGGGAGAATCTGAAGAGCTGCTAATGTGTTGCAGAAAATGTTATTAGAAAAAGACACTCAATGTAAATAAATGCTTTGATTTTCATTATCAATGAAATAAGACGTCGATGAAATAAGATCAGATCTGACCTTTCCACTAACTAAAATGTAAAGTTTAGACAGATGGTTAGGCTCACTTTAACACCATTTCTTAAAAAATGAAATAGTTTTAAACTTTACTTAAAGACAGTTTAGAATATACTTGCTTCTATTCCAAAATATTTTCCAGCTTTCTTTTTTTACTACAAGAAATTAAGATGCCATAACCAACATAAAGTAAAAGCTGTAATTATGACAAACAGTAATTGACATAATGATTTGTGCCTTCTTAGCAGAATGACTAATTTTGAATTTCAAGATAGGGAGTGTTCTCTGTTTTTCCTCCCAGATGAAGGTAAAGCTTGAATTGTGTTTCCTCTGTAACTGATATTATTTTCCATCTTTCTTAGTAGCTAGAAAAAAAGAAAATTTAATCTCAGATAAGATACAATGTTTCTATAAATCAGTTTATTCAATGATTGTACTGACTTCTCCTTAAGAAGGTAGCAAATTTGTTTCACAAACGTGTGAGATGTTATGTTTCAGTTCTACCCATCTCTATAGTGATACAAGCAGATTTCTATTTTGCTTCTCCCCCTGCTGCCTGCCACCTTACCTTTAAAGAAATACACCCGGTGTACATGTTCTTCAGGAATAATGAAAAGGCTTAGATCCTTCACTTCTGGCTATAAGAAGATTCAGAAACTCATGAAGTTAATATTCTATCACATTCTAATTTCTTGATCACATCTATTTTTAATATAYTTGAATACCTTGATAAAAAAGTTCAGCACATATATAAAATGGTAGAAATATTTAATTACTTTAAAAAATGTAAAAAATACTATTTTAACTGTACAGAAAGGGTAGTTACTACAATAATATTTAAATGTTATTGTAGTAAAAATTAGATATAAATAACTGAGAATCATAAATGACCAAAGAGTACTGTAAACCTTCTTTGTCTTATCAATAGAAAAATTCACACATATTAATTGCTACATGCAGGGATAAAATATGCATAATTTTCACAGCAAACACCTATAAGTAGATGATTTCATTGCTGACATAAAATATTGTTTCAGGCAATTCATAGGAAGTCGTTGTATGTGTGCCTCTCTCAACCTCTGGTCAATTCAATCCCAATCAATCGGCTTGTGCTCAAATAATATAGATCACCTCTTTATTTTGTATGAAAGGCTTTTTCTTCTTTGTTGTGGTATAGAAGCCCATGAACAGGTAACTGTCAGGATTAGCTGATGTGCTCATCCTGAGACACCTTACAAGGCAGTATTTTTGGTACTAACCCAACATATTGTGGGTTTGCTGGGACTTGAGATGTGTTATCATACCTCATAGACACTATGTATATATCTTATTTTGCTGAGCAAGAAAACATCTAAAAGAAGAAACTCAAGTTGTTGTGCCCAAGTAACAAGCATAGTTTGATCACATACTGTAACAGCCACATAATTCTCATTTGACTAGCATCTCCATTTGTTCAATGCCATGTCTTTTGCAGGGCTGGAGATTCTTATCTCACATTCCAACTTAAGTTTGATATTCTGGATCTTTGGGCTTCGCTACTGGGGTAATGCACACATGAACTGCTAAATGAGCTGTTCTTATGGAGATCCATACAAAGTTTGTTTTATCAAATCAAAACATAATAAACTTTTGGCAAGATTGTTGTATTGTTTCTTAATTGCTACGAGCAGTGAGAGTTTGAAAGCATATTAGCACAAAATAGTCCAATGAGTTAGCTGTCTTGTAGGATTAAAATTATTATAATGAGAAGCTTGTATTGCAAATGTAAAATATCACCTTTCGACAGGTTGGGATTATTTAGCTTTCAGTTTTTAATTACATAATAATAGCATGCTAATAATCATGCTAATAATAGCATGATATTCATCTAAATAAAACATACCGTGTTATCTGTTGTTCATGGAAATACCAATTAGATACATGCATGAAAGATATGGAGGAAGTGAGAAATCAGGCATGTAACTTACCAGCTTTGGTATGGGAAAGACTTCTATTTTTGAGGTCCCAATGGATATATCTATTTATCTATATCTATATCTATATCTATATCTATATCTATATCTATATATAATCTATAATCCATATTTATCTACATAATTTATATCTATATATCTCATTTTAAACAAGTTGTTTGGTGAAGGTTTTTTATCTTCTAAAAATGTGATTTGCCTATACTTCAACTCTTTATGTCTGGTTTCTTTAAATTTTAGATGCCAATAAGGACTATCTTGTCAAAATAGTAGAGGTTCTGTTCTTTTTATGTTGTTCTCATGGGCAATTTGAAAAAGCATCACAGATATGATGTTATTACTGATGCATAATGTAAAACTTTTTTCCTCTGATGCAGATTTCCAGTACATGCACTGTCATTGTTTTTTGACATACATATTCTATTTCTCTCAAGATTTCTGAACTCTCATAGAAACCGTTGGTCTTCAATAAAACCTCAATAAATTTAAAAAAAAACATTTAAAAAATTGTTCAATATCCCATTCTCCAAAAAGATTATTCAATTACTAAAGCCAGGTATCCAGCTAGGATACTAATATAACAAACTGTTGGTGAAAGCCTAGACTAAGAATTCCTGCTAGATAACTGGATAATTCACTAAGAATCTTTCACTGAACCTCAGTGTAAGGTTCTAAGTGAATCGTAGTTGTTTTAGTCACTTGTTTTTTATTATCATCTTAGGGTACAGCCAGTACCAACATGTACTTCATAAGTTTTATTCCTTAGCCTGAAATGAAGAGTGTGTATTATTACAGTACATAATATTTATCCCTCTTTCTAGTACCATATCTGGTGAATCAGAGAGTTAATTAGTTGAAATAAAATTTGAAAATCAGGCTGATTAAWTTGTAAATAAAAAGACAGAGATAATGCTAATTACTTTTCAGAACTTAGCTATGGATCTCTAAATTTCAGTAGCTAGAGGGACCAAGTTTACGTGAAAGTATAGATCCTCCCCATATGATTTTAGTTTTCAGATACATACACCTCAAATTACCCAGTCAGTGAATGCTGCAAGCAGATAAATAATGCATATTATTGTCAGAGGTGTGGATAATTTCCTACTACTATCTTCTTGAGAAAGAGAGTGATTACCTTTGGTAATCATGCATGACAAATGTAAAATAAGCCCCTAAAATGCAAATATACAAATAGAAGTTTCATAGAGGTTAAACTGATCAATGAGGACATATTAGAATAGACATCAAAGTTGTGGGGAGCAGAATAATACATTAGAAGATAAATTTTCCCTACAGAGAATAATTTTGGCTGTGGAATGGTTCAGCAAGCAGGCTTAGTGAAGCTATCACAAGGCATTATTAAGGAGCATTTAGATTATATTAAGTAGGTAAATATTACATTCATAGAATGAATAAATATATGTGGAGTATATGACCTTTATTAGATACCTTGAAAACTTTTCCTAAGAGGCATTTCTAGGAGTGGTTGAACCTAATTAGAAAAAACAGGGATAATTCATACCAGAGAAATTCTGCTTTTCTTTTCCACTCCTGCAATAGTGTAAAGGGTGAAAATCTTTCTTTTTGTTTCAAACTTGTTATTGATATGCCTCAGGGTCTCTGGACATTTCAGTGTATTTCCAGCCTAAAAGAAATCTAGAAGTGTCAGTTTGTGATATCCCACCATATTTTATATGTCAAATTTAAATATCTTTGTACTGGAAATATTTGATATAAACTGTTATTTCTCTCCATATATCATAAAGATTGGGCTGAATGCCCTTGGGCATTTTATGACATTTCATTCTGTAACTAAGTTGATCATAATTAGAAAACCTGCATAATTAATCCGTGTGCAGTGCAATCTTCAATTTGTAATATTTGTCTGGGGCAAAAGTTTGTGTGTTTATATCATATTTCATATAGCAATTGAAAATACCACTTTTCTTTCTGGTTTCTTTTTTTTTCTGGATTACCTTGGGATTTTTTTTTCTTCTTAAAAAAATGTGCTTAAAGGGATATTGAAGAAACTCATGAAGTGTTTCATCACAGGTTCAAGAAAAAAAATAACACCTCCCACTCAAAACACATCAAAGAAAATGATGGTCTAACCAACTCCCGTGAAATTTTTTGTATATTATCAGAAGTTTCTACTATATGTATAAAGGGATTTACTTCTTAGTATACTGCAGAGCTTTGAAGTAACAGCATCTTCAAGGGCAAGTATTTTTCTAACACTGATAATTAGACAATATTTGAATAAATACAAATTTTCTGTGGTAGTGTGCCTGTGTGTGCATGCATAAAGATTTTTTAAACATATATATATATATATATATATATACACAAATATATATGGGTAGATAAGGAAAGAACAAAGATAAGTCCCATTTTTAATATGGGAAGAAAGGAAGATCCAGGGATTGATCTGTGCCTGGAAAGATGATGGAACAGATCCTCCTGGAAATGATGTCAAGGCATATGGAAAACAAGAAGGTGATTGGTGACTGCCAACATGGCTTCACTAAAGGTAAACCATGCCTGAAAAAAGTTTTGTGGCTTTCTACAGTGGGGCTGCAGACTGGGTGGTTAAGAGAAGACTGAAAAACATAATCTACCAGGACTTGTGCTAAGCGTTTGACACTGCTCTGAACAACATCAATACCAAAAAATGAAGAAACGTGGATTTGATGGATGGATGTATTAGTTCAAAAACAAACCAGTGAGAGATTCCAGTGGTGAATCAGAGAGTTAATTAGTCAAAAACAAACCAGTGAGAGATTCTGAGAACTACAATTTAATAGAAAAATTAAGATAAAGGCAATAATACAGAAACACTGGCTTAAACTGACAAAGTCAGTATGCAACCTGACATCCTATTRGTCAGGGTGTTGGTAGAAGTCTGATTAAATAGTGGTTGTAGTCTTCTTGAAGTGACAGATATGGTTTTGTTGAAGTAGTGATCCTGTGGAAGGGTCTGGTCATCCTCTGAAGGTCCCGTGGTGGTTGTGTAGCTCTTGTTTGCTGGGAATCCAGTGGGTAGTGCTGCTCATGGTGTTCCAAAACTCAGATTGTATCCAGATAGGAATGATTGGTACCTACGCCTGGGCAGAGCATTTCACAATGGACCTGGACAGGCTTGAAGATTGGCCCATGCAAAAGGCATGTGAAGACACGTGTGCAAGGTCCTGCACATGGACTGGGGCAATTCCCACTACTGATAGAGACTGGTCAGAGAAAGGATTGAGAGAAGCTGTGAGGAGAAGGACTTGGGGGGGTTGGTGAATGAGAACCTCAACATGACTTGAAAATGTGCACTTGCAGCTCAAAAGGTTATCCATTTCTTGGGCTAGAATGGACATCAGATGGACCAGTGACAGCCTTAGATTCAGGGAGGCAATACTCTCTCTCTCGTGATGCCCCTCTTCAAGTACATCAGCTCTGAGGTCCCCAGCACAAGAAAAGCATGGAGCATCCCTAGTGGATGCAGAGGAGGGCCACAAACGTGATTGGAATCTGGAGTCCCTCTCCTATGAAGGCAGATTGAGAGAGTTAGGGTTGTTTAACCTGGAGAAGAGAAGGCTCTGGGGAGACCTTATGGAAGCCTTGCCTTACCTAAAGGAATCCTTTAGGAAAGATGAGGAAACATGTTTTATCAAGGAGTATAGTGATATGATAAGGTATAAGATATTTAAACTGGAAAATAATATATTTAGAGTAGACATTGGGAAAAAATTCTTTGCTGTTAGGGAGACGGGACACTGGAACATCACAGAGAATATGCAGATGCCCCATCCCTGGAAGTGTTGAGAGCCAAGAGGAATAAAAATTAACATTTTTACATTCTGGAGTATTGCCCTTATCTAATGACTGTTGCATCATCTTCACCCAAATTGTGCTTGTGCTAAGATGAAATAGAAATTTGAAACAGTTGTCACAATTGTTCTGTCAGCAATACCAGTTGGCAATGAAGAGATGCTTACATTCAGTATTTGAAGATTGTGGAACTCTGAATTTAAAATATACAACACAAACACAAAGACACACACATATATATATTTGTATATATATTATAGATATGTGTACAAAAAACACCATTCATCTGGGCATTATAAATGTGAACTTAGGTTGCTAGCAAATCACAGATGTACAAATCAAAAATATGGGAAAGAAAGAAAGAAAGAAAGAAAGAAAGAAAGAAAGAAAGAAAGAAAGAAAGAAAGAAAGAAAAAGAAAGAAAGAAAAGAAAAAGAAAAACAGAAAAATGGAAAGCAAAAGGAAGGAAAGTTTTACTAAACACATACTATTCACATTTTCTGTATCACAATTACTGTACCTTTTATTTCATTTTATGGTCATGAATGCAGTTTTGCTTTGTATGATAAGTTTACTTGAAAAAAGCATGAAGAGCTTTTTAACTGAGAAAATATATGACATAAATTCATTGAATGGAACTTGATTTTACTTAAAGCTTGTCAAAGACACAAGGTAAATACACTAGTGAGACACTGTTTTGTTTGGTAATAGTGAAATTATTAGTCATATTCTTGAAGATGTGTAAAAAAGTAGAAATTAATGGGGGATTATCTACTCCTTAAATGTCTCTCTAGCAGCTGCCAAATGGAGCTCTTGGAAGTCTAAGGCATTTGGGGTTTCTTCGTTCATTTGTGATAACAAAACAGTGCATTCATTACAGTTTCTGACATTAAGTTGCATAACAACTGAATCCAGCCAAAGAAATTCTAACAAACACATAATTGTATAAAATAATTGAACCAGCAGGTAGCCTATATTCTTACTGACTGTATGTAAAAGAAAGAAACATACAATGTGTTTCGTAGAAATAATTTACTAACCACCAACTTTCTGACAAGACTGGGGGCTGTAAAAGTRAACTAATAATAAAATAAGGTAGGAAGGAGACATTTGCATTTATAGCAATGAAGTTTTAATTTTATAATCATCTTAAATCAAGACTTATGAAAATGTAATGAAGTCCAAGTACTGTTAATAGCTGTTTAATTTCTCTGAGAATAAACTTTTTCTTGCATTTTAATAATCTACACTGATAGTAAATTATTTAAGCAGCATGGCACAAAAGATAGTGCTATATATACATTTTAAATTAAGCTGTTTAAGGAAAAAAAATGTAATGGCTTGAGGAACAAAGTAGTTTGTGAAGAAGTAAACAGTAAAAGTAGCCTTGGAGGAAAAATAAACAAGCTTTCTAATGTCTGCAAATAACACACTTGCATAGAAGCATTGTCTTTTCCTATGTGCTCCTTTGCTCTGAGAAGACTTTGTGGCTTTGACCAACACTGTCTGTCTGTCTGAGCCCTGAGGGCACTCTAGGACGGCCCTGGTTTAGGGCAAATTTAGTAAAGAATTTCCAAACGAGGGTCCCTCCAGAAAGCAAACCCACCCGGCCCCTCCCCCCAACCAGTTTGGGAAGGATTCCTCGGAGAGAAGCACACAAAATGAACAATACCGGATGACACCACTCTGAAAAAAAGATGACAAATTCAGAAAGTCTCTCTCGGGGGTGGTCACTCTGTTCTCAGTCCCTCCGGCGCTGGGCAGCTGCTGCAGCCACGAGGTGTAAACTCCTGGTGTTCCCAGGTTCCAGTCCGGAGCAGGTTCAGGATGGTTGAAAAAAAGGAAAGGGGAAACAGTCCAGGAAGAAATTTGCACTGTTTAGCTAAACTAGCTAGGAGCAGAAGCAAGAGGAAGCAGAAGCAAAGCAGAAGGAAAGCGAGAGAGCTAGAGCAAAGGAAAAAGCAGAAGCAAAAAAGCAAAAGCCACACTCGGTGTCCCAGCCAGGCTGATAGGAAAAACCCAAACAAAACTTTCACTCTTCAGAGCCAGTCTTAAAGGCACAGAACATAACCTCCAGCATTAACAGAACACATGAATGGGGATACAAGCACCATAACGTCACCCTAGGACAAGGACCTACTGTCCTGGTGTCTCTGTTTCTTCTGCTCCTGCTCCATGGTCCAAGAGCCTTTTTCAGAACCTGGGGTCRTTAGCAGTGCTGCAGAAGGCATCTTCAGTTCCCAACATTCTGATCCGTGCTCGGCCCATAACCCAGGGACTTGAACAATCCCTGGTGCTGGAGCTGTCCTTGGCTGACTGTCACCTGGGTTGGGTAGTGGTATGGGCCCTGGCTGGTCACAGGGAGTTTCCACTGTTCCTGTCCTAAAGCCCATTGGAAGAAACTGGACCTTTGGCACCCTGACTGCATGTTTAGCTGACTAAAATATAGGAATGAGAAATGACAGATGCTGCTGTGGACTTCCCTTCTTGCAATGGTACTAAGAATCATTACTTCATTCATAAGAAGCATTATTTGCTTTGGTTGCAAAGTCAAGATATTTTTGAAGCATTTATTTTATCAAATCTAATTCAGAAAAAAAATCTTCTCTTCTTATAAAGATAAGCATTTTTGGTAGCATTTGTTTTTATGTACTTCTTCTACTATGCTATTTTTCAGTTGATAGGAGGATGGATAGAGACAGGTATCATTGATTTGCTTTCAGAGTGGAAGTGGTATGTTAATAAACTCAGAAAACAGGATAAAGCATAACCTTGAAAGGTGACCCAATCACTGAGAAGATTCAAGATATCTGGAAGATTTGATTAATTCTTCATCCCGCTGAAAATGTATCTTAAAATCATTTTTTTATATATTTAACTCACAACTCTTTCTGTAGGGTGCTGCATAMAGTTTGGTCTAATAAAAAATACTATATCTTTTTTGCTTCAAGACATAAGTGCAGAATGGAAACATAAGAACTATGCATAGAACATAAAAATGATAATAAAATTTATTTGTTTTTTTCTTTCCTCTTCTCTGGCTTAAGCAAGAGGTTGGATTTTTAGTTCACAAATGTTACTCAAAAGGATGTTGAAAACCATATGTGATATCATTTACAGTCTTATGTCAGAAACTTTTAATTTTTTTTTTTTAAATCAGATAGTTTCTTAGACTCTGGTACTTCAGCTGGCCACATATCACTGTACTTGGGCTCAGGCTAGACCAAACTCTATGAAAAATTACAGCTTTAAGGAGTGTGAGTGCTTTGAGGCTTGTCACAAAGCAACTGTGGAAAAAAGATTGGTTTTTGTCAACAAAAGCAACACTGGTATTCCTATAATTCCTGAAGTTGCAGTGGATATCCCAGCATTTAAAGCTTTTTAGGCATTCAAGTCATAGGCAGGACCTGATGTTTTGATCCTGAAAATATTTATTTCAAATTCTGGCGTTTCTTTCTATGTGTCTCCCAAAAATAAGCATATACTCAGAATCTGGAGTAGAAAATGGATTTATATATATTTGAATGCATGAAAAAATAAATTTCCATCTGCATCTTAGTGAAATTACTGCCTGAAAATTTAGAGATACTTTAGAGGGTGTCATTAACAATTTACCATGTAGGAAAATGTGTTAGTCAGGATCTTGTTAGTTTGTGTGTCCATGATTATGGGTGGCACATCCATAGCACCCATAAGGACTAAATACAGTATAACAAGGTCTTCAATAAAGCAGATTCTATACATTTGGAACCAATTTGCAGAAGTAAATTTCCTTCCTTTTTATCCCACTTCACCCCTATACTTATAAAACTTGAGTTTGCTGATCTGAATTACTTCAGAAAGTAGGGAAAAGGTGGGGATATTCTTCTGGAAGGTGAGAGAAATTGGCTTAAATATGTTCCAACTGAGGAGAGAATGGAATAATTTCATCTTAGAAGATTTCTACAAACCTAAGTTGAATGGGCAAAAGAAGGCCATTACTATATTTTCTACATGTGACCACGGTTACTAGCCATGGACCAGGTTCTGGTGATCATAAAACCAGCAAATATTCTGCCATAAATCTGATGAACCAGAACTAGACTCTCTGAACACTTAAGAGTTGAAAGAGAATTTTTCCAACAGCTATTATAAAAAAACTCAAGATTAAGATAAAGCTTTCATTTCACAAATATGGCAGCATGTACTTTTACTTATTTTATGCAAAATAAGTTTGGGATCTTTTCAGTCCCTCTACAGTTCTGCTTGACACTTTAGCTTTATAAATAGAACTTCCTTTAAAATTAAGTGGCTTCACTGAGATTACACACTGCTTACACCTGTGAAAGCTAATACTTAGCAAGATATAGCCTCTCATTTTCTAAAGCCAATACACCTTCTGTGCTTCTCCCAGGACATTATGCAGGCTTTGTTAAATACTTGGTTTTTAGTATTCATCTAGTTTAGAAAGTACTACTTAGCATTCTCTCTCTGCTACTTTACAAAACCCTCTCCTATCATGATCAGAGTAGTGAATAAAATGTAAAATTCATATCATTAAAAAAAAAAGAAAAARAATATCAAAAAGAGAAAGTTATTTGTTCCTGATAGAAAAAAACCAAGGTTCAGCACAAATATGTTACAATTTACCGGTCTATTTTTCAGGCAGAGACAACAAGACCTTCATCAATTAAATGGATGCGGATTTATCAGTCTGAAAGTCTTTAGGATGCCTGTGAACCCAGTACCTTTTATCTTAGTAACTCCCTCTCAAGGCCCTTTCAACCATCCACCTGGCAAGTTTTCCCCAGAATATTAACTGAATCTGGACAGGGAAGGAAAACAAGGTTATATTTCCACTGAAGTGAAATCTTTCAGTGGTAAAGGTATCCTTGTAAACACACCAGTTTTAGCAATTTAACTGTTTTTTTAGTGGAATGTGCAGTGGCCCCTTTAGAAGCACTGCTAATGGAGCCAATAATACTTGTCTTTCTCTAGCAAATATCACAAGTTTTTCCTTGAATGTCCTTTCAGACCTGAATTATTTTGTTTTGCTTCAAATCTGGTTTTTTTTCACACCTAATGACAGCCAAGTTGAAGACTGATTAGATTTAAAATGGGCATAAAGCTATTAGTTCCATATGTTAGATGATATTCAGCTGAAAGAAGTAATTGTTTACATGACTTTGAATGCCAATAGCACAATAAAGAAAATCCCTAAGGCTAGCTTCTTCACACACTGCATTTGTTATCTACTGGAATTAGTTTACTACCCAAATCTCAGCTCTCATATAGCAAACTCTGAACACCACAATTTGAATTTTTTAAAGGACTTAAACTAGTTACAGAGTTCTAGTTCAGTTCTGGCTGTACAAAGTATCCTGATGAAAGACTCATCAGCAAAAACCCTCAGAAGCCTGTCTGCTCTAATTTTTGAAGATGCAAGAGTTGGTCTAAATTCTAATCAGAAACTGAAAATCTATAGATACTTAGGTACAGAAAACTGAAGTAATAACATCTCCGAAATTTTTAACTTTATTTTTGTGATTAAAGAAGATGTTTACAGTTAATATGACCACTATTCTACAAACAAAAAACTGCCTCAGGACTGAATTTAACTAGCAAGCTCATATCTTGACTTAGAAACTTTTCTGTATCTAGAATAAAGAAGCAAACAAGGCACTCTTAGCAAGGTGGACCAGAAGTTTTATGATAATTTCCTTTTTATGAAATGTCTACCATTATCAGTCCTAAGGGAAAATAAATCAGTTCCACTCTAAAAGAAAAGTTACAGAAACTGTTATGAAAACCTATAAAAACACATGCTGCTTATAATATTGAGGACATAAAAAGCAAAAGATTTTCAGAAAGAGAAAAAGGCTTTGGATGATACAAATTTTATTTACTATACTGAAGTTATCCATTTTTAACCTCCAGGCAGTGATGCAGTCTTAAAAAGTGATAAATCTTTTGCAAAATAGAAATCAACCATGTCTATTTTCCCAATATTTTAGGCAGAAAACCAAAAATAAATGGCCTCATATTCCAAGTGCAATATTAGTGTTCAAGTAAGAATGCCACAGTTGGGATTGTTTATTTCATGAACATGAGTATAGGTACTGTTTGTTATTTATTTTTAAATCTAGATTCAATTAAAAATACAATACGGCACCACACAGAAATAAGCATTGATTTTTAACAATTGACTCCTGGAAACATTGCAGGAGAACACTTCAACAGGAAAAAATACTTTCATAATGTTGGAATTAGAGCCATAATTCCCTGTGTGAAGTGTACTAGAAATTCCTCTGAGTTTTTGCTGATACCTGGAGCATGCTTATTAGCAAATACTAACAGAGCCTTTGATTCAGGTTCTATTTCACTGTCATTTCTTATTTTGTTCCCATGAGCAGTATTGTAGAAACAGTCAAATTTTTTTTTTAATCATAGAAATTAATGCCTCAACTATGCAGAATTCCTGAAGAATGACCTGTAGGAACAGAGGGCCACTGGTTGGCCAAGATAATATGGAGTTGCTCAAATAAGAATATGCTGGAAGGGTAATTTTGTTAAACTTAGAGGTTAGTCATAAGAAGATTTTTCAGATTCAGATTCAGACTGCATTTTACAGGTAATGGAATCTGCAACAGCAAAAGTAAGATATCACCCGAATATACAGTCTTATTATGTTTACTGTTTTCCAAAAATGCAAGCATGAAGAAAATTACTTTCAAATTCTTATCAATATTGTAGGGGTTTTTTTCCAAAGCCATAATTTTGGATAAAAATGCAGGTATGAAAGCCTTCAAACAAACCTAAAAAAAATAAGAAAAATTGTCCCTGAAGTCCATCAAACCAGAAATATGTCATGTATTTGTGGCTTCATGTGGGGGTTCAACTACCTGTGTAAGGTTGACCTGTATTTGTTACTCAACGAAGATTGACAAAAGCATTTTCTAGCAAGAGGTGCAGCTCAGAAGTTCAGAAGAAGATAAAAATTTCTCTCTGAGTATTGAAGAAACACCAAACATGCAGATTTAGTAATTGTAAATATAAACCTTGTATATTTTAAGAAATTCTCCTAAAATACAGAAAACCTCCATATTTTTCTGAGAAATGATCAATACTTTTTAGAATCAAATCAAAAGAAATGTAAAACATAAATATGTTGTAGAAGGTTAGAAATAAAGCAAGAGAAATTAAGTTGGAGAAGGTTTAGGGTCTTTTTTCTCTATTTTAGGATGTATTTTATTATACTCACATCACATATATATGTGTATTAAATTCCTTGAATGACCTCCTTGAAAATCCCTGAAGTAAAATTTTTGCAATAGGCCTCAAAATTCAGTTTGAGACGGAAGGGAATAATACGAGAATCTGTCTAAATTAATAATTTATGGTTAATAAGGAGTTTTATTATTTAGTGGTAGGATAAAACTGTCATCAAATGTTTTGAGAGGTCTTATATACTTATAAAGGCATCAATTCTGTTATTACATAAAAATATAGCAAGATTCTGACCTCTTTGATCCAGGATCAGAGCAAGGTCCTCGAGTAAGCAATATTTAATTTACATGTAAGAGAGTTTCTCACTGTTTCACAGGTGGGAAGCTATAACATAACACATACCAAATTCCATCAAAACAAGACACAAAACCCTGGTATTTCAAGGATAAAATCTGCCCTTGCTTCAACTGCTAATAGTTGTTGGTTTAAGTTGGGAATACTTTTGGAGTTTAAGTTCTTTTCAAAAGTGAAAAATATTTTATAGGTTTTTTTTCTTTTGGCAAACCAATGAGCTGTGAAATAATAGACTTTAAACAAAACCGTGAATATAATGTGCCAAGACAATACATACAATCTAATTGACATAAATGTCTTACCTAGTGTCTTTGAATCTTAGTTTCAGTATGATCATGACAGCTGTCTTTTACAATTACCAAAAACATTTTCTATGAATCTGGTGCTGAAAATAGTTTATTTCATTAAAGGCACATGTATTATTCTCTCCCCGCTATTAAATCAAACAAAAAACATATTTCAATTAGCAAGTGTAGATAAGAGCAAAAAAGAAGGATATAAAGTTGTAWACCATCTGTGCTGTTAAATCTATACAGAATGAAGTGTGCCAAAGATGGAATTTTTATTTCAAGTAAGACTTTTAACTGCTTTGCTTTTATGGGATTGCTTACCTTAAACTTTTCTGTCTATACAAAACATGTGCTCTTGCCATTGATGTAATTGGAAAAACATACATTTTGAGAGTAGATATAAAAACATATATTTTGTCTTCCTGCTTTATTGAATATATAAATCTTACCTTTAGTTTCCCTTACATCTTTTCTGTAGTTATCACCATTAAACTTCAAAGTCAAGTTTTGCAAAATTCACTTACATGTAGAAAAGGTGCCATATTCCTCATTGTAAAAGCACTCTTACCTAATGTATTCTAACTTTTATCTTCAGCACATATTTATCTTCATACCATATTCCTAGTAGACATATAATAAGCTTTTTTTTGTAAGAAGGAAAATATTGCCACAGCATTTTTCAGTAGAAGGTAATACGGTTTCTGTAGTACTCTGTCAGGTCTGTTTTCTCTGCACCCACTGGCCAGTAACAAGAAGGTACTTTATTTTTGGAAGAAAACCAAAAATAGTTATGTCTTCAGATATTATCTGCTTCCCATTATGTTCAACAAGAGAGAAACAATGCAAAGAGTAGTGATGGTATTAAATAAAAGAACATGAAAAGAGAATATTATGAAATTTAGCCCCTCTGATAATTACACAGCCATGAATTTTAATGGCTTTTTGTCCTTCTATCACTTAAAATTTAGTTCCTTTCACCTCTATCTAGTCACCAAAAGGTGGCATTTACTTCAAGCTTATTGTCAAGACACTCCCATTAGCTAACAGAAAAAAAATAGCACTCTAAAGGATCACTCATGCACTTGACTATGGATTGCTTATCAGCAGTGCTTGATAAAAAGCCTGAGCTAGAAACTTTGTCACCAGCTAGGTATTCTCCAGATTGCTAAAGAAAACATTTCCCACAGAACATCAGAGTGGGATATATTTTGCTGACCTTCAAATACCTAGTAGTTAGAAACTTACTTTAACCTTTTAGTTCAAGTGCTCTGGTCAGTGTCAGGTATGATTTTCCATGGAAGAGGCATGTCACCCCTTGATGTCTTAGGATGGGATGATTTACTGCAGAAAATATTATTTTCAGTCAGCTACAGACAGATTTTAAACAACTTTTTTTTGCATTAGGCACCTATTTTCTCATCTTTTTAATTTTTGTGATATTTAACTTTTTTTTTTGCCAGCTGCTTCTTTATAAGCCCCTAATTAACCTAGCATTTATTTAATTTGTTCCTGAAAATATATTTTATTTACCTGACTCTTGTCATGTGTTATAAAGATGAGTATTCAATTATAATTTAAATCTTGTATTGAGCACTGACAGAGAAACAGAAAATATTAACTTCTCTTGGGATGAGAAACCATCTTTGCACATTTCTGGAGCATATGTGTTTGTACTTATTTTCTGTGTGCATTTATCTTTCTGTGCCATCCCAATTTTGGTGCCATTCAAAGCTTTCCTGAAAATATAGTATAGTCTTGTCCTATAGTAAGTGGTTCTGCTAAGTTTGCTTCACATGGTTAAATTCTGGATTCAAGACTAAATCTTTTATTATAAAAATACTTAAAAAATAAATTATAAATAATTCAATATGTCTCAAAATTATGTAAAATGTAGTGACCAAAAGTTGTTTCAACAATATTTATCTGCATATTCTAGTGAACAACCCAGATGTAGCTGAGCCTATAATTTTTCTTCCTCCTCATTTCCTTCATTACCTAGATCAGTGAGTACAGCTATTAGACCCACCACTGTATGCCTAATTTGCTTTGGGCCTCAAAAAAAATCATCTGCTGCCTGTACCAACAATGCAGAACTTGCCAGTATATGCTTTTTTTTTAAAGTTTAATATTTTACTGGAGAATAAACATTTGATTTTATGGCTATAGGAGGCTAGACTAGACTATGCTACACTGTACTGCATTGTACACTAGTTTAAGCTGATAGCCCTGATGTACAAAATACTGCTTACTAGTATGGAAGCTTTGCCATATACTTGCATGGATTCCCAAACTCACTAAAGCACAATTGTTAAGATAGAAATCATGCTTCTAAATCATGCTTAAGTACTTACTGAAATTGTTACTTCTTTTCATGCTTCAGGAACAAGTCTTTAAAGTTATGCTAGAAAAGAGACAAACAATGTGGATATTACACTGGGCAAACGACACTTCCTTTCTGAAGCTGTGTAACTTTGTGTAAAGGATTAGATTCAGAAGGCCTCTACCTTTTTAAATGCATAATACCTAATAATAATGCATAATAAAATGTTTCTGCTACATGCATGTCTTCTTAACAGCAGAAAGCACTGGGATTTCCACATGAATGAGGAAGACTGGACCAAATTCATGGCTTTCTGTGGGACTGGACAATGTCTATTTTGGATGCTGTCATGTGACAAGGAATACTTTTAAAAATGACTGCTAAAGAACAGTCTCTGACTCCTTAGTAAACAGGGAAGTATTGGGTGTCTCTATTAGGAGCATCCCTGTCTAGGATTCCATGCACATTAGGCTTCAGAGCAGCTGAATGAGGAATGTAGGTATCTAAAAATTACACAATGTTGTTTTCTTATAGTTAAGTTCCTAGTGGGATGTAGCTTTTGAGGAATAACTCAAAAGGAGTCTGCCAAATGGAACAGAGTTCCTGTAACTGAATGGACTTTGTATTACAGGGTGCCATGTATCAGAGTTATTTGTCTACACTATTCTAGAGGAAACCAGAGAAATAACCGTGCTTTACAAGAATAAGGACAGAAGTCTGAAAAACAGATTTTCAAAGTATTTCAGTGAGTGGAAAGCATGAAGAAAATGGATCAGAGTTTAATTTAAAATGCACTTAAACGGGGGAAAAAATAGTGTTGCTACAGGCATATAAAAATCTTATTGTACATGGCACTAAATTTGATGTTAGCTGACACACCAGCTCTCTGAATTAACTACTAGTGGCATATTTCAAATTAATTGTTGAGAGACATGTTGACTTTTTTGTCGTAAGACCTGAACAGCTGTATTTTAATAGGGAATTTAGGGAAAAAAAAGAAAGTTATTAAATGTATATATCAGTGAACATAAGTTACAGAAGAAACAATTTCTTTTCCTATTCAAATGTACAGTGAAGGAGTTTTTATAAAAGTTTCTTTTTGATTGGTCCCTGTATTAATACTTCTTTAATGTAGACAGCCCTTAGTCATTAGGATTCACATTCTTTCACATTCAGTGTGTAGATTTTGATAATATGGGAATGAAAATACAATTGTTAAACAATCAAATATCTCCCAATACTGTTTGACCTTACATTTTTATTTAATTTGATATCGGTAGCATTGTGTTGCATAGAATCTTTTTTTTTTTAATAACATAAGGAAAAGTTAACAACAAATAATTTCAGTACCATTGCTTTACCCTCTTCTCTCTTTGCAAGGACATTATTCCTGACTCAGAAAAATCTTGCCTCCCAGAAYATACAGTATACTTGCAATAGTTTGTTACTTCCTGTGTAATGCAATTTTACCCTTAGGAAAGATTAATTCCAGTAATTACCAGAAGAAATCCTCTGCTTTTTGTTAACTCACATCTGGAATGATCTAGGCATTAGTACTTCTTTTGAATTAAGGTTATATATTTTAAAGAGTAAGCTCATAAAAAAAAAAAAACATTATAAAGTGTGGGAAACTGATTAATAAGAGTTGAATCCTTCTGAGATACTCAGTTTCTATTTATTAATTTCCATAATTCTGGATTATGTTGTTCTTAAGCTTGCTGAGGATTTTGTTTATTTAAAGGAGGGAAAGAAATAAAGATTCAAAGTTTAGCATTTATATTCCTTCTTTCTTAACAAAATACCATACATACAGCAGCCAGCTCTAAGTATTTATGTCCTTATTCACCTGTATGTTTTCAACTCTCAATATATTTCACATTCTTATTAAAGTTCTGTGTTTACAAGTTCAGTTTAATGATACCAACATTGATTTCCCATTACCTGTGGATTAAATTTTTATAGTTTCCCTTATACATAGCATAGAATTCCACAGAACTTTCAAAAGCAGAATAAACTTAGTAAAATAGGATTGAAAAAAATACCTTAAATAGCCCTTGGAGTAAAGGCAGAGTAGCAAAAAATAAAATTTAAATTCACATGAGTTAGAGGAATTTGATTGGTGACAGAAATTTTTGCACTATAACCAAAATTCAATTAATTTTTCCTGAGATCTCAAAAAAGCAAGTTGTCCAAATAGCATTTAAGATTCACAAGTATAGTAGTGCTGTGGAAAAAAGTCTGTCTGTGGGACTGAGTGGGAGGTGTGAGTGGGCTCAGGATAAGAACAAAAGGAAGAAAACTGATGAAGAAAATTATCTCCATCCCAGCCAGACATAGAAATCATATCTAGAACAACAGCTCAGGTGACATAATATAAGTGAACCAGAATTATAAAAACCATAACCTTGCAAGTAAATATTTAATCAGTGAACACTAGAACTAATTGGATCTGGTTTTATTTTCATGTACCTTTTTCTGGCTATTCAAAACATTGAAACATTTTGAATGGAAGGGTGATGATGCCTGGTGTGTGCAGATGGACTGGTGTCTAATGATAGATCATGGGAAAGCATTTTCAGCAATTATAATATTTCTACCTTCTTATCTTTTTTCTTAGGTATGTACTTGAGCCACACTTGCAAGAACATAAAAATCTTTAAAATTTTTTATCCTTCTGTGAAATTTGCTTCATGATGAGCAGTGAATTTAAAAACCTATTTAGGGACCTATGATCTCATTCTTACCTGGAGCATGATCTTAGGAAATTCACTTCTATAGAAGCAGGCTTTTAACTAACACATCGAATAATAAAAATGTTTTCAGAGTTAAATTCAACTCTAAACTGAGAAAGGAAAAATCAGCTGCATCTAGTGCTTTCACGAGTCACAAGCTGCTGTCAAATTCTGTTGTCAGAAAAAAAGAGATCATATTAGAATGAGTTAATAAGAGTATTGTTTGTCAGTTGAAGGACTTCTACTTTATCAAACATTGTAATACTCAAGGAGTCCTGAACCCCTTTTGGTCATCACATTTTGGGAAATAATGTAATGGGTATATCTTAGTGGATGTAATTTTAACTGTGTTGTCAGAAGTCTAGAGTATGGGGCTGACAGGGAAAATTGTAAAGAACAGGGAAAAGAAATGGAGGAAGTAATCCAAAAGGAATATGATGGAGTCTTCTGTTAGTTAAAGATTTTTTTAAGCCAAGGGCAATAATCAGTTCTCAAAATCTTTGGAGCAAAAGCAATTGCAGCAATAGAATGTTAGATATTATGTTAGATATACAGGAAAATATCAGAGATTATTAAGTGTTCAAAAAGACAATTTAAAGATTACAGCATCTTTATGAGAAATTTGAAAGACCACACTTCATCCAGATTTATCAGAAATGACCTTGGTATGATTAATCTTGCCTTAGGGTACAGGTGATAGAAT
Source organism: Cardinalis cardinalis (assembly GCA_014549065.1). Taxonomy (NCBI): domain Eukaryota; kingdom Metazoa; phylum Chordata; class Aves; order Passeriformes; family Cardinalidae; genus Cardinalis; species Cardinalis cardinalis. Next base: position 12,911,477 of record JACDOX010000007.1, read on the forward strand.
CTTTGGTGTACTGTTCAATCAGATTTTCAATGAGACAGGCAAGGTGATGGGGAAGAAAAAAATTGAGAGTTTTCTCCATTTTTTTAGGTTAAATAGAAACATTAGGTTAAATATCCATGGAATAAACATAATTTTTGCCTATATATCTAAACCTGTAGAATTGAGTCCCTGTTCTACATTTCTTCTGATAAATGAATCACTGGTTTCACAAGATTCAACACAAAAAGGTGTAACACATAAACTATAAACACTGGAATCAAACATATTGGTGTAGTTATATCCTTGGTGACTACAGCAGTTCAAGATGGTGAGGAAAATACATTTGAAACACTGAAAAAAATTCCAGATTTCTGCTATCAAACAGGCCCTGAATAAGAAACAAGAAAGGTGAGGCATTTTTCTGTTTTTTTTCAGGCTATGCTGATATATTAGCTTTTTCATAATCTGACATCATAAAGATTTTGCATGCTATTTCAGATAATGTGTCTTCTTGACTAGACTGAGTCTGTAAGGGGTCCTTAATGCTTTTGCCCTCATAAATCAGGAACATCAGCAATTACAGGAAGCTCAAAACTGAAGTGATTTAAAACTTCTTCTCCACACCTGTTTTTCCCCCTTCAACTTATTCAGCAGTTACCTTACAGCTACCAGAAGTAGTTGTTCTGTGTGATTCCAATATGCAGCAAATACAAAGACTCCATCTGTCTTTCCAAACTCAAACAATATAACATTTCTCTTGCTCCAATATTTAGCCAGGCTCAGAACATGGATTAGGAAAAGCTGCCTGAGCTAAACCATATTAAAACAGAGATTATACAGATTGGCTGTCTGCAGCACTGCAAAGTGCTATCATCACAATTCTGTCTGCTCTAGTGAAGACATCTAAGTCTTGCAAAGGGGTTTAGCAGAAATGTACAAAGTATCAGAGTAGAATAAAGAAAATACTTCATTCCAATGTTTACATTTTTGAAATATAGTGTAAAATAAGGGGATGTGTTTTGTTTTGTTTTATGTCTATAGAAAGTAACATAATTCTTTCATATTTTATTGTTTTTGGTGAGAGCTCTCAGCAGCTTTCATTGATTTTTGACCTTACTTTCTAGTCACCCAGAATTTTGGAGAGTGAGTCACTTCCTAGCAGGCCATCTAGAAGGTTTCCTTGTAACAGTGCTCATTCCTTAGCCAGATCTGTTTTTCTGCCTCACTACTAGTGGAAGACAATGTGTGAAAATTCGGGCCTGCAAATCTAGAGGCTTGGAACATCAGTTTCAAAGTCCTATTCATTGTCTGTTCTCTATTTTTCTGCCATTTGATCCATTATTGAATAGCTCAATTTAGAGAAAAGCAAATTCAGGGAATATGCAATCTTAAAAGTTCATCTACCTGTTTTCTGCATTAGCTAAATTTGGAAGAAAAAACCAACAAATTATGCCACCATAAACAAGTACACAATAATTTCTCTTAGTTTTCAGATTTTACAATCCATCCCCATATATTATTAATTGTTCAATGATCATAATGACAGTCATGGTGAAGGAGAAGAAAGAGCAAGTAGAGGAGGAGAAGGAGAAGGAGTAGAAGAAGAAAAAGAGGAAGCAATATTAGATGAATTTTAGTGAACCATATTCAGACCACACTCTGTAGAGTTTGGGTTGTTTGTTATTCCTAGTAATGTGTGAAACTTGAGAATTTATTATCAGTGAGTCCAAATTAATCTCTCAGAAATGTATGGTTTTTTTCAGAAAATCAGTCAATGAATGCTTTTTCTTGATTCTTGAATGAATTGTCAATATCATATTTATATATATAGATACTGTGACAAATATTTTCAAATATAGAGTAAGAATTTTTATGAGCATTTGGGTTTTTAATCTTCCAACTATTCTTCTCATTTGTTTTCTTTCATTGAAATTTAGATTAATTTTGTTTGTTAAGAACATAAATCTGGGGGAGAGTTCTTTAAATCTTTCTTTAACACTAAGTGAGTCTCATAAGGCTTTTAAACAATGCTTAAGTTTCCCCTTTTCCACTTTTAACAAAGACCTTTTCCACTACCCCTGTGATTCTAGGATCAGAAACACTGGATGGTATGCAATTGTGATGCAATTAATTTTGGCTGTGCTTCAAATGATGCAGGTGGTGCGGACACATTTTAGACTATTGGAATTTCAGTCAGGAAGCATACCTAGGTCTGTTTGGTCCAGACTGATTTTCACTCTAAAGTAAGGTATGGCCAAATCAACACCACTGGTTCTTCTGCAAGCAGCATCTTCCAGGCTAAAATGACCACTCTTTTTCTGAAGTGTTTATCCCTTGCTATTTAGTAGACAGAAATGGAACTGGGATTCTCAGAATAATTCTAAGGATGTTTCATTTGCATATCTTTTTTTTTTTATTCTGATGGTACAGAATTATGAGAGGAGGTCTTATTTCTATTGTAAGTACAGCAAGAGTTGATGAGTTCCTAGAAGGACCTAACCCAGAATTTAGAGAGAAGGGAGCTGATGCTGAATGTCATCCTTCACCACACACACACCAGTGTTGTTATGAGGAGCACTCTGTGTATTAATTGCAGTAGGATGGAATATTTTAGAAAGAAAGGCAATCATTAGCTTTGCATATAATCCTTTTGACATGATGGAACAGATAGAGGTGCAAGTAAAATACTTAGAGGCAATGATCTTGTTTCCCACTTATTCATATCAGTTAAACTGCTTTATTATTGTTTTAATAAATAACCATCACATTTTGAGTGAATGTTCATTTAGGCTTTTAACTAGGAGTGTTGCCAAGACACTGTTGTGCTTTTTTCCCTAACATTTTCCTGTTCAAATGTCTGCTACTTGTCCTAAGCATCTTTCATCTACCCTGTATTACTTCTTTGTTTCAATGGAGAATTTATATGCAGGTTGCTTTGAAATACAAGATGCCTAGCCCCACTTATCAGTATTTGACAGTCTGGTGTAATCAGTAAGCGTCTTTTAAGGATTAAATTAAATATTTGTTGTAGAATTTCTTTCTCTTTTTATCATGGGTTCTGCAATTTTATTTTTAGCAATAGAAAAATTCCAGTATATCTCTTACTTTTCCAGTAGCTAAAAATTATCCATAGATTTGTGTGATATGGAGCAAGTTTCCTTCCATTTCTMAGCAAACCCTGGAGCTGTAATTTCACTTCTCTGTATTCAGTTGTGATGCTGGTGAGGAAATTTGAAGAGAGTTATAAAAACAGAAAAGTAGACAAGGCTAAGGAAGGTGATATTGTAAGAGTTAACTCTACTGTCTGACACGAAACCTCATGTAGTGGAGATAGTGAACCAACCAACCAGAATTGCTACCATCCAGCTCCCTACTTCCCCTTGTTTTGTTTCAAGGCTACAGATGCCAATGGAGGGTAACGTTTGAATTTCTCCTCGGGAGTAAGAAATGTGTGAGGCACATTAGTGGGGATAAAAACATGCAAGAAAAACAGCTTGAAGGATAGTCACATGCTGCACCAAAGTATTTCAAGATGCTGGTCGAGCTTAAGTGAAATGCTATGATCCCAGCTTCCCAACTGCTGGCACACAGGCATACAAGCTTCTGAGGGCATAGCCTTACTCCAGTTGCTGGCACACCCCACTCCAGCTGCTCAGGATTCCCCTGGTCCCCCATGTGGCTGATTCCATTGAGTTCTCATGCCTAGAAATGCAGGTGCTCTTATACACATACCTGCTCTCCGTAATATCCCTTACGTCTGGTGTGACCCCAAACAGCTTTTGCCCTGCACCCCATAATATGTGTCACCACCAGACAGCAGCACCCCTTAGTCCAAGAGGTGATGGATAGCTGGTCCCCACAACTCACAGGATGGGTTCCATGGCCAGTAGCTCTGCTGTGATAGGTCAGAGAGGGGCCTGGAAGTCCTGCTGTTCCTCAGGAATTCTTCCTTTGTGCTGGGACCTGCCATGTGTAGTGCAGTGCCTCTCTGGGCATTTGTGATGGGGCTTTGCTGGGCTCAGGGTCCCTGGGATAGACCAAGGAAACCTCCCACCCTACTCCTCCCTCTGTTGTGTCTCTAGGCTCCTTTGTGGGTGTCCAGAGGAGACTTGTCACATAGCCAACTACGTAAAGACTTGTCTTTGTGCAGTTCAGAGGGCATATTTAAATTGACATGCTAAAATTCAGTAAGAGAAAATATATCTCCTACTTGTTTCGTGTATCCATCATGAGTATAAAAAGAAAAAGGAACAAATAAGATTTGTCATGGATTTTTTAAATTAAGTTTGGGGCCTTGACTTTGTAATTTAACTGTATTTTTAGTAAGATTTTCTTCCAAGCCCTGCCTTGTCAAGTTGGTCTTTAGTTTCATCCGCCATGCATTTCACACAATACTTAGTTGTTTTTCAAGTTTTCTTCGGTAGAATGGAAAAAAGAAAAACATAATAATGCCACTGCCATTGCGCAGTGCTTGCAAAAGCGTAATTTAATTTTTCAGAGACTAAAATGAAATTTCAGCTTTTTCAACTATTTAGTTGTCATGAAATCAGCTTGATAATTGGCTGCAAAGCATAGTCTTGTTTTTTACTTACACTTGAAGACAAAATCACTCCTTTTTGTGGTATACACATGCCAGGCAAGTGGTCCCCATATCGCCTCTTGCTCAAGTGCAATCCTATTGAGCACTGCTGAAATGGCCGGACACCATTTCTCTCTACATCTGCTTCAAAAATGTTTCTTGTTATGTTGAAGATAAAAAATTCATTCCTACATTTTTTTTTCCATTGCGAACAGGGCTTAGTAGGTTTTGAATACTCTTAGACTAAGATGAAAGAAGGTTTTTGAAAATCTGTTTGTAGCTGAATTTATTTTGCCTCAGCAATATGAATTATCTTCTGAAGCTAGAAATATGGTTCTATAGTTTTTAAAACTAGATTAGCAAGTTTGCTGCAGCCAAAACAGAGTCTTCAAATAATCTTCAAATGTATATTTAGCACTATAATTCACACTATTTTAAATTCATATATTTCAACAGGAAAACAGCTAGACATTCCATTATGATGTACTTTACAAGAGTTATCCTTTTCTCCTTTAAAAAAGATGCAGAAGATTTTCAGTTCCATATGTATACACAAACACACTACATTTTATTCTGATATACACAAAAAATAGACATTTTTTTCCCTAAACTTATAACACAATCACATAATTTCCCTTCTGATTCATATGCACAGCATCCTAGCAAAATGCTCTTAAGTCAGTGGTTCACAATATATTTGATTACAAATGCAGGAGCTTAGTTGAGAATTCAACATCCTTTCAATTTGAAAATGCATTATTATAATAACTGGATTGAGGCACATTATAAAGATAGAGGAGTCTCAGGGAAGTCACCTTTATCAAGAAAGACAGAAAATAATTGCAATCTGAGCCCCATTTTCACAAATTAATGACTTTTTTCCTGAGGCTTCACAGGCTACCTAATCTTATGTTTAGCAACACAGTCTTCAGGGCATATCCCTGTGCCTTTTCTGAACAAGGACCACTTATGAGTTCATAATACTGCAATTAAGTCAATGGCCACTCTGTCATAAACGAAACTTAGCAATCAGTGATTAAAAATTAGGTAGAATTTGCAAGTTTGTATTTGTCAAATCCCCAGCATTCTTTCTAGATGAACATCATGTCTTATTTAAACCTCTCTGAACAGGTACATTTAATACTGGTGAGGTTCCCCCTGATCAGTAAATCTCCACAGCCTCAGGTACAGGTTAAGTAGCAAAGGTTGGGAATTAAGTGAATGTAGGTACCATACTAATGACTAAATGACAGGACCAGTGAAAAAGCAATGTAAGAAGTTTCTCCCCATTCTAACAATGATATTTTCCCCCAGAGCAATTACTTAAAAAAAAAAACAACATTTTAGATATATACTTCATGTAATTACAAGAAAAAAAATAACTGTCAGTCACAAAATTAGTGAAAACCTGATTGTCCATTTAGACTTAGATCAACCAATAATTATCTTTAATAGGTTACAAGTTTTTTGTTTTCAGTGTGATATACTGACATTTTGTACTTTGAAGGCAGCGGACTTGTTTGCATTCTTCAGAACACAGGTCAAATTATAACAAATATCTATCAAATTGCTTTGTTTATCTTTTCAACTGCCCCACTTATTTACAGAAGAGACACCTGAAGTATATCACCAGCCATCAATGGGTCTGGTTGTAAACTCCTTTTAGCCAGATATACTATATTTTTTGGATAAAAATAAGGGGACACTTTGGAAATAAAAATGCAAAATAAAAGAAGAAAAAAAAAGTTGTGACAAAAGAGAAAGCTACTATGCAGTTACAGAATTTTAAAAGCAGTCAGTCACAATATCCAATAAAACCCAGACAGGCTGAGCTTAATAAGATCCAAAATATTTCTGGAAAGGGAGCATTTTGTATTTTTTTATTATGTGAAATGCAAATGAAAAACAAAATAAAACAAGCAAGAAACCAGCTCAGCTAGTTTACTTGCCCCGGGCTGAAAAGGTCACGTCCCAGCAGTCCAGTGGGGTATGGCAAGCAAACAACATCTCCAGGCCATGGTCATACTTTAAATACCCAGTATATACACTCTTTAAGAAAATATTTCAACCAGGAGCAAACAGTATGCTTCTGAGTCCTGAGCTTTGTAGACTTTGTTTATCTGGTTTTTTTTTGGTTTTTTTGTTTTTTTTTTTTTTTTAGATTTTTTTTTTTTGAGCTAATTTCATGGACATGTCTACTGGGTGAAGTTTAAGCTGCCATCAGCTGCCAGATGTTTGGCAATAAATTTTGATTGGCTTCAAAAGACACAGTTACTCCCCCTTAAGCTCTTAGTGCACTTCTTCCCAGACTTCTGCACTTCACTAACCTCTGCATCTTTGGAATGTTTGCCTATCTAGCTTAATGAATCTCTTCAAGACTGTGCTTTTATTGTTTCTGGGTTCCTTATCTATCACCTTCCTCCTGATAYTTGTTTCTCCAGGCATTCCTGTGCTACCATGCAAGAGTGTTTAAAAAAGAGTAAATCAAGCAGTGACACAATCACTCACTCATGCAGCTGATCTCTTACTGATGTTCTGTTCAGTCATTACTGCCAGACGTCCTGTAGCACCAGAAACTAATGGTTGTCATCCCTTATGACTGAGGCACCATCAAGAGCAGGGTCATTATTCTGTTTTCTAATCACCGTGCAATGATTACTTCTTGCTGCAGACAGCTGATATATCATCACCTGGGATGTACTGCATGGATACTGTACCGATTGGAATCTCTGTCATCAATGTAATTTGCTAAGGGACTGATGGAAGAAAACTCGACTGGTCTAGTTTAAATTATCTACTCTGACAGAGTTGATACCAAGAAAATGTATAATTCTGTCTTTCTTTAATTTTCTTATATCTTGAGGATATTTAAGGAATCTACTTTGCACCATTTTTCTGCATGAATATTCAATAAAGTCTACCTGGAAGGTGAAGAACCTTCATCATTTAAACATTTTTTTTAGTAAGCTGATGATATGGAAAGGCTTGGGAAGCTCCAGATGAATCAAACTTCTTTTTCAGACTATCAGGCAGTAAGACTTCCTGTATGAATCAATAAAGAACATGGAAGTTTATGGCAATAGGTGACAGCAAATACATAGGCAGTTTATCCTGTGCGTTGTTTTGTGTATATCTATACAAGTGCTTCAATGTTTAGTGGCTTCTCTGTCTTGCTGATATGAAATTTTATCTCACCAATATACAGCTGATATATAGGTACTCTCTCTCTTTTTTTTTATACTTCTGTAATGTCTAATATGGAGGAATCCATATCCCATAGGAGGGTCTTAAGTTCTTAGAGTACAAAATATACATTAAATTTTGATTTTTACATCTTGGTCAAAATTCTGCTAATGAATCAATTATCTATTTGATTTTCTTGTACATGCACCAGAAGAAATGCATACACATGACAAGAGAATGAGTAACCAAACGATAYCTAAGAATCAGAAAATGCATGTAGAATTTTTCTGTGGGTGGGATATGGCAAGCGTTTTAACCCTCAGTTTCTATAAGCACTCTCTGTAAATAGCTGAACAGTCAAAAGGAGAATAAATATAATTTAGTATCAAGTCTTTAATACCAAGGAATTAATCATCCTAACCAAGAATTTGTATGATTATATTTTTCCGAACTCACACATTTCTGCATATTACTTTTTTTTTTCCCAAATGACCATGGAATAATGCAATTTTTTTCTCATAGTTGTCTGTTTGTTAAACCAAATCATTGTCATAGATGGACATGTTTTACATTACTTTGAAAGACTAGGAGGGTCAGAATTGTATAAAACTATCCTGCTACCTCTCCTTTTTTGCCCCCCTTTGTTTATTTGGTTTTGTTGTTTTTGTTGATTGGTAGTTTTTTAAAATTTATTTAAAACACATCTTGCAAAAGAGTGATCTTGTTACAGCTACTTAGAATGTCAGCATCAATTTGCATGGTGGGCTTGCTTTTTTTTCTTTCTTTTCTAAAGTAAAGACATTACCTGTTACTGATTAACTTGGATGTGACTCCCGGTAATAAAAAGCTCCATTCACTTTCAGTAAATTCTATCTGATTTAAAGCATATCAGTGTCACAGCAGAGCAGTAAAAATGGTTAACCAATTAGTCAGACTGTTTTTGCAGCTGTTTTTGCATCATTTGAAGAGAATGAAAGCAGTTGGTCCATAAAAGGCAAACAGGCCCACATTTCTTCATGCAGAGTATTTTTGTAGAGGTCTTAAAAGTTATTCTTGCTCTCCTTTGTGAGCTGGAGAATGTGGTGATTTAAGCTCACCTTTGAGTGTTTGAGCAGGATGTTACAAAACTAAGTGTGTCTCTGTCTGTACATAGCTTATAATGCCCTAAAGGTTATGTGTAAGGCTTTTGCTGTCGCTATGTGTTTTTCCCTTTATCGATGGGGTTAGACCAGACAGTTTAGATACTTTCTAAACACTAACCTATGGAAGATAGAATCTGATAATTTTTTTTCCACTTGATAACACTCCTGGTTCCAGAACTGTCATTTGGTTTTTCAACTTCAGGTTTGTAAAAACAAAATCAAGTTTTAGAACATTTTTCATAACAGACTAGATTGACAATAGACTAATATCAGTGTTTGTCTGACAAAAACCAACCAAACAAAAACCAAACAAACCAACCAAAACAACAAACGAACAAAAAAATCAACAAGACACCCCACCCACTTCAGATGCTTATAAAAATCTGTAGCTTGGCAGGTAGTGAATTCCCCTGACAATAGTTTATAACATCTGGTTTATAACATCTGTCTAGTTTATAACATCCTGCAAACAATGAGAGTTATCCCACAGCTTAAGTATTTACCCACAGGTGAAATGCTCATAATATATTGTGCTTTAAGGGCCCAAATTCTACATCCAGGTCTTTGAAATGCACCATGAAAAAATACAGAACTCAGCTTCAATTAATGTGGAACACATTCACACAGATCAGGCATAACTGAAGTGCCAAAACTGCACTTCAGAAATGATCACTCAGTCTCTGCTCATTGAGCACCCCTCTATTTGATGGTAATGGTCTCTGGATGCTCATAATCCTGCTCCTGGGAACATGAAAAAATAAGAGCTCTTTTAACTTTTGTTTGCTGTTTAGTACTTGTATTTTTTTCTGTTTGTGTTTTTTTTCCTCTGACCATTAATGGGCCCAATCTGGCCTATGATCTTACAGCAAATCTATCTCATACAAATAGTATTAGACCTGGGACACCAATGAAGCTCAGTAGTCATCATGTTCTTTAAAAATTATTTATGCTTTTTTTCTAGGACTTCATTAAAAAAAAACTGACAGGGGCCAGAGCAGAGAAAAGTGGTGAGAGTAAAGTACTTGAACCAAGAGAAACCTGAAGACTCAAGACATCATCTTCCACAGTAAGTTAAATCCTTTTGTTTTGTGTGGAGAGGCTTGGCTTTATGATAGGTCTAAAAGAACTTGGCATATTGAAAGTATCTAAATGAAGGCACAGAAGAATAAAGTTGCTATCCATACATACACAGAGTGTAATTCAGACTGAGAAAAAGAGAAAATTAATTGAACAAAACGATGGTTAGCATCCCAACAGATGGGTGAGAAAAAAAGTAATTCGGAAAAACTATAGACAGTTTCTGTAATCTAAATAGCAAAAAGTTAGGACTGTCTTCCAAGAGGAAAATAACCAATGCTGAGCATTTTCAAGAAGGAGCTCAGTTTCTTTTGTTTACTTGTAAAAAATATTTGCTTGGAGAATACTATGTAATTTAAAAAATTATTTCACTGAGATTCAAAGCAAATATTTCATGAAAACCTTCTACTTTAAGTATAACAGGAAAATTCATGCACAGAATTCTAATTGGAGGGACTCAAGTTTAAATTAAATGAAATATAACATGTTTATTATGTCTTCTGCACACAAAAAATACATAAAGAATACTGTTAAAGCTACATTCCATGATCTAGAATTTGTGAGGATTAAGTCTTTTTGTGCAAACTTAATGTGATCTTTTAAATATATTGTACAATAATAAATAGGTTTTAATTTTATGGCTGTAAAATATATTTCTCTACAGAAAATCTGTCTGATACCATACAAAGGATATAATAGGCTCACTTAGAAGTCTAGCTGTTCACCACTCTTTTTCTTCAGTTTCCATGCTATTCAAATAACACTTTGAATAAAGAATGTGTAATTGTGAGTCAGAGTCTTATGCCTCACAGTAATATTTTCAACAGTCATCTTCCCTTTCCCCTTTTTTCTTTCCTTGTTTTTCTTTTGTTTTTCCTTGATTTTATTTACTACCACTAAAGAATTTATGCTGCTGCTATGCTGAGATGTGCTGGTTTTTAAACCAGTTCCTACAGAATATGAATTTAAGTTCAGATTTACTAATGAGGAAAATCTAAAAATATTTTGTGAGACATTCCAGGATTATGTGACAAATCTGAGGCAATGATCATATCCTTGAGAACACTTAATAGTAGGTGATCTTTCATATATAAAAGGCACCCAGCAAAAGAAGAACTCAACATTAGTAGGCATCCTTCAAAAGGGATTTCTTGACACAAAGTTCCAACATCTTTTCCAAGATACATTCATTTATACCTGCTCAGGTTCCTTTTCAACAGCATTTTCCTAGACTTGTTCTTGTTCTCACCTGCCTAGAGACCCACTCTCATGATCTGTAGTACTTCATATTCTCCATTAACAGCCTTAACTCTGGGCTCCTTTTTCAGTTGGTCTGGCCTCTCTACCAGCCTCCAGAGTTTTTTTTGCCTGCAGTTTCCATGGAAACAGCTTATCAACTTCCTGAGTCTGTGTTCCAGCATCATTGATGAGTCCTCTTCAGTCTTTCATGTTCACCTTTGTCTCTTTTATCTATCTTAGTTCAACTTCTTGATTTTTAGATCAAGCCCTCTGATTCCATCTCTCATTCACTTCCACAGTTCTCCTACTCTTTCTATCAGGGTATCTCTTCTGCTCTCTTCCCTTGTTTCAGCTATTGGCATAAAGTGTGGTAACATGGACACTTCCTTGCAGTGCCCATGTTCAACCAGGCCTCACCTGCAAAAGGGTTTTGTAAGGAACCTCTTTCTTTAATCTTAGAGTTCACTTGTGGGCTCTGGGGTGATAGATCATGTGAAGCCTGGCTACTAGAGTGATAAGATGTGCTGAGGTGAAAACATTAGCATTCATTTCTTTCCCAAAATAGACTTCTCTTCACATCTAGTACAATGAACTTTTAAAAAGTCCGGATTTAGGCTCATGTTGACAAGCTGGAAGAACAGATCATTTGCTAACAAATATTTTCTACTTGGTTTCATTTTTGGAAGTGGTTACTTTAGGGACTTTCATTAGGCCTTTAGATTTTACATCAGGTAGACACAGATCTCAAATTCTAGTGAGTATGCCTAAATTCTTACTAGTCTCAGCAATAAAACATGCATTAGAGATGACATTCTTCTATTATATTTAGTCATCAACATTGCCACTCTCAGTTTAGGATCTACACTTTTTTAAATACCAATGCATAATAATTCAGGGAATTATATAGTTGAAAAAGGGATGTAGCGTGTAATTGAAAGGTGATTTTTGTAATATAAGGTTGAACAATTTTGGTTAGGTAACACTGCCAAAATTTGTATTTCTGTAAATGTCAGTTAAATTATTAAGAACTTTTTCTCTTGCTTTTAGAAAGAAGTCAACACTGCCTCTACTGTCTTAAGTTTTTCTGCTCACAATTTTTCTCTCTGTTATTCTGTACTTAAAGCAACTTAGAAGAATTATACCAACATCAAAAATCTCAAAAGGATATTATAAAGGTTGTTATATAAAGTAACTAATATACTACTCAAGAATTCCAGCATAGTAATAAGTTACTAACACAAAAAACTTAACCAAATAAATTCTTTTATTCATATGAGTAAGCATTAGGAGATAAGTGCACAGAATAAGAATTTAAGTATTCCAGAGAGGGCTTTAACACAGAGATGTTTTTCTTCAAGAGGAATTGGTTCTGTAACTGTTTATAGCAAATAAGTGACACAACCTTACAGGTACTAGAGTGTAACTCTTCCTAAGACTCAAGTGAAAAAAACCTGCCATTCTCATTCATCAATGAAATGGTGAATAATTTGTATACCGGTATGGTAAAAAAAAAAAAAAAGTATATAAACTTTGGAAATACTGTGAAAACTATAAAAAGAAGCCTTCTGTCTCAGAAATTATTTTCAATAAAATTTGAACTTAGAAAACATCAAAGGAACTAAGGCTTTTGGGTGTCTTAATTCCTGTGGGTTTCGAACATCAGCAAAATAGTACTGTGGCTGAGATTCATCTAGCTTTGTCATAGGTATCTGTTGTGCAGATGTTGTGTTGTGTTCAGTTGGACTGTTCTGTTTCCCCCTGTTTTGTAATGGTTCTGCCCTGGTTCTCCCTCTCCTCGGTAAATGTCAATCACCCCTGTCCACCACCCTTTTTTCCAGAAAATTCTGTCCTTCGCTTCAAGGGATTCGATCAGGGACCTCGGTCCCTCCTTCCAGTTACCCTGATTGTTCTGTTTCATCTGTCTATCTTGTGTACCCCACTCTCCCCCGGATTCCTATTGGCTGCCGGGATTTGTTCCTCCCCTATCTCTTCACACTTTATAGTGTGGGGCACGCCCGCCTTTGTCTCCTGCTGCCGGTGCCCCTGAGTTGAAGTAAACTTGGATTATACCCAGCTGGAGTCCGCCTTCTTATTTCTGCTGTAAGCAGCTTTCGTCAGCTTCGTCCTGCATCTGGCAACGTCCCCGGATTCCCCTCTGGGTGCCTGCCTGAAGCGCGAGCCCGGTGCCGCCGCTCCGGGGCGAAGCGCTCCCTCGCTGCAAGTGGTTGCTGGACAAGCAAGCCGGGACGTTTTTACCAGCTGACTGCTGCAGGTATCCATAATAAAAGCATCTGAGGAAGTCTTCTGAGACTTTAAATAACCAGTACGGAAAACTAGTAATTTTTGGTATGCAGAGTAGTGCCTATCATTCTTCATTTAAAATCATGGAGATTGGAAATAACCTTCAGAAGTCCAACATGCTGCTCAGAAGAGATCTAATTAGGTAAGGTTGCTCAAGGCTGTGCACAGATCAGCCTCCAATGACTGGGATTACACACTGCTCTAAGCAATGTGTTCCTGCATTCCACTACCTTAAAATAATGTTTTTCTAATACCTAAATCAGAATTTCTGCTCTTTGAACTTGTGCTCTTTGGCTCTCATCCTGCTACTGTGAATCACTGTGTTGACCCTAGCAGGTGGTGCTTGCTGCAAGGTACAAAAAGGATCCCAAAACCAAAGCTCTGACTGCAACACCAGGCACACACAGACAGCTATAGACCTGCTGGATGAGACCGCTTCTGCTTTAGTCTTTTGCCTTAGTGACAGGCTTGAGCAGACACAACGTGGACCCCCACATGCCATTTATACTTGCCCTCAGATGTTTATGGTGGTTTTCAATATGTTTTGCATTAGTCCCAGCAGTACCAACAGTGCTCAAATGGGAAGGCAATATAACACAGAGGTAGACAAGTCTCAGTAGTCCCTCTGTAGCATTCTGGAATCTAGCCCTGGCAAAGCAATGAACCTGAGATGCTAGCTTGGGTCGAGCCACCAGACTGGGTCGCCACAGCTTCTAGTAACTATAACTTGCCTCTTCCCTTTGTGTAGACAAAAGCTTTGGGGGCAGTCAACTCTGATAAACCCCCTTACAGGTCTTGTTTTGTCTTCATCAGCACCAGGGAAATTAAACTATTCTAAAATTGCAGATCTGTAAATGAAGCAAGAGCATTTTTTCAAGCCCTCCACCCCCAGTGTGACCATGACCTCCAGGTCTCCTTAATTTCTCATTTTTTTTGACTCAGGTTCTTGCCGAGTTATGTTTTGTCAAAGATGGGAGTTGTTGGAAGTGGCTCTTTTCCCTATGTACCCTCACAGCAGATGATTTGAAAGGTTATCTCAGAGCTGGCAGAAGATGTGTATCCTTCTGGAATAACAAGTAAGGGTCATGCTATGTGCCCAGAGGGTATCTGGAGCGCTTGAATGCAAAGCAAATACTTGGGTAGTGACTCAATAAATCCTGGTTCTCCTCTGGAAATTCCTCTTCAAAATTCTTCAGTGAAGATCCTTCACACATTGTGCTCAGTATTAATTCTTCCTCTGTATGAGATATCTCTGTTTTCTTCTCAGGAGTGAAGTAAATTAAAATTGTCCTTTGAAGTATATTTGTCCATTCAATTCCCATTAACCCACCATTTGAAACTTAAATTTACACTGCCTGAAGTACCTCACAAGTTATGTACTGTGAGAGCAGTAGGGATTTTCAAAAGAGCTGCAAGGTGCAAAATGCTCTAAACCTATTGGTGTTTAATGGATGTTTAGCATCAAAAAAATCTCTGTCAAAACGAGTTTTAAATAGACCTGCTTGATTCTATCATGTGTTTGAAGTCATCGAGTTGCTATTAGCATTTCATCATCATAAATTAAATTTCTTCTAAGATTAAAGGTGATGAGTTCCATTATCTTTTGTTGTTAAGTAAGTACCCTCAACTGGACTCTACGGGCAATAAATACCAAAACAAGATTTTAACCTATATTTATGTTCACTTATAAAATGGGCTTTGTTCTTCTCTTGTTAAAGCTCTCTCCTTCTCTTGTTTATTATAACATTCAGGTATGTTACATATATTGCATGGAAGCATATTCTCCTGAAGGAAAGATATTACTGAGTAGAGATCATACCAGCACAAGCTAAATAAATGATGCTCTGATAGTAAGTTTAACTTTATTGAAAAGAATTTGGGCATGTATTGTGTAAATCAAAAGGAATTGCAGTACGATTTCAGCAGAAACAGAAGTCTTTAGTATGGTAACAACAACTTTTTAAAGTAAGATGGGTATTTATTTTTTAATWAAAAAATCATGTTTGTTGATCAGCAAGCTCAAGGGAATGAGCTTTCCTCTATTTAAAAGAACTGTAGCTAAGGCGAAAAGAAAATCCAGGTCTCTAAAAGTAATAATTTTAGTGGCTCAGATTTCAATTACTGTGAGTAAGAAGTGCCTTGAAAAACTTCGCTAGGAGCAAATTACTTTTCAAAAATCTCTGAAATCTCTAAAGATTCAGTTTGGCTGCTCAAGAAAGCTTTCTCCTACTTCTAGATTTTATGGCTGTAGATTGTATGATTGTAGATATTTGTCTCAGTTCTGTTAATGTGGCTTAAATTATTAAGCAGAAGTTTAGCTTGGATTTTAACCTCTGTGGGCTTCTGCTATTGATGATATATAAAATCAAAGGTACAAGGATCAGGGATGTACAGTGATATATAAATGATGATATATAATATATATAAACTGATATATAAAATCAAGGTATGATATATGAAATCAAAGGGAAAAGGATCAGGGATGTACAGTGGCCTGTCTCCTCCCACCTGTTTAGAAAACTATCTACAATGCATTCTGTGGAAATGAGAAGGGAGTGCTTAGTCCAACAGCAACTGGAAGGAAAATGTGACCTTTTATTTAAGTGTTGCATTGTCTCAGGGTATTGCATGTAAGGACAAGGACCAGGGCTGGTTTAAATAATAATTACTTAAGTAAACTGTGAAATACATATGCACAGGTTGCAAAGTAGAATATAGAGTATCTACTGAAAATTCAGAGAGGAATGGAATAAAAAAACCCAATATTTTTCAACTGCTTTGAGGTTATTTAATCAGTAAAACAAAAAAACTATGTGCCTTATTATTTGAAAATTACAGAGAAATCTACATGCCATCACCTCAATAGTTCAAAGTATTTAATAATTATTAATGAAGCATGTAATAACTTTAAAAATGCATATAGTCATATCTTTAGAGGTTAATCATAGAGGTACTTCATCATAAAAAGCTTTCAAAGAATCCATTATCTATCATGTAATATATGAAAAGTCTATACATACTATGATCTCCATTACATATTCTGACAAGTAGTAATGTATTTCATGTCAAAAACCACTTCTGAATGTCACCTTATGCTGTGGTATATCCTCATAGCTCAAGTAAAAATGGTGTCAAAAATCCACTTAAGAACATTTCAATAATCTGTTCTGACTTTTGAGCCTTCATGATTTAGCAGCAGTTTTAAGGATATGTCAAGCTATAGCACAGTTCAGTACTTCAGAAGCAGTATGGCTGTCTAGAACCATTTATCTTTTCTTTTATGCAGTCTTATTTAAAACTAACTGCAGTGATTTCTTGTCTAGCATTGAAAATACCAAAGAAATTAGCTCACAAGAATATAGGTCTGAAGGGTAAAGGAAAAGAGTCTGACTGAAATATTTTAGAACTGAGATGTGCTTAGAGAATCAAAAATAAGCTAAAATACTTATTTATTTTCTTGTTAATTAGTGATAGGATGCTTTCGGGATTGAATATTACCTCTAATTAATTTGGGCTATGGGATTAATAGTTTTATTTTTTTCCTTATATGCCATCACAACTCAAAGGTTAATTCGTGCTCAGTCAGAACAAACAAATTTCCCCACAGAAATAAGTCTGTTGTAAAGCCTTCTGGAAATTAGTTATTTAACTTCTGCTTTGCAACCTTACCCATAAGAGTTTCTATAGTAGTGTGTTACTACATTACTGGAAAACTGAATTAGTTCCTGAAGATGGTCTTTCTTCTCCTGAATGCATTAAAGAATAGCTTTTAAGCAACACAAAAAATAAGTAAATTAGATTAAATAGTGCATAATTTTCTATGCAGAGCTAAGTAATCGCCTGAAAATCAGTGGGAGAGTATATGTTGTAGGATGAGATTCAGAACAGGGAGAAGCTGTTACTTCATTTGGATTCTGTGCTAGAGAGTGGTAGAAAAACACTGAGAAGCAGAGGAGAAGGAGAAAAGGGCAGCTAATGCTGCAAAAATCTGTTAAATTGAGATTTTAAACACACAAATGTTTCTTATACAGCTGTACTGTGGGATTCACAACTGTTATGCAAATGGCACAAAGAAGTTGTGATGTTAAGATTTATATAGTAATTAGTAATTTCAATTTAAAACAAGGACCATACTGAATTAAAACCTGCTATTTACAAAATCCTGTGACCTGGACAAAAGAAAGAGATTGAGGATTGTCTAGGAAGTCAATTTAATAAAAACCCTATTTGTTTATTCCAGCTCTGCTAAATATTCTACATAGTCAATGTAGCCAGGCTAGGGAAACATCCTTACCCTTACCTATTAGTTTTCTTCTGGAGATACAGTAATCTAAAATGGCTCCTGAAAAATAAAAAAAAAAAAAAAGGCAGGGGGGGCAGGAATGTGAGGTTTTTTGTGGCTTTGTTGTTGATTTTTTGTAAATTTTATTTTAAAGCTACCTAAAACATGAATGTTTAACAAGAATTGTTTATGATTATGAATTATAACAACTTCTTTGACAGCAGAAGTTATGAGCTTTTGTGTCTCACACTTCTACCCACTGATTCATCCCTGCCATGATCACTACCAAGTGTCTCAGTGCTGAACTCCTACACAGTTAGATGATAACTCTTCTGTCTTTCAACAATTGGAAGCTTTCCTCTTGATATGACTTTATAAGATAGAAACCAAACAGAATTCAGCCCTGGACCAGTGGTCATTTTAGTATCCAGGACAGTGGCATTGTTTCAATGACAGCTAGATCCATCCAAGTGTGTATTTTGAGTAAAAGAAAATAAGTTTCATAAAGTGATTAAGTGTTTCACTTAACTGAAGAAAGGTTTTCTTGGGTCCAGTTGCTGAGGGCTCCTTTAGGACTGGACAAGTAAAAATTAACAGTAGATATTTGACTGTTCAGTTATTTGACAGTGGGTGAATAAAACTGGAAATGTGAAAAGATGTGCTATGCTGTGTCTGTGTGAAGGCTGATGGCTGGACATGGAGGACGGCATGCCTGACGTAGGAAAAAAGTGCAGGATAATAGATATCTGGGAGAAGACAACAGGGTGTTTTACTGGATTAAGCCAGCACCAGATGGCTGTGGAGGGCAAGAGTGTGAGCTGAGTAGATATGGAAGTTTATATTGTCAATCACTACAATGACAAAGCATAAAGAATCCAGCACATGATTTTGCAGCTGAACTCTCGTCTGTTGAGAGGACATCAGTACTATCATGTATGCTGTCATGCTGTCTTTACGATAAATCAAAGTCATAATAAAATTGCATTCATCACATCTCTTAAACTATTTGTGTGTGTACTGTGCAGTCATTGACCTTCCTCAGAGCTGTTTTTAGYGGAAAAAATCTCACTAATACCTTCAGACACAAATATGCACATTCTTTGGCAAAATAGTAAGTTTGCAACAAAAGATTTTTGTCTTTGTACTATGAATGTGATTTTCTTCCTCCTAAACTAGATTATCACCCTGAACTCTGTAGACCTCTCATATTATGAAAGACATGCTTGGGGATGTGTAGATTATGTGGCTGATCTCATGCTTGGCCATAAATCAGTAACAAGTCTTAATTAATTTGCCTGAACTTTCTATTGATGTTGGTTTTGTCATATAATACAAAAAAATATGACTATTAATAATGTTTGATGTTTAAGCTTTCACTAGTCTTTCACTTAACTAACACTTAAATCAGTACCTGCTCTTATGTCCCTGTGTTTATTACTAATTCAATTAGTAAAGAACAATGTCAAAATATAGCCATTTCTGCCTCATGACATATCTTTCAGATGTGTGTATATTTAAAGGATTTCATAACACTGAAATAAAGATACTGGAGTTTTTTCAAGCTCCTTTTAAGTATACTACTTTTTTGTGTCACAAAATGTTAACATGTTTAACCAGAGTATTCAGACTGAATATTTATTTAATTTGTAGAGTAGCTTCATCCAGTGAAATTGGGAAACTCAAAAGCCTAACTTTCTGTGGAAAATTAAGATGTTTATTAACTGATTAAAATAATAGCAAAATGAGATTGAGAGCTAAAATAAAGTATCTCATCACAACTATTTCTCCAGGACATATTGGAAAGTAGAGGGCATTGATATCAGATTAAGATCAAGAGAATTAAATAGCTAACTTTAAACTATCTGTCTGCAGTTGTGACTATTCTACCCAACTAATACCTATAATATTCTATCCTAATGAATACAGAAACAAGTAATTGTTATCAGCGCATATTTCGGCAAAATCTTGTGTATCTAAAGTAGTATACATGGAAAGAGAACTGGGAATACTGCACTCTCAATGTGCAGTTAGTATAAGGGTTTCCTTAAGTAACAGAGTTGCATAGATCATTTGGCCCAAGAATGTAATTTAGAGTTAAGGCAACCTGAAAGTGTGAGTGACTTCTGTCTTGAAGGTCAACAAAGGAGAAGTAGCATGAGCCTGGAAATGGATCATCAAGAAAACGAAATTACATTTTCAAGTATTTGAAAAGGGAGAAATCCAAAGGCAAGAGGTATATATAATCAATGAGAAATATTTCTAACCTTAACTACGACTTTAGAAAACACCTATCTTTTGATCTGAAAAATGATTTAATATACCAGATATTCACTGTTGCCTGATACATCTTCCTGGTGTTGATTATTTTATGCTACTTGGATTTGTGCTCTATGCCTTAGGCTGACAGGCAGGAAAAGGTAGATAATATGAATTTTGTTCCTGTCAGGTTAGAGATTATTTTTAAGTGAAGCACAACTTAATTTTACGGACAGTTTGCTGAAATTTATTTTATGCTTTGGTAAAGCAATTTATAATCCTGATGAACTATGAAGTATTTGATTATTCTATATTACCATCTTTCATTTGTTTTAATGAGAGATCTGTTGGTAATTTAAACCACTGAGAGAGCAAATTTTTTCTTGGACTGGACATGTTAGTTGCTAGTCATTGAGTACATGTTCTGTCTTCTGGAAAAGGTACCTGGTAAATTAAGAGAGGCAAGATAGGAACAGATGGAGTTGAATGACACAAAAATGTTAAATATTCTAAAAAATTATATAAGCTTATAGTTGCCAGGAAAAAAAAAAGCTTTAAGATTTAATCCACATGACAGTTTCTGAACATTAAATACATTTGATACACATTTGTATTTAAAGAAGGTTTAAAATAATATTTAAAAAAAAAATTGGATTTCTATGATGGATAAAGAACTACAAGATCTCCTTGTATGTATGTTTACCAAGCTGTGGTGTGGAGTCTGAATTTGAGATCCCAGGCTGTAGCTCAGATTACTGCATTACTTTGGTCTTTGAACTGTGGTTGCTAGCACTACTTTTCACTCCTGTTATTTGTGTCTTCAAGAGACAGATGCCTCACATGCCATCATTACTGTGGCTTTTCTGTTTGACTTTTGCCATTTGCACGCCAGCAGTTTACATACAGCCACAAACAGGACGGGGCAACTGGAATCAGTTCCTTGGGTGGTTTATTTTCACACATCAGTCTCAGAACATTGTTATGACAATGGAGACAAAAGATGTGACCATCTCACTGTTTCCACAGAATGCCAAAGAATCTTAATGTCACAACATACCATGAGACAGTCTCAGAGTAGGTTTCAGCCAATCACATAGACAAAAAGCATATTGACGGTAGTTCTATCCAATAATCTGAGGCATACGTAATTCTGGTTAAAACAATAACGGCTTATTCGCCAACACAGTGGCTTGTTTATAAAAGACAAAGCACAGAGCTCTATTCATAATTAACCTTCTAAAATATACATTAAATAAACTTGTTGTAACTTTGAAAGCTAAATGACATAGGCCTATTGTTCTATTTCTCACATCTGCACTACAGCTTAGAAAACTTTTTGCTGCCTTAGCATCTGTTCCCATAACTGCTGCCTGAGGCCTGCCTTATTACCACCTTCCTAAAACCTTCTGATTTTTATAGATTCCAACAACTTTATTTTCAGTAATGGCTCTCTAAGATTTCAGGCAGAGTATTTCTGACAGTTTTGTGCTATTTACAATTTCTTTCTGCTGTGGTCACACAGGGACCCAAGCAACCATACACCTGCTCAGGCAGTTTTTTAAAGTGTACCATAATGCAGCAAATAATACTTGTAGATCCAAAATCCATACTACTGAAGGTAGAAAGACGTTGTGCAACTGATGAACAGGTAGGGAAAGGGAGCTGATTATTTCAAAACAAAGTTAGCAAGTTGTTATATTGTGAGCTTTACTCTAAAAGCAGATTGGAGTCATGCTCTTTTTTCCAAATACTGTAAACTTTTGTTGAAGACAACTAGGCAAAGAAACAGATTCACTTTATTTCTTCTATCTCAGCCAGTGCATTGCAAGAGCTTCATGATGCAAAGCTCTGTACAGCTGTCTTCCTATTATACTGTATTTTAACTTGCTCTTATGTACACCAAGTATTTTACTTCCAGTATTTGTCTACGTTTTTCAGAATAGAAAGAGTATACAGAGACATCTGCTTATTCAAAATTAAAAACGCAAATATTTAAAATTAAACAACTTCTAAAGTAATTAATGTTTTATATCATGTATATGAAACCCAAGAAAATTTCTCTTTCCTTTTATTTTTGTTTTGTTTCAGAGGACAACTTGTTTACCAATATTATAACTCTAATTTCCAGAGAATTATGAAATAGAAATAAAAAAATAACAATGGAACACACTGTATGCCTTTACTATTCAAAGAAGAATAGGGTTTTTCTTTCCTTTTATGCTGTACCTTGAAATAAAGGTGCAGCAGGAAAAAAAACTATATTGCATACTAAATCTACCCCTTAATTTCAATAAGATCCAAATAATGTCCTTTTCTTCATAGTTGTTTTTCCTACAGCTGTCCTTTTCCTACAGCTATTTTCTTATAAAAGTTCTATTGAATTTGTAAGTTTGTTGCAGCAAGAAGTTAAAGCCCTGTGACTGCATCCTTATGGCTCATGGTTAGTTATTTAGCTGTTAGTGTATGGAATGTATTCCCTTGCTGCCTCTGTATGGCATGAGAAGTTTCAATGTATAATAGTATTATAAAAAACTTGCTTGTCAGAAAATAAAAGAAAATAAGAAACTAATGCATGTGATTTAAACTTGCCTAGTTAAAGTGAAATGTAGCATCAGAAATTTTGCCCTCAAGGAAGATAGTCTTTCTAGTGAAGAAATTTAAAAAATTAACTCAAATACAGTTGTAGTCAGTATATCTTGTTTCCTGGTAATTGCCATTCTTTTCAAACTGTGCTGTCTAGATCTAATTTTTCTCTCATATCAGTCACATTTCACATTTAGTTCTGTGATCTCCACTATGGTTTATTTCCCAATGTAATCAATTAATCAATGTCTTAAACCAAAAAAAAGTCTAAGATATCAGAAAAAGTGCTTTTCCTCTTCTATTCAATTTTTGAAAGTTGTCTACAGTAGTTCATAATGTAAATCTCTTGCTTCCTGAGGAACTTCTCGTTGTTCTCAATTCTTACTCAGTCTCTTGTTGGTCAATGACATCTGAATCATCAAAAAAGACATTGTTCTTCTGTTAAGAAATTATTGTAGAGCAGGGCAATGACCTTTGCAATGTTTATGTGGCATCAAACAGGATGGGAGATTTGCAGAACTTCTGTAGTACAAGTGTCACAGGGCTTTCTTGTAGCAGAGGACCACTGCTGCTGCTTGCCTTGACTTCTTAGTGAACCCAAGTGCTTCCTTGCTTCTGGAGGRAAACTCATCAGTTTGCCTTGTAAACATAATCTCTTTCGTTTCATCTCCTATATCTTCTCAGAAAAACAATTCTGAGATACTGTGCAGGAAATGGGCCCAACAGCTATAAAAGCTGTGAGAACAGTTTTTATATAATTTATGTGTCAGAGTGGGAAATGTAAGAGCTGCTGGGTGCCTTGAGCAAGTTTTTTCCCAATATAATCAATTAATCAATGTCTTAAACCAAAGGAAAAAAAAAAAAAGAGAAAACAAGGACACAAAACTTTTTCTTACTCTTTAACAGTTCAACTTTTAAAATCAGAAGATATATCAGTGAAGAATCACTTTCAAAAGCCTAAGATAAATGATGAATCTTCCTCCTGCCTCAGATTAAGTTCTTAAAAGCTCATTACTCTGTCATCTGTGCGACTCTTTAAACTGCCGAGAGGTCTAAAGTTTTAAGTTATCTTACTCTAAATTTGCCTTCTGATAAGTTGTGAGAGCTTCAGAAATGTAAACATTAGGTAAGGTTTCTTTGAGTAGCAGAAAGCTCAGTATGTGTTCAAAGTGCAAATTAATTTTTATTATTTGACAAATATTTAAAGTTAACCTGTTTATATACGTTTAATTTTTAAAAGACATCCCATTTTAACTTGTGCTTTTATAGGAAAGAGGCATTCTAAGCAGTTTTAACTTGTACTGTCTGATAAGATACAGTCCCCCAAATTTTTTTTTATTGAGCAAGTTCTTGTTATAATGCATGGGTAGTCCTTATTCTCGATTTATTGTACTTTAAAATTAGGCATAAATGATAGATTTTTCTTAAAATTGTGGCCTTTCACTGAAACTTTGCATGCTTTCGTATGTACTTAGAATTTTCTTTACATTTTTTCCAGGTATTTTTAAAAATACACGTCTGTACAAAATTTATGAGAATGAAGGGTCATAGTAGTGTTTCTTAAATCAAAACATAGCTAACTAGGGAACTATTGCTTGTGATAACTTATTTTTTTGTGCCATCAAACAAAGACTTTCACAGAAAAAAACCTCAAAACTTACGAAGATTAGCTGCTCATAAAAATGGCCACCCTCTCATTGTTTGCTGTCTGAACATAACCAATTTGCCTTCTGAAAAGAGGTCAACATTTTTGCTGTCATGCTGACAACAGGGCCATGATGAAGCAAAAATCAGAGAAGGTTGGAAACAGAATGTGGGAAGCAGGTAGATGGTACAGTTAGAGGAAATCGCTAGGTAATGTAATTGTTATTTACACTAACTACATTGCATTTATTTCACAAATGAGCTATATCAGTTTCGGTGTATAAATTAATCAGTTTTAGGCCATTTCCCTTGAAGTTCACAGTTTACAGCACTGGAATCTGTGCATAACAAAACAGTACATTATTAAAGTCATTCTTGGTGTATGTTTATTTTAAGAATATTTTAAGTAATACAAGAATATTTGATTGCTGTCTATGATGTTAATTCTGCATGATAAATCTCAGCTAAATGCTATGGGCAACTGATAAAAGTGCTGTGTCTTAATTCTGTCATGATAATTGAAATAGAAGGTTTTATCTTTTCAGCATACCACATCTTATGCATCTCTCTGTTGGGTTTGCATGGCTCAGTTTTAGTAGCGGAGAGGATACAGGAGTGGCTTCAGTGAGAAGATGCCAGAGGCTTCTTCCATGTCTAGCAGAGCCAAGGCCACCTGAGGATCCTAGACAAACATGCTGCTGGCCAAGGCTGGGCCAACTAGAAATGGTGGCAAGGCCTCTGTGATAACAGTTTTAGGAAAAAAAAAAAAAGTTATTGTGCAGATGTAATTGCAGCCAGGGGAGAGGGAAATGAAAACATGTGAGAGGAACAACTTGTGTCAGTGAAGATGGAGGGGCAGGAAGTGCTTCAGGCACCAGAGCTGAGATTCCCCTGCAGCCTGTGGTGCAGCCCATGGTGAGGCAGCTGTGCCCTTGCAGCCCATGGAGGTCCATGGGCATACAGAGATCCACCTGCAGCCTGGGGAGGGCACCACACCAGAGCCGGTGGGCTGGTGGAAATGACAGCAGG
The DNA here is from genome assembly GCA_014549065.1 of Cardinalis cardinalis. Lineage (NCBI taxonomy): Eukaryota > Metazoa > Chordata > Aves > Passeriformes > Cardinalidae > Cardinalis > Cardinalis cardinalis. The sequence continues at coordinate 12,936,771 of JACDOX010000007.1, forward strand.
ATTGCCAGCAAAGATACGCATGTGTTGTTATTTCACTAGCTATTGTTATTTCAACAGCTGCTTGGTCACTTCCCCACCAGTAGGACAGGGGAGAAAACTGGAAGGGTAGAAGACAGAGAACTCATGGATTCAGATAAAGACAGTCTAATAGGGAAAGTGAAAGCTGTGCACACAGGCACAGGAAAGTGCTCATCTCTCTCCAGGAGAACAGGGCCCCATCACATGTGATGGTTACTTGGGAAGAGAAACACCATCACTCAAAACATTCCCTCACTTCTTTCTTTTTCCTCCGCTTTATGTATTGAGCCTGTTGTCACATGGAACGGAATATCCCTTTGGTCATTTGGGGTCAGTTGTCTCTCCCATGCACACTCAACTTCCTTGCCAGCATGGCCATATGAAAAGCAAAAAAAGGCCTTGGCTCTGTGTAAGTCTTGCTCAGCTTACACAAAGAACAAAAACATCTCTATATTATCAAAACTGTGTTAAGAACAAATCCAAAACACAGCCCCATAGCAGCCACTGTAAAGAAAAATAACTCTATCCCAGCCACAACCAACCCACCAAGCTTTTTTAATAACTTGTGAATAAGGCAAGCTTAATACTACCCTAGAGCAGAAGCAGCAACACRTGCTGATCAGGGGCATTCCTTCGTTTTGTCTTGTTGAGCATGCACAGGAAATGCGCTGCAGATGGATTGTAATTTTTAAACAATGCTGATTGGTTAAGATCTCTCCATCTTCTTCCCCTGCTTCTTGTTCTCTCTGTAACTATATCTATTAAAAAGGGCTATTATCACGTGTAGATTTGCTATTTCATATATACACAGGTATCTGTGCTACTCTTAATCTACCTAAATAGTTTCTTCCTGAGTGAAGACTGCTTATCTGTTTTCATCCTCAGACTACATGGAATTTTAATGTTGCATATGAAAAGATTTGTAAAGAATACTGAAAAAATATTGTTACTTAAAGGCAAGGGTCAMTCAAATACTGCTATGTTCAAAAAGTGTGATAACTTATAATTGTGGGGTTTATTGATAAAAGCCATGATGGTAACAGACAGTATTGGGTAGCATATATACAGAGCAGATTAGAGGAACAGTGTGCAGCTTCCACATTATTTTTGCCTAGGTGCATGTTCATTGTAAATGTAGAAATACTAAATTTTTTTTTAACTGATTGAACTTCTTAATAAAGAAAGATGCCCACCTGTTGTAAGATGAAGTTAAATTGAAATAATTATCAAAGAAGGTTCCATTTCGTCTGGAAAGTTATAAATATTACATACTTATAAATGTAAAATTCATAACTAAATGCACTTTCACTTTATTTGCGAATCTTGGGGGTGTATTCTGAACACAGTAATGGAACCTGAACACAGTAATGGAACTAGCATCTCAATCATTAAAAGATTGGTTCTAATTTTGTTGTGCTAAAAAAAGTCATTAAAAGAGGCTCAATTGATCTGAAAGAAAGTAAACCTTGCCTTTAAAACCTAAGTGGAAGTCAGATTTATCTGAATATATTGGTACAGTGCTTTTCAACTCTTGATAAATTATTTTTCCTACAATGCTTGCTGACATTGCTCTTCTTTATAGGAGGTACGGCATTATATCATTAAAACATCAGCTCCTGCTGGGAGATGCATTCAATGCCTTGGAATACTGTAAGAAAAAGGTGTTTTTTAAAAGCTGGTTTTAGCCACTTATTTACTAAGTAAGAGTATATTTAGGTGTCAATAGCAATTAGTCAYTGAAGATTCTTTTCGTTTTAATTAAAGCTCACACTTTAAAATACTAAATCAAGACAAGTTGTTCTGAAGAGGAACACTTTGTCCCTCACATTTCCTACCAGGCACAGATATTTTCAGGACTCTCCAAACAGTAGGAAGTCTTTCTTCTAATCTGTTCACTTCATGTACTTCAGCATCAAAACACCACCTGTGGGCAATGGACCAAGCTGATAACATGACACTACAAATACCAAGATTTTGTAAATTTTAGGTATAGACATTATCTTATTTATTTATTTTTACAATATGCTTATTTCCTACTTGTAGGTAGTATATGTAAATAAAATGTGTATCAAGGAATTGAGCTCTAAATTAGGAAAACTCTTTTTAAGCCACTGTTATCTGTAATTAACTACATATTAGAACAGTCATGAAATTTCACCATTTACACAGTAGAACACAAAGGACTTTTTGTCCTRTAAATACAGTTAGGGAAGCAAAGGAAAAACAAATTGTCTCTGTAATTTTTTATGGAAATATGAAAATAAAAGGAAAAAAGCTAGAAACTATTTTCTCAGTAGAGCACTAGGAGCTAAGGAGATGTCAAATATTTGCCAATAACACAGGACTTGCACCACCCATAAGGAATTTACTTTTCATGCAGAACACCCAGAATTTTCAGCTGAGGAATGCAACAAAAGGTCTCGAGTCTTTCAATTGGGACACTAGGCCTTTTTGAAATCACTGTCCTCAGACCAGTCTAATCTGCAACAGAGAACAAAATATTTTTCCAGCAAAGGGTAATGGAAATTTGTCACTGACTTTTTAAAAATGAGGTCTGCTCTTCAATTGTAAAAAAATAATTGCTTTCTTTTTTAAAAGTTTGATTATCTTTTAAGTGGAATAATATTATGACATAAATTGGTTTTAAACTTTTTGCTTTACGCTTCATCAGTCTGCCTCTCAAAGAGGGAAAATAAAATTCCTAATTGGTAAAAACTAGATTCTAGATACAAATTCCAATTGTTAGAAACTAGATTTCCCTTTGTGCAAAATAGAAAGCCAGAAAAGGGAAGAAGCAAAAATAAGGAAACAAAAAAATCCCTTAACACTTCAAGTAGTGGAAAGCTAAAAGCAAATAACCTTATGGAGAAAACACGTGTGTAAAGCAGAATTAATTTTTTTCCTTAAAACTAAACAATTGAGATTGGCCTTATACTGCATATTGAATATCAAGATGTAAGTATGAATAAGGAATGAAAAAGAACTAAAGGTGACTTGGGAGAGAAATAAGCAAACACATTAATATAATGGACTGTTCAAAGCTGAGACAACGTAGATGCAAATGAAGATATTATCTGCTTTTAAACAAGAGAAAAACCAAGTAGTATAGTCAACTTTTATTCTGCAGAAAATAAAAAACCATTCTAATTCATTCTTAAAAGCATGGGATAATTTTTTTTGAGAATATTTAAGGTTAATAAAGGAGCCCTGTTTCTCTAGAAATGTTCATTCTCTGTGCAAAACACCTCAGTCATACTTTGACACATATACCTTGAATAAAACTGCCAAAAAATTTGCAAAAATGTAGCAACACCTTTTATAATATCCCTCATTTTCAAAACCTTACGTGTATTTATGACAGTAAATGCATGTATTTATCATATTGGCAGGCACTGAAAGTACTTTAAAAGAATGTTCTCTCTCACACTTTGTGAAAGCTTCGAAGTGATCTGTAATAGCTGGATGTGTAGTTTGTCAAATGAACAATAAAAGACTCATTGCTGCAATGTGTCTGCAGGGAGGAAGCAGAAAATCAGTGTGAATGTGTTAATAACTATAAGGAATTCAGACATTGAATTTTATATTTTGAAAGCTGATTATAAGAAAGCAATGACGGTACCACTAATTTTTTTTTCCCCTGGGACTATGAGGATTGGAGTCTGTTTATTTATTAACAGTAGTATCAACTGTATGCATTCCTGGTCTTACTTAAATTTTATTTTGATATTGCCTTATCAGTCAGAGTCAGATGGGAATTGAATTTTGAGAATATGGATTTTTTAAATCATGCTTTAGATAGTCACTTTTATTTTACTTTTTAAATTCATCCCACATTACTGAATTCTAGAAACAAAAGCAATCTCAACTCTAATGTAACTCTATAGTTTCTGTTGTCTTTTCTCTTTACAAAGTAAGGTGGATAGGTGGAAGAGCAATTAGATGAGCATTCCCACAGATGGCTGTTCAATCCTTTTATTAAAGTGTAAAAATATTAGATAGCTGTTGCATGTTGATTGCATTTATTTAACTTTGTTTTGTCAGGTTTTGCTGGTTTGTTGGGGTTTTTTTTAGATATTGTATTAAAGTATTATAAAAGCATTTAGGAAACTAAACCAACAAAAATGTAATAAATCACTGAAGGAATACAAGGAATTAAGAATAAAATCACAAAATTTTCTCAGTGTACCGTTTAAAAGCACATAAAACTTAGAAGTTGACTGATATACAAATAGAAGGATTATGGAAAAGTAAAATAAGCTGATATTTTGGTGAAACCTTTGAAATTTTTCAGTTGTATTAAACATATAGTTTCTCAAATTTAGACCTGATTTAAGGGGAATACAGGTCTAAATCGAGAAACTGTTTGGATGTGCCTGTGCTTCATAATGGAATGAACCATAAAGATAACTAAGTTTGCTGGTCCAAGCTGGTTTATGTACATAATTCAGTGAGTACAAGGCAAAAATATTGGTTAAATCTGGAAATTAGACCAGACTAAGTATTTTCACAGAGCCTTATCTGATATAATATTTCCCTTTTGTTACAAAACACCCAAGAGGATCTAGATTACCATTGACAAAGTATTTTTAGTACGGAGGAGAACACAGTATTAACAATCTAACTAATTTAAGAAAAGTGACCAAAAAGTCTTGCCTTCCTAAGATATCAGACAAAGGCTTGGTAATATTTTAGGGTGTCCTTTGATTCCCCCTCCAAAAGGCTTGGAACAAGAGTTGGAATTCAGAAATCATACTGTGGTGAATTGTTTTAATCCTCCAGAGGCTGGACATTCTTGGATGTGTATCAGTCTTTTAGAAAGCATTGTAAAGTAGAAATGCAAGCAGCTATTCCCCACAGATTGTCCTGGTTCCAGAGCAAAAAAGTAGACGTTGGTCCATAGAAAATAACTTGGTAGTACCGTCGTTACTGAGACCTTCAGAATATGATACTGGAAAAACTGAATGACATGAAACCCAAGAGTGTTTGAAATACTGAGGGATGGTAAATTTTCTATTATAAAGAAGCAGCTTCAAACATGGAAAGAAGATCTTTATGTGTCTAGAAATAATACCTTTTTTTATTGCTATTTTATAAGGAAAAGTACTGTGCAAGGCTGTGATCAGGCTTCACTTGAACAAGTCAGACCACCCTTTCTGAAGGGGGGAGGCAGTAGTTGCCAAAAGGCAGAGAGACAGCCAGTTTGTGAAGCAATGGTGGATTTAAGAAAAGACCAAAGAGCTAACCAAAGATCATAACACTGAGAGAGAAAACCTGGAAATTTATGCTGAAAGAAAGTCTAATACTGAAGATGGAAAATAGCTATTAAAACAAAAACGCTGCTGGAAGAAAATAACATAAACTACTGATTATTGAGCTGGAAGTGTAATGAGGAAAAAACAAGCTTTTGAAACAGCCATCATAAAGGAGTGAGTAATGTACGTAAGAAAATTCAACTTAAATACAGATAACAAAAGAATACAGTGACGTGGTGATATTCTAAGATTGAACTGTGACACCTTCTTCTCTGTTATTAAGCTTTTTCATGTTGTGTGTAGAATCTATTGTTTTGCTTGGTTTGAGTATCCCACAAGATGATGGGACAATTAAAATTTGGGCCTCTCTAGCCTCAGTATTAAAGAGCTATGTCATGCAGCTCCTGCTGACACTGCCATAGATAAGTCTAGATATCCTTTTACCACTTTTCTAGCCTCACCATTTATTTAGATCTCCCGCTAGCCAAGCCCGTGGAAGTATGCCTTATAAATCATTCTCTCAGCTATGACTTTCTAACATCTTAATTTCTTTCATCATTAATCATTTCTAGACAGCTTCAATGAACTTTATTGAAGCTAACAGAGTAAAAATTAGACCTATCCTAAGTAACTTCACAAGACTGTGAATGTTTCACTTAAACTGATTTTTTTAAGGCTTCATCCATTAGACAAATAAAGATACAGTACTATATGTACTGATATCCTTTTTCATAATAGTTATTGAAAAAAAACCAATAAAAATATGATATAAAGCAACGGCATGAAGGAAGATTTAGGCAACTGAAATGTGTAAGTAATGTAGAATCTAAATCTCATTTAATAAAATTGAAGCTGGAATTAAGATCTAGAAGCTGTCAAATTTGTACTTTCTTTCTGAAACGTGTTATGTTTCCAAAACAGTCATGTATGTTTACCTCACAGATGTCGGCAAGTATGTAAATTACTTATTTAAGTTCTTCTACTGTAATGTCCAGAACAGTCTAAAGACTGGAACTATTCTAGCCTCTATGAGGGCCCCAGGTGGTCCTGAAATGAATTCTGCTTGACAAAAAAATTGTATCTATATTCTAGACTTAACAACATTATTTTCTGCAGCTGGAAGGCACGTACTTATTACTAAGGGTTGAAAACACTTTGTTAAAATCTAAATCTGCTGCTGCTAAAGTGGTAAATTTTACTGTAGTATTTTTTGTTTCCTTAAATACTTGTTTATATTATCCTAGCGACTAGAAAGCTCAATTGTCAGAAAAGATTCTTGTTTCTTCACCTATTAACTAGAACCAAGAAAATATGAATGTCTGACAAAAAAAGCCAGCTTAAAAGATGAAAAAACACCCTTAAGGAATAAATAGAGAGAGGTACATCTGAAAAAAATCAGTTCTCCCTTTAAAATTTTCAATGTTTAATTACATCATAAAAATGACATAATGCAATCCATGGTAGACTTGTTCAGCGAATTTAAACATTAATTAACTGAGATTTTTTGTTAGATTTTATACATTTATCAAGGAAAGTAAAAACCATGTTGACCAAATAATCAAATGACACTGGAGGGCCTTAAAGGAAAAGCTTATTTAGCTGCTACTCAGGGACATAGTTCTGTCAAATTAGCATACTTCAGGTAGCAGGTCTGTGGTCTTGATAACATATGTGATGGATGACTGGTAACAGAAATAAGTCTTGTATACTTACAGTTATGCTTTCTTTAATGATACATGTTTTAAGCTCAGTGCATCTGAAGAACAAGAAAATTTTAATTTTTTAATTGCTAGAAAACATTATCATAACTCATGGAAAATGTCAGAAAAAAATATTCAGTAAGGCAATATATGCTGGTGAAGAATATTCTCTCATTAAATCACAGCACCCTCTGGATTCAATCCTGTAGAACCTCAAATATTTTTTTTTCCTAAAGTAAGTTTAGGCAATATTAAGAAAAGCACCCCTATAGACTTCAAAGGAACTTTGCTCATACATTTTAGATTGACTGAAACTAAAATAATCCATTTATCTTAGATTCAGAAACAGACAAAAATTATGTTATCAGATGTCTTGTACTAGTGGGACAGAACTGATAATATCTGTTAATTTGTTTCTTGGTAAAAAGAAGGAAAAATTTGTTTGTACATAGTTTTTTTAGCAAGATGAGTCTAGAACATGTGTCTTGTGGTTGAAAACTTCACTTAGAAAAAGTTATTTCGTTTCCTGTTTCCTAAAATGGAGCTTAGTACAGGTTTTTCCTGGGTTAACCTTGATTAAATAACAAACTCCAATCTGGTCGCCCATCTTCCCTCCTCCACAGGACAGGAGAAGAAAGTAAGATGAAAAAGCTTGTGGGTCAAGATAAATTGAAGTGATGGCTTATTAGATACTGTCAGAGGCAAAGCAGCTTTGACTTGGAGAAAATAAATTTAATACCAAATAGAAGAGTTTGGGGATGGTAAGAATCAAAGATAATAAACAAAATGTCTTTCTTCTCTATCTTTCAAATTTTGTTCATGCCTTCACTCTCCTTTCTTCCTACTCCCTCTGCCCATTCTGCAGAGTAGGTCAGGAGTAAGTCAGACAGACCAAGGACCCTGATCAGTGTTAAGGTATTCATGTTAATCTGAACTGCTTGCAGAACAACCATGAGGCTTTGGCAATCCTACAGCTACCTTGGAAAATTTCCACAAGCCAGTGAGCTGCGGGGCTAGCTTAGTATTTTGGTTAGGAGATTGCCCTACTGAGACTTCATATAAATACATTCTATTACCTCTTGCTTTTTTATCTCTAGACTATGTTCCCAAGGCTTTGGCTTTGATCTTGCAGCTGTCTTGATGGCCACAATTTCAACTCTAAAACCGGCTGGGCAGTATGTAGAGAAACTGGAGATACCAGGCTGAAGATACGGTTAGGCCACATGGTTTTTTTAAGCCTTTTGCTACTGGACGRGAATGCTGCGAACTTGAACCAGATGAATGCTAGAAGCTTTCAAAATAAGCTTTCAAGCAGTCAAACTGCATAAGTCTTTAAAATACCTGTATATTTGTGTTATGTGAACTAAACCCACTGAATTAAATCAGGATTGGATTCTCACTCAGGAGAAAAGATGCCAAAGCTGAGAACTTTTGGAAAAATCACAGACTGCTGGACAGCAGAACTGACTGTTAGTGTAATGCCCTTTTCCAAATTAATCTTTGAAGTGCAAGTCAGAGAATGATTTTCCAGAAGCAATCCCCAATTACTTCAGTGGTATTATTTATGACTGAAGTGGAGTCCTTGTTTTGTAGATGATACAAATTATTTATCTGCTGGTTTACTCTCCATTTGTCTAAGTTAGAACCCTGAAACTTCATTGGCACATTACCTGTAGTTTAGGTGTTATTCACCAGAAATAGTTCTTCTATTTGTAGGACATTATCACAATTAAATCAAAGACACTAGGGCTAGAAGAGGTGATGTTTCATTACACTCATCCCCCAAAATCATTAATTAATTCTTTCTAAGCTTTAAAGTCTAACTTTAAACAGGAAAGACTGATCATTACTGCAAGTATGAACCCCAAAAAAATGTTACTTGTTAATGAACTCATTCCCAAGTAAAAGCTGGAAAAGATGACTCCAGAAAACCCATTCCAAAGAGATTAAGCTGTCACGGGCAAAGGTTTTAAAATAATTAAGATATTGCTCAGTATTGTGGATGAATAATCAGGAGTACCATCCACAAAAATTAAGGTTCTATACCACAGTAATATTGTCTAGGAGCCAAATCCATCTCTTATTACTGAGATTTTTAAATAATTTTATCTCCTAAAAACATCCTGTTGATATTATCCCAGCAAGAAATGTTAGATAAACACAAGTGGGCTATTTTGTCATTACAGATTTTTTCATGCCTCGACTTTTGAAAGAGCTGGCTACTTCTYCTGTGTGATGTTTTCTATTATTTTATTCTCTTCTGGGGAATGTAAAGAAGAGCTGGACATGAACATGACTGTCTGGAAGTTTGTCTCGTCTGTTAAATTGCTATTATCTTTGCTATTCTCTTTGCTATTCTTTGCTATTCTCATCTTGCTCTTATTTTTGAGCATATCTCATACCGTTTTCTATAAATACCTCATATTACATAGTGGATCTATAACTGTCCTCTTGAAAACATCATGCCAAAGGATACTTGGCACAATCTCTAGACTTTATATATAGAAATGACCTGAATAGTGTGACCAAAAGACAGTCAGAATGCAAAGCTTTCCTTCTTTGTGACTTGGCTATTAAAAGTGATAAAAACAGCATAAATAGAAGAAATTAATTAAAAAGTTGTCTGACCTGATGTTTGTGTGTCTTGATGTAATACTGGATGTATGGTTGTTTTTAAAAACAAATACATGAAATACCAGGAAAGGTTTCTGGTCATGAAGATGTGGGTTTTTTTGGCACATGTATGAATTACAGGTGTTAAAAGTGAAGGTAAAAATGCCAAACATTCCTTGGAAAATTGATCTTCCACACATTCTGTAATGAAACAATAGTGATTATATTTGTTTTGAATCACTGAAATCTTTACATGTGCACTGGGATTGGGATTTATGGAAATCAATATTCTGAAGAAAGCCTTTATATAGGTAGCACGCGACTCAATAATAGAATAATTTAATCTAGCTCTACTATTTTAGGTAGACAAAAACCTCTACTTTTTATTTGATTTATGCTAGTCTGAATGATGAGTTGCATAACAATATTATTAGCCAGTGTCACCAGTAGGTGTTAAGAGTCCTCCAAGAAAGCATCCTGATATATCTAACCTAGATATATAAGGCAAGTGTTGCTTAGGGTTGTTTAGGGTCTCCAGCCTCATTCTGTATGAACTTTTGCTGTGAATGATAAAATGGAAAGATTTAGAATTGAATTTGGCTCTGAGAGCAGGACAGAATGGGATTTGTCTGTCTTTAACAATATGCAAGCTTAAGGTGAAATACCCACAGGACATTTTAGCAGGGCCTTTGATCACAGGTATTAGAAAGTTAATGGTTAGGTATGACAATACCTCAGTACACTTAATCAGCTTATTAAATGCTTGGATGTATGTATGACTTGCGCTGGTCTAGTAATGCACTGATTTCTCAGCCTGGTTCTGAGTATTATACTTTTGAGTTAACTAGACTTCTTTTAAAACAAAGTCTAGTATCTTATTCATGACTGCATTAAAAAATATTAACTGGACATTAAATGAAGTCTCTTATTCCTCAGAGATATTGCAAAGATGACTTCTAAAATTCGATAGGGATTTCCTGGTTCATTCATATTCTGTGTGCAGTAGAAATAATCAGACCTGTCCCTGCTTTTCCCAGTATAAAGGTGAGTAAAACTTGTCTATATTCAACCCTCAAAACTATTTCTGTTTTTCTTTAGCTTCATCCTGGAATAAAGGGTGTTTGTTCACTTGGATTTTGAAAGAGATCTGAATACAGCCCAAGATTGACTAAATTAGTCTGTGACACATTATGCTGTAATAAACTTAAATTAATAGCAGATTTCATCCATATCAGCCTGTAAGAAGAATGATTTTGGGCAGTTCTTCGGTGTTAAAAGAGTAAAAGTCTAATCTGTAAAGAAACACGTTGTGGTATTTATTTTTAAGATTTTTTTCTACTTAATCTAAATTTATTAATTATTGGTTATTTATTAATTATTTGTGTTAATTTATAATAATTATTATTTATTAATTATTGGTTCTCTTTCTTTATATCAGGGAATGTATTACTATATTTACCTTTTAGAGGCAGTAAGAATGTTTTAATTAAAAATGTTAGAGAAATATGTTGAAAGCCTTGAAGTATATATCAAGTATCAGTTGTTTGGGGTTTTGTTTTAATGGGAATCCTGTAACTAAAAGAAGATAAATAGGAAGATTTTCCAGAGATGTCTGGTAACAAAGATGATATTTAACATCTTTTAAAGCTGAATTGCTTTGGAAGCAAAAGGAAGCTGTGAGTCGGGGTGATTAAAAGTAGGATTTAAATTTTCATGGACAAATTAGAGGGATGGGCAATCTCCAGCCCTGTGAAGTTTAAGAAGGGAAAGTGCCAGATTCTGCACCTGCAATGGGTCAGCCATGGTTGTATGTACAGACTGGAGAATGAGAGGCTGGAGAGAAGTGCTGTGGAAAGAGACGTGGGGGTTCTGGTGGATGCCAAGTTGACCAAGAGTCAGGAGTGCCCTGGCAGCCAGGAGGGCCAGGGGTGTCCTGGGGAACATCAGGCATGGCATCACAGCCAGGCAAGGGAGGGGACTGTCCTGCTCTGCTCTGCACTGGGGACTCCTCACCTCGAGTGCTGGGGCAGTTTTGAGCACCACAATGTAAGAAAGGCATTAAATCACTAGAGAGTGTCCAAAGGAGGGCCATGAGAATGGCAAAAGGCCGTAAGGGGAAGCCGCATGAGGAGTGACTGAGGGTGCTTTCCCTGTTTAGCCTGGAGGAGACCAAGGGGAGGCCTCATTGTGATCTTCAACATCCTCATGAGGGCAAGCAAAGGGGCAGGCACTCATTTCTTCACTCTTGTGATCAGGCACAGGACTCTGAGAATGAGCACGAAGCTGTCAGGGGAGGTTTAGGCTGGATATTAGAGAAAGTTCTTCACTCAGAGGGCAAAGGCTCCCCAGGGCAGTAGTCACAGCACCAGCCTGACAGAGTTCAAGTGTTTGAACAATGTCCTTGAGCTGTTCTCCTAGGGTGTGCTGTGTAGGACCAGGAGTTGGACTCAATGATCCTTGTAGGTCCCTTCCAACTCAGCTTATTCTATGTTTCTATGAAAATAATTTAGATTTTCCATATTAGTGAATTCTATCTTAAGATCTACATTATATTTAAAGGCGAATCATAGGCAAACTATATAATGGTTTGATTTGGAAAGAGCCTTAAAGATCTAGTTCCAAATGGCCTGCCATGGAAAGGGAAAATTTTCCCAGACCAGGAGGTTCAAAGACCTATCCAATCTGGCCTTTAATACTTCCAGGGATAGGGCATCCACAGCTTTTCTGGAAAACCTGTACTAGTGTCTCACTATGGCCACAGTGAAGAATTTTTTCCTGACATTTAATTTAAACCTGCCCTCTGACAACTCAAATCCATTCCTACTCGCTTTATCACTACATACACTTGCAAAAAATCCCTCTCTAGGTAGTGGAAAACTGTTCTGTCTTCCTGTGTCCTCTTCTCCAGGCTGAACAATCCCAAATCTCCTCTCCATAGGAGAGGTGCTGCAGGTCTCTGATCATATTTGTGCCCCTTCTCTGACCTATCTCCTACAGGTCAATGTCCTTCTTGTGCTGGGGGAACCCAGAGCCAGACACAGCACTCCAGCTGGAGTCTCATGAAAGCAGAGTAGAAGAGGAAAATTACCTTCCTCACTCTGCTGGTCACGCTGCTTTTGATGGAGCCCAGGACAGACTTGGCTTTCTGGGCTGCAGACACACATTGCCAGCTCATGGTGAGCTTCTCATCAAGCAGTACCTCCAAGCTCTTCCCAGCAGGACTGCTCTCAATGAGAGCAAGTATGAACCTGCATTATCTCCTGCTGAGCTGGCTTCTTATGCAGTAGTATTCAGTGCTTCCAAATATTTATTCAACACTTCTGAATGGCCTCTAAGAACTGTAAGACTCACTAGACTAAGTATGACTGGTGTGGAGGTAGCTTCCTGCTGAAATATGATTTAAGTAAAGCTTTGTTCACAATGTAATTACTTATCATTTGGACACATTTCCTGTGGCTCTGTTCTAAAAAAGTAATGCAGAATGAGGTTTTATTCTACTGCTGTCACTGTTCGAACTATTTGCTTATTTTTCCCATTTTAGAAACTGCCTTAGCCCAGATTCTGAAATGGTATTAAGAGGATGCAATTACACTACACCCTTACAGATCAGATTTGGAAAGCCGCTTGTGCCTAAGATGCACTTGATTTCAGTGTTATGAAGACTAGGATTTCTTGTTATTCTTACATCTTTTCTAAAGCTATCCTGTATAGTGCACTTTCAAAAGCCTGTTTTTATTGCATCTGTTCGCTTTTAAGAGTATCCTACAGTGCAATCCCAAAAGCAGGAAATGGAAAGGCTGAACAGGCATCTAACTSTAGGATCTGTAGTAACTGGAGACATGAGTATTAAGTGTGGTGGCTCTTTCTAGGTTAGCAATTCCAAAGAAAATAGGATCTGTGCCTTTGAGACAAAGCTAAATTATGCTCAGAAGCCACTTAAGAGAACTCAAGGAGTCCCTGTCTTCTCCTGTAGTCTACCACCACCAAGGTTTTTAGCAACAAAAGATCTCTTCCACTGTTGGCAATTCCCAGTTCCAAGAATTGTCAAAAGATGTCATTGCATTCAGTGAGGGACAGAGAAATACATTTTTTTAAACTGTCTTCAGTGACTAATCCAGACAAAATAGATTCAGGTATAAACTATCTTTAGAAGAAGCCTGTCAAAATAGCAATCCATGTGAAGATTCAAAAATCAAAAAGAAGCATGGATTTTAATTCCAAAAGTTGAAAATTACAACTAATCATTGAAAGAAATAGGAAGTTCCTCTGAATGTAAGGCTGTTTGCAGTAATTTGTGTAAAGAAATGTGGAAAAAGCTCTGCATTTAAGATGAGCACTTACCCAAAACATACTTAGAGTAGGCAGGAACCTATGCCCAATAGGACTGAGAAAGAGTGGAAGAATTAGGACTCTGTAAGAAGAAAATGTAAGACTTAAAGTTTAGAATGTATGACTCCAGGAAATATGCTTTGCCAACAGCCTTTAGTAGAATTTTGTGCAGAAGATTGGTAAGGTCTAGGCTGCCAAGTGATCTGCCCTGAGGCAGAGACATTTGTCCATAGAGCCTAACACAATATGAGAACAGTTTTGGGATTTTAAATAGCATTGTTAAATAAAAAATAATAAAAAAATCCCAAACAAACAAAAAAAAAACCAAAACCCAACCCAAAAACCCACACACACACAAACAAACAAACAAAAAAACCCAAAAAACCCAAAAGAACAACAAAATAACCAAACAGAGGTAGTTTCAGAAGTCAACATCCATTCATCTAGCCCAAACAGCTGACTCCTGCCATGTTTAGGTTAGACATATTCTAAACCTTAGCTACTGCCATTTTACCAGGATAAGTACAAAGAAGAAGAAGAGAAAGAAAAGGAAGAAGAGGAAGAAGAGGAAGAAGAAGAAGAAAGAAGAAGGAAGAAGGAAGCAGAAAGAAGAAGGAAGAAGGAGGAAGAAGAAGGAAGAAGGAAACAAGAATTTGACTTATCACTTAGAATATTATTAGGAAAACGTTAAAAATCTTTTCAGAGGAATGTGTAGCAGAATATGAAGCAGGTTTGAGGCATAAATATATAGATGACCACATTTTCACTTTAATAGAGGACAGTTTACTGGGTTGTTGACATCCACTTCTAAACAGAGAAGTTGCTTTAAATCTGGATTGTGTAATCTATCACAATCAAAATATTGTTGGGTCTTTTTGCTTCCAGATTTAAATGTCTTGAACTTAGTAAATATTCTTTTCATGCTGAAAAATATTTTCAAAATATATGGAAAACCAAGTAATCAGTCTGAATTTTATCCTGTGCTTGCTTACACTTTACAAAAGCTTTCCTGCTAACTTTTAGTGGGAGTTGGGTTTTGGGGGATTTTAAAAAACTGTAGCATCTGTTTGGTATAATACTGTATTATTTTCCCAAAGTCGTCTTGAAGTTTTTTTGGAAGAAAGGCCAAGCAGAAATGGTAGGTCAGTCAATCAGTGTTTGTTTTCAACAGCTTTGTTAGGATAAAAAGTGTCCTACACCATTTGATTTTCTGTCAGCATCAGAAAAAAAAAGGATAGTGATTTCCCCTCTGGTGTTTTCAATACTCTTATATGAACAGACCTGCACTCTGATCTAAATTATGGAACTGATTTGTGTGCTTCTTGTGCTGCAAGCGTGAATGTCATCATGATATAAACAGGACATCTTCCCTTCAGGAGGTAAAGCTGAAAAAATTGTTCTTGGAACATAGTATTTTGGGTGAGATCATAGAAGCCTATTTTTGTCCTTTTATTACAAACATTACATTGTACAATCCTCAGAATGCCTTAGGTTTTTGAAATATATTTGTTATAGAAAGCTTAGCTACTCAGATTTTATTTACTATACTTTTACTACAGAGAGGAGAAAGATAATGGAATACAAATATAGGTCACTCTTCTAATCTTCATCTCCTATATGGTTGGACTTTCAAGCTGCAGCTCAAAAAAACCCCAGTCCCCAAGCTGTTTTACACTAAATACAGCTATCAATAAGTAAGTAATGAGAATAAAAGCAATTTTTTGAGTAAATAGAAGGAATAAGAAACTGGTAAAAGCTATCTAATATAAACATTAGTGGGAGGACAATTGTTTCAATTGACATGAAGGACACAGAACAAACACCTAGTGAGAAGAAAAAATAAATAAAAAGTCTCAGGAACCACTAAAATTGGAAACCAAAGTCAAGCTAGAATAGTTGAGAACTGTAACAGACTCAAATGATATATGAAGTGATGCTAGTCAGAATTCACAGATAACCCTTTGGCAGGAATACATCCTGAAATGTTATTCATCCAAAATAAACTCCTCCTAAGTCACAGTAATCCTGCTGTACCTTATACCTAAAGCTGCATTTTGGCAAAAAGAGTAGTCAAACATTCACCAGAGGCAGAGATTACAGACTGTATTCGTAGAGATATCTTCATCTCTTCATCTCCAGTGATATGGTAAATTATAGATGCATGTGAAAAAGTATCAAGGTGACAGACATGAAATATCTTTGATAAAGGAATAACTAAATAATCTGAAGTCCTCTCCATTGGSAGAGGACTGTGCAGGATACCCTGTCACTCTAAAGTAATAGGCTGATAATTTTCACATATGCAGCCTGTAGAAAACACAGTGGGAAGGAAAAAAGCACATAGATGAAGCAAGAATGGAAACATTTTGCTCCTGACTAATTTGTTTTACCAGGTGCTTGGTAGTGAAAATAGATTAATCACTTATATGCTTCAGTACTTGAAATGAATGAATGACTTGCACTGTGAATATCCACTGTGTGGATTTGTAGAGAGGTTGGGGTGGGAGCTAGGCAGCTGGAAGTTATAGCTGAAACTCAGTGCCATTGTTCTTTTAATTCCATGTGTCAAAAGAAAAGTGTTCACAACCATCTTATTTCTCTTATTTCTCCTAAGCTAAAAGCTCCCTTGCTTTTAGAAAATGCTAAAAACAGCATTCTTGATTTTGTATAGCATGTGCTATAGTCTTCAAAATACTGAGGTTGGTTTTAATACTTTATCCTCTTTATCCCTTTTTTAATCCTTTATTTTGTCACTTTGGTATATGCCAATTACCAACACAGAAAAAAGATCATCATTAAATCATGCAATCTCAAAGTAATGTGGTTTGTTAGAAAGGTCTTCTGAGCTGCATTGTCAGTGTTAATGCAATACATATTCTAAATCAAAATGGATCTGAGCGTCGTTAAAGGATTACAACATCTACGTCTTGCATTGGGCAATGCACTGTTCTTTCCAAAGTGAAATAGGAAAATGTTTAGTAAAAGATAATACTTGGCAGACCTAACAGAAGAGAACATGCAAAAATAGCTTTTGACAGAACAATCATTCTAACAAAAAAAAATCTATGAAGCCATCCTGAAACAGCATACACATGAGAGGACCATGAGCTAAAAAAATGTCATTAAAGGAACCTATGGAATAACCACAAAAACTTCTCAAGAGGGATGTAAGAGTACTTCTCCTTAGCATTTTAAATGATCTGCACCATGTAAAACAGTTTCAAATATTTCTTCTTTACTTTACTTTCTTTACTTTCTCTTCTTTACTTCATTTGCTTACTATTTAATTCAATATTTGTGCTGAAAAAAACCCTAAACAACAACAATAAACCATTCCAAAACAGCTCTCAAAAAAGAGACCACATTTTTTCCACTGTACTGGAAAAGCAAAGTACTTTGGAGTCTGATATTATCTTGTAACTCTATCAAATGGAAATTGAAATGAACTCGCAAAGGAGTAGAGATCTATTAATTTAAGAGATATTATAGAATATCTCCAAGTTAAACAGACTTTTCAGAATGAAGTAAATATATCTCAAATAGTTTCATATAATAAGGAGACATCAGAGATTTACAACATGTGTGATATGCTCACTAATGAAAAGTGTAGCCAGGATTATGTTCTAATGCTAAGATGACTGATTGTTGCACCTGGACAACTTTTGTACAGTAGAAATAAAAATCATTGCAAGTGGTACAGGCTGAAAATGGATTTGAGATCAATTCTGAACCTGAAAAATAAAATAAGCTGAATATAGATTTTTGAATAATTAATCCTTTGGCTACACTTACTGATTTATTTTTTTTCTGCCCTAATTAAAATAAATGTATTGAATTACATGAATATATAATTAGCTTATTGGATTTTTATGAAACATCCAATCAAAACTGAAAACAAAATCATGCGGTATAAAATTCCTTATTTGTCTTCTTTATCCCCTTCCTGTTCAATGTCACTTTTGCATCTGTCACCTGCATTGTACCACCTGGGATGTTTCAATTAATTTTCATACTGTTATGCTAAAGTGTTGACATTAATCTGTTGAAATATTTATCAATTGACAGGAACAAATGTGCCCACTAAAATTTATATAAGAGATGAGCAACAGTTCTGAACACTAAATTCATATGGGTGGACATCCATGCAAAACAAACTATTGCTATGTGATTAAAACGAAGAATTTAGTAAAATTTTTACTGAATTAAAACTCTCTTAGTTTTTAAAGAACTATGGGAAGAGAAATAGTTATAAAGACAACTCTTTTTTTACTATCCTTTAGCAAAAGTTTCACAAACTTTGTGGGACTTCACAACAAAAGCAGCTTGTAGAGCTACAATAAAAAGAAATCTATGGTGCATCCAATATATCTAGACAGAAAAAACAATCTGATTTTCTGTACTTGTTGACAGTGATTAACGCATGAATCTCCTTGGAAAGCAATCACATGATGTGCTATAAAACTGAAAAAATGTACAGAGCAAAAAACACCTAGAGCCCTGAGATGCAAAATGCTGAGAATTATGAAGACCTCTCTCTTCAGACTGGGACCTCTACCACCAGCTTCAGCTTTCAGTCAACAGAATAAAATGGGTCACAAAAGAATAAGGAAGGAAATGGAGCACCAGAATAGGTGACTTTGAATTAAAGCAGTTAATTTGGGTGTCTGTCCATAGGGCAGAGGAGCCAAAATTTTGTTAAGAGGTTTTATACATGAAGCAATGGAGGGCATTTTGCCTTTTTTGTGAAGTCAAGATCTTGGAGCAACGTTTTGGGTGTGTGATACTTCTTTTTATGAAGTAGGAACAAAATTCAATGTATAGGGACCAGAGAATTTGAGTCAAAGTCCTCCTACAAGTTTCATGCAGGTATGCTCTGCAAAAAACACAGATGGGAGTCTGGAACCAATAGATCCAGAAAAACTAGCCAGATATACCAAAAGCAGGAATAACACATGATTTAAGATCTTTTATCAAAAAAACCCCAAAAAACCAAACAAAAAACAACAACCCCCCCCCCAAAAAAAAACCAAACCAAAAAACCCAAAGCCACACACATAAAAAACTAAACACAAAACCAAAAATAAACAAAAAGCACAAACTAAACCGAAATCCAAAACCAAACTCATAGTACTACTACAGTTGTCCTTTATGATGCCCTGTGCGTCTGAAGTATTTTTCCATTACAGTAACTCTGAGCAGGGAATGGCACCTAGTGTCAACAGTAAATCGGTTCTCTCATGATTTCTGGCCAGTGCCGGGTGTACGAAGGGAAGCTAATCTACTTGTAACCCTTGGCCTGCTTTTTCTATTTCAGTCAGAGTTGTCCTACTCTATGACTTGGAAACATCCTCTTCAACTTCTGTGTGCTCCAGCAATCACCTCCAGTTGTAGAAGAAAGCAGACTGGAAGCAACTACTAATCTGAACTCTGAGTCCCTATTGAGAGAGTTCTAAGTGAGAAAAAGTCAAGCTAGTTGCAAGTTTGAGGTATTCTTATGGCCAAAGTTTTTCTTAACTCTTACTTGAGCATGTGCATCTGGGGGCAGAGTACAGAAGATCAAGGAGAGCAAGACTACTCCTAAGGTTCTTACAGTAAGCAGCTTAGAATTTCAAAGAGAAAGTTTGGAGTAGCTAGGTTTTATTAATCCTCTCCCACTGTGCTGCTTCAGACAAGTGAGCTGAGAGAGGCACATGATTCACCCCTAACTCTTCAAAAGGAGGTGCTCTCTCCTCCATCCCATACTTCACATAAGGCTCCTGCTTTGAGGGCAGCTCTGCAATACTCATGAGAATGTGCTTTTACTCTTTATAAGAAAGAGATCATTGACACAATGAGTGTAAAAATTTTTAGCTTAAACCCATGGATAAGCATGAAGAAGCAGAGTTCGTTTTTGAAGATTGGAAGCAGTTTGATTGTTAAGTGCTACCTTCAATTAGYCTAATCCTCCTTTTCCTTGGACTGTGTTGGAACATTCTGGATAATAAAGTTTAAAGACTTGTTTGTCAGCTGGCCTTCACAGAAACCTTCTTTGTGCAGGTTTGCTAACCATGGGCAAACCAAATAGTACTTTTTAGATATTTATAAGTATAGGAGAATGTTACCTAAGAACTGCATTTAAGAAATATTTAGAAAAGGACCTCTTGGTAATCTCATTGGAATGAGATGAGTTCTAAGATGGAGGACATAGAATAGYAGTATCTCTGGAATAAATATTAAAAGAGCAAATATAATTATGTAATCTATAAACTAGACTGCATTGCTTCGTGGATAGGAAATATTATTCCATCTGTGATTAACTAGGCAGGTACCAAGTATGTATGACAAGGCTTGAATTATCTAGATTTTCAAAAAAGCCCAAGTTCTTTCTTCTGACAGACTTCCATCTTTCATTTAACTGAGTAGAACTGTGTGATTTATTATTATTTGGAGTGGGTTTATGTATTTTACTGTGTCCATGAGACTTTGTTTGGATGCTAACAGACCTGAACAGCAGCTTATATAATATTTTCCCATGAGTATAAGGAGTAATTAGAATTAGTTTAGAAAATAAAAGATCCCAGCTAGGGGACCCAAATTAAAATGAAGTTATAACATTTCTGGATCATCATTTACTTAATTAAATGCACTATTTTTCCATTTCTGTGGGGGAAAAAAGATCCAGGCTATTGATATACATGATATTCACAAAATTGGTTGGTTGGTTTGTTTGTTTGTTTATAGGGTTTTGGTTGCAARCAAACTACCAAAGTATAATTTTGTGATTCAATCAGTAGAAGGTGTTTAAAACTTCAGCACTAATTACTAGACTGGACTTTGCAGACCCTTGAAAAAATAAACTGCAGGTGATGTCACAGGTATAAGCACTCAAACATCATTATTACATCATCATTTTAACCCTATATTCTGATTTTGCAGGCTAGCAGCATTTAATGTAATTAGTGATCTTCTATGATTTAAAGAAAAAGAAAACAATATCCTGATAGTTCACATTGTAATACTGCTGTCACACAAGACAAATTGGAGTTTTGAGGACAAGGAATTTAAAGAAAAAATTCCTAATTCAGTATTTTTTAGCTTCAGATTTCAAATTCTCAAACATGCAATTGCAATTAAGGACTTTTTTGCATTAGATAGCTGTAGTTGTATGTTACCCAAATTTTGGGTAATTTKGGGGAAATGGGTGTGAATAGAATTTGATAAAATAACAAAATGATTGGTTTTAATATATTTTTTCCCTGGGCTAAGTAATGTGCAGAATGAGATGCAGTTGAACTACTCCCTAATATAAAGTTATATAATTTAAAAAAGTCTTACAGGCTGCATTTACAAAATATAGGTGTGAATATTTAACAAAAACCAAACCAAACCAAACCAACTCTCAATGGTTTGAAGATAGTCAGATGTTTATTGGAACAGTAGTTTGTRCTATGAAACTGTTTGTTAAAAAAACCAGTAAATACTGGGGTAAGCTGAGTAAGAAAACTGAGTGCTCTGTGTATCCTGCTATTCTGATTACAGTGGAAATACTCTGGTTTTTTTGTGTCTATGCTCAAAATAACTTTATTGAAAATTTAGAAGGTACAGAGAAGAGGCATTAGTTACAAAGGAAAAGAAAGGAAAAAAAACAACTTGGTGAGTTCAAACGGCCTCGTTTGTATTTTTTTTGGTTTTGTTTTTTTTTTCTGAGAGAGTACTGCTCAGTGACTGGTCTACAGGTAGTTCAGTGTGAAGTGATGTTTTAGATAGCAATAAAATATTGTGAATGCCCATGTTTTGAAGTTAAACTTAGACTAAGACAGAGTAGAAGTAAAATATAAATATGATAAGTATATTTTAACTGTGAATCATTGATTAAGTATGATTTTGGTGGATTACTCATCATTGGAATTCTATAACTGAAGATGGGATATTCCTCTGACGAACAGTGTTTAGTCCAAAGAAAAATTACTTCTGATTTATTCCTGTTACAGAAACTCTTCTGCTTATCTCTGTACTCGAAAAATATTAATAGTTTCTTACACCCCTAAAGTGAAAGACAGCTTTTGAAATAGGACCAGGAATTAAATATTCAGCCCAGTTAGGCTTAAATAAATTCATATAAWTATTTATAATAAATCTAGCTCTTTAACTTAGTGTGATTTTGTTTTGGTACTATATTGTCCTGGACAGCTTTTGTATCTTAGGCTCATTCTAAGAACTCAGAGAAAGAATAGAATAGTCAGGGATTCCTGTGCCAATCCTTACAAAAATTTATAGGAACAAAGCAGACTGGTGTTCATTGTATAAACAAAAGCTCTTTATGCAGATAGTGGTTATGTGTGAATTTAGTCACATTTGCTTTGACCTTTGGGTGCAAAAAACTGTCAAAACAGACACAGAGAACAAAGCTTTTAGGTGGACTATTTTATGTTAAAAACCCCATTAGAGTGCTTCTCTAGTGCATTTTTAAGAAGAAAAAATAAATTACAAAAGAACTTTCTGATTAAAAAATTATTTTGCTGGGTCTTCTGAAGATAGTTGGGTTGATTATTTTGAAAAACTGGCCAATTTCAAAGAAGTAGTTATCACAGTGGGAAAGGCTATAACTTGTAACTATAATAATATCTCTACAGGCATGATAAATGTATCTGTGATTGGACCAATTGGGATTTCATGCTCTGAAGCATTATGAATTTGTCAGTTCTGTTCAATTGTTTCCAGCAAAGTGACTCCATCATATTGTTCGTATTATTTGAAAGAAAAAAAAAAGTTAAAATCAAAATGAAAGGGTTTAAAATTAGATTGTGTTCTGACTCCAGGCAATCAGTCCTTGTCCAGAATCATTTTCCTATCTGTTGATAGATTCTTGCTGTAATATTCACAATCCATTTGTGGCTAGTCACAGCCCATTAGCCATCTGTTCTCCTATTAAGCAACTTTCTTTTTGTAAAGTGAGTATTTAATTTTAATAAACTCTATCTGCTAAGCATCTATCTTACACATAATAAGGAACTGTTTCAAACAAGCTTACTGGGCCTTATAAAAGAAATATTTTTTTATGTACTTCCTCAGATATAGAAGGGAAAGACACAATTGGAATAGCTGGAAAATTTGAAAATATTTAAAATACAGATTATTGTAAATAAATACTAGTCCTTTAAAGAGTGATGTGAAAAACAAATTTTGCATGTTGAAACATTTGCCTAATTTGCTAGCTGTAACTTTGACTTTATAGTTTGCAACATCCAGCAAAAGATCTCATAACAGCAATGTTTATACAACACTTCAAACAAAAAGTATAGATGACTAATGTGTTTTTTAAAATCCACTTACCTGTCTTGCTTTCGTATGACAGTTTGGCAAATATAATGAAAATATCAACTGACAACTATGGAATTATATCTGTGAAGTTTAAATAGCATATTAGAAAATAACAGGATTCTCAGATTGATCTTCAGTTTCAAAATGTACACATGGGAACTGTGATAATTTCTAATTACTTAATTGTAATTAATTTCTGGTGAATTTCTGAATAAGATGGGACTCCCACAGAAATTCACTTATGTGTCAACCCCTAAGATTATGGAGGAACACTTGGCTTCAAGTGTTCAATTTTACAGCAGCAATAAAATTATGAGTTTTAGTGGAAATGTTGTTACTAAAGGAGAGGGGGGAGTAGAGGATAGTTTTGTTTGGTTTTGTTTGTGGTTTTATTTGGCTTTGTTGGTTTTGTTTTCATTTTGGGGTTTTGGCATTTGGTTGTTTTTTTGGTTTTTTTTTGTCATACTGTCTTCAGTTACAGTGTAAGGTGTAATGAAATTATGTATTCTACCACCATCTTTATTACCTTCTGATGAGCTGTTAAAATGGGTGGAGAACTGCTTCATTATCTTTGCCATCACTCAACTGTGGTATCTCCCTCTGGAAAAGCAGCTGCCACTCTGAGGGGGCCATCTCTACCAATGGACCATGAAGGACTTCCTAGAACAGCTCATAGAATTACATGACCCCATTGTGAAACTCCCCACCCTGGGGTAGGTACCAAACATTCCTGCCTGTAGATAATCTGGGGCTTGGGACACCGTGATCCCACCATTTGATATCCAGAGGACAAGAGGTCACGACAACCACCACTGGACCTTTGGAGAAGAACTAGGCTTTTCTACAGAATCACTGCTTCAAACAGACCATATTCCATCACTCCAACAGGACTGCAGCCACCCTTCTATCAGACTGCTACCATCACCCCGACCAACAGATTGTCAGGTCATATTCTGGCTTGGGCAGTTTAAGCCAGTGTCACTGTACTATAGCCTTTCTTGTAACTGTCTGTCACAGACATCTTTTATGAAAAATCCTTTCCTTAGGATTTTTCCTCCTAAGAAGCTGAGAGGCCTCAGGAACAAAATGTAAACATTGATTATCTGCTGCTGTGGAATGCAACAGGTGGATCTTTGATTGGCCCATGTCGGATGTTTGCAGCTAATAGCCAATCACAGCCCAGCTGGCTCAGACAGAGGGCCGAGCCACAAACCTTTGTTATCATTCTTTATTATTCTATTCTTTGCTAGCCTTCTGATGAAATCCTTTCTTCTATTCTTTTAGTATAGTTTTAATGTAATATATATCATAAAATAACAAATCAAGCCTTCTGAAACATGGAGTCAAATCCTTGTCTCTTCCCTCATCCTAAGATCCCTGTGAACACCATCACAATTGTCCTATTAAATTGTAGCTGTGACTTGGAATCTTTTGGAGATATTTTTGTGGGGATAATTCTTCCTGCTCATTAACCTTCAAACCATCACACTGCGTATTTTAAATTAGGTTATGTAGGATAATAATAGTACTCACTCAAACGGTGAACTACCTATGATTTGGAATTTCAGTAAATAGTTTGTGGGGAACTCTGTATTATTTGTCCCAATCTCCCCCTTTTTGTTTTTTTTTAATTTTTAATAGTACTGAAATCGTCTGCTTTGTCCTGGATTGCCAGACATGCTTACCAGTCATCTTGGAGAAAACACTGGTTATCCTATTCCTCTCTTTGCTAGTGTGTTGGTTTCTTTTTTTTTTCTTCTCATTCACTTTGTTTCTTGGATTTTCATTTCTTTCAGTTAAGTTAAA
This sequence comes from Cardinalis cardinalis, assembly GCA_014549065.1. Taxonomy (NCBI): domain Eukaryota; kingdom Metazoa; phylum Chordata; class Aves; order Passeriformes; family Cardinalidae; genus Cardinalis; species Cardinalis cardinalis. Next base: position 12,961,789 of record JACDOX010000007.1, read on the forward strand.
AATTTTCCCCTGCAGCTTCCACTGCATTTGGTCTGGTTAGCATAAATCTGAATATTGCTCTCACTCCACAAAATTTTTTTGCTTCATATTTTGGATTTAACAGGAAATAGGAAGATGATTGAGATAATGCTGTTATTGTGTTATGTTATGTATAAAATAATAGAGTTTAGACTAAGATGAACTTCAAAGATAAAAAACTTGGTCTAAGTAAAAGAATGTCTAAAAGAATTTCTGCAACAAAACAGAAGGATCTTTCTTGTAGAAAGAACTAGAGGAAACTATGGTATTCATACTCCCTGGAAATGTTCTGAACATGCATATGCTTTTAAAATTTTCTTTTGAAACAAAAGTTTTCTGTGAGGCAAAATTCTAGAAGACTGTGCATTTAAAATTAAAATATGGTCATATGGTTTGAAATATTTGGACATATCTAGAAAAAGAAGTTACTACAGCAAAATTTCCTGAATAAATGAATTTTGTTCCATTCTCTTTGTGACATGGAACTTATTCTCCTGTAATTTCTGAATTCAAGTATCCAGTCTGGATGGAATTGAACAAGGTATAGTCTTAGTCTTGAAGGCTAAGATCCAGCACATTTTATTAAAGTAAAGGGCTGTCAGAGAAGCTTCAACAAAGATACTGCTGATGGAGCTTAGTTTTTTATTCTGGTTTCAACTGTGATAGAGTYAATTTTCTTCTTACTAGCTGGTGCAGTGCTGTACTTTGGATTTAGTATGAAAATAATATTGATAACACACTGATGTTTTAGCTTTTGCTGAGCAGTAATGTACATTAATGAAGGATTTTTCAGTGTCTCATGATCTGCCAGTGAGGAAGTGCACAAGAGGCTGACCTGAACTAGCCAAAGGGGCATTCCATGGCACAGGGCATCATGCCCAAAATGTAAATTGAGGAGTGTTACCTGGAAAGGGCTGAGCTTGGGGGCAAGCTGGACATTGGTCAACAGGTGTTGAGAAATTGTATTGTGCATCACTTGTTATTAGTAGTATTGTCATTATATTTTACCTTATTTCAATTATTGAACTGTTCTTATCTCAACCCACAGATGTTTCTTTTTTACCCTCATTCTCTCCTAATCCCACCAGGTTGGAAGATGTGGAGAGAAGCGAGAAATTTTTAAATGACATGTTTACTTGCATAACAAGCTTACTAAAAATTAAATAATATGGAAGATTAACTGTATTCCACAGAAGAAGCCAATCTTCATTTGTTTGTTGCTAATGGAATTATTAAATTGATTTTTTCAATATTTTTGCTTTTTACTATTGCCAGTTGTAGTGCCTTCAGAAAGTACAGAGATTGGATGGAATTTCAAGAAGCTATGCTCTCAGCTGTAAGACTGTTTAATAGTTTACAGTCTTTAGCTTAAATTTCATCTAGTGTACGACAACTTTCAGAACAAAATCCCTGTCATTTAATGCTGAATTTCATTTTTTTTAAGCTCGTATAGGGTTTCAGCAGTGAAACATTGGTGTGGTCTGATTTAAAGGTTTCATGGCAGCCAGAAGATTTTGAGTTACTAACAATACTAGAAGAAACCAATAATACATCAGGAAAACCACCATATCTGTCTAAATTTTAGAAAGCATTCTCTCCATTCATTGTTCCTGACCCCATTGTATTGTGCTTTTGTGTTTATTAAAAACTAATTTCAGACCCTTTGTCTTTCTCAATGCATTTAAACTTGTGAATGTAAAGCATTCTTCTTCCAAGCTGGCTACTCTGGTCAAAATCACCTGCCTATTTTGCCGCTCAAAAAATTTTGCATCAGTTTTTCACAAAGGTAGATGTCGCAGACATCTTTCATGAGAAATCCTTTCTTAGGATTTCTGAGAGCTGCAGTTCCAGCGACAAATGTAAACAATGGTTATCTGCTGCTGTGGAATGTAACAGGTGCATCTGTGATTGGTCCATCCTGGGTGTTTATGGTTGATGGCCAATGAAGGACAGTTCTCTGAGGCAGAGCTCTGTTGTTGTGCATTCTATTCTATTCGATTCTTAGCTTAGCAGCCTCTGGGAGAAACCTTCTCCCCTTCTCCCTTCTCTTTCTAATATTATATAATATATACATATTATAAGATAATAAATC
>JACDOX010000007.1:12971260-13113947 GCA_014549065.1 Cardinalis cardinalis
TCTTAGCTTAGCAGCCTCTGGGAGAAACCTTCTCCCCTTCTCCCTTCTCTTTCTAATATTATATAATATATACATATTATAAGATAATAAATCAAGCCTTCTGATGGAGTCACGGCTCTCGTCTCTCTCTCATCCTCGAAACCTTCCTGAACACTACCACAGGTAGAAAATACATTGCTAATGAAATTTTGAAGTTGTGCTGGTAAAATACTCATTCCATCTCTCTTTCTCTTCAACACTGTATTCAAAAAGAAAATAAAGTAAGTTGTCATCTCTCAGCTACATTTAGATCAAATCAATACAGGTAAGAAGGAACATGATAAAAATGGTAATTAAATATTGCAAACAATTTCAGGCAGAAGGTAAAAATGGATGGGTTTGTGAGTATCCTTCCAGCTCTCTTTTTCTTACCTTAGACATCATTCCACTATATCTAAAAGGGGAAGAAAGCTGAAAATTGAAAAGACAGAGTGCACAGTATCTGGCCTAATCACTTTTGACATCTGTGGGAATATACATGCTTCAGTTTTCCTAGGCCACTGAAGGTAACGTTGGAAAGTTCTGCATTGGATTTGGACTGCCAGCAGTTTGGAAACCAATCCCAAATCTGTAATTGAAGTGCTATGTGTTTGGAATTAAAATCCATAGCTGATGCTAAAGCCCACTTCTTACATAGTTTTTTTTCTGAGGAAAGTTATTTTTAGCAGCAAAGCATAAAAATATTTCCTAATACCAGTTAGAAGGAATGTTGGTTCCAGGCTAATTATAATCAATTCAACATAAAATTCAAAATAAGTAGTTGTTAGTTTGCTTAGTCTTTTTTATTTTTATTTTTAATATATATTCAACAATAGGCCTTGACATAAAATATTTTACATCGCAGTTTGAAAGCTGAGCATGTAGATGTGCACTTATCAATGTCAGGACTGGGACTTCAACTTGAATATTCAATGGAAAAATGTTATGATCCAAATTCAATTGTACTTGGGTTAATATTGATTTAAACATTTGCCATCTTCTTGCTTTTAGAGTTGCCCATTCACTTCAGAGAGTGTGATCAAAAAGCTCTCTCATCCTGCACGAATGTACTATTCATCTCATACAATATGAAGGGCCCCAGCAGGTGTAAATTGGCTTTGCTCCATTGAATTCAGTGAAACTGTGTCAGTTTTCCATGACTGGAAATGTGGCCATTTTAACTTACAGAATAGGTTACATTCAAAGAGGTCTTTAATCACAAAGTTTAATGAAGAATTACTCTTTCATCTGAATGTTGCCCTAACTCCAGCCTTGATTGTCCTTCCCCTGAGCTCTGTAGGCAGCACTGGCTTCCTGATACAGGCAAAGATCTTTTATTACTTTATGTAGTTGTTAAAATCAGGTATTTAACTGCTAAAAGAAGATCTTTTGCTTAATTTAGAGAGTGTTTATAAATGAAGTAGAGTTTTGGTTTTGTTTTTTTTTTTTGGTTGAAGGTTGCTTAATAGACTTCTCCTGGGAGTTGCTATAGTAACACAGTACAATAATTGAACCTTAAAGGTGATGTCTCATTTATGTTGAAGATAATGCATACAAAGGGAGAGAACATAGAAGTTTTTTACTAAATCATTTAAGGTCTGTTTAAGAAGGGGTATTAAAATGGCAAAATTCCTACGTTGTTTTTTATTTTTTTACCCAAGTTTTATTTAAGGAAAATGTGAAAGATAAATACTTGTTCAATCTTTTTTTTTTCTCAGTGTTCAACTAAAAAGGAATGCAAATATTCCTTCAGTTCAATACAGAAATTTAGATTTTTATTTAACCTGTAAATGCAATTCAAATTTGACTCATCAAGAATTAAATCTGCTTTCATTATAAATGCTGCCATTCCAAAGTACTGCATTTTCATACAGAAATCTGTAGTCATTCACTTGTTCCCAAGACCATGAAAGAAAGAACTTTGTGGGGCATGGTGGTATTCAGAAATTAGTTAACTTTTGCATAGCTGGTATCAGTGATAAGGCTTAAGCATCATTTGTGGCTCCGCCAGGACACAGCTGAAATTRTTTTCCAGGTTTGACATCTAAGGGTTGCACTGTGCATTATCATCAATATCAAAACTAGGTAGTGGGATTTTGAAAGAATGTTCTGTCATCTGTTATTCTCCAGCTGAATTACAGTAATCTATATATCTTGACAAATTTCATTAATATTTAGTAATTCCTGTGCAAACCATTAATTGATTCCTTTCCATAATCTCCAGTGTATGCAGTGCCAAACAATACTAAACTTTATTAAAGGAAGCTTAGGGATACAACAACAGAAGAAAAAGTGGATTTTGTTTCCTGACATTTCAACTGCTTGAGCCATTGCTGAGATGGAAATTGCAAGTTTGGTTTCATTTAGCTGCAGTTCAGACATGACATTTTGGATCTCGTGTGTGCTAAAGGACATGACTGTATGGTTCACATCATTTAGAAGCACTGTCAGAGAAGTGGGGTTTCTATCCTTGTAAGCCATGTAACTAAAGATATGAATTGAGGGATATGCTAGGTCAGAGCTGGAAGGAAGGGCAGAGAAGAGATACATTAGATGGTGTTAAAGTTGTGAGAAACATGGAGTATGAGGCATCAATTTATGTCACTTTGAACTTCTTTTTGCACTCAAAATTCAATCATCCACATTAAATAAAGAATCATGAGGCTGCAACTCATACACCTGTAAAAATAGGAAATATACAGGTCTTCTGAGAGGAAAATCATGGTGTTTTACTGTACTATTTCATAGATTAAGGGTATGAGTGGAATCTCTAAGGAAGTTAAAAGAAGAGAAAGGAATTAAAATACTTTCGCTGATATAAGAATTATCTGAGAATAATATTACGAGGTTAAATCTTACTTATTCTATTAATTTAAACCATGAGCCCTATATGTGAATGGGATTTAAAATTAATACAAGAAGATATGAGAATTTTAATAAGGCTGATACTAAGGTGAAATGATGTGGAGACTTTAAAACTTATCCCTAATAACCTGGCAAAATCGTCATTTTCTTCTACAACATGACAAAAATGATAATGTATTTTGCTTCGAAATTAGTTCTGATGGATGCTGCCTGCATACAGACAAGATTTTCCTCTTCAACAGAAAGCTTCAAGTAATTTTGTGACTTTTCTAAGTTGTGTTTGTTTGTCCCCAGCTTTCTTACAGGCTTCATTTAGGTACTGGAAAATTGCTATAAGGTATCCCTAAAGCCTTCTCCTCTCAGGGGTTGAATTACCCCAAGTCTTTTAGCCTTTCCTTATAGGAGAGATATTCCATGCCTCTAACAGTCTCGATTACCCTCCTCTGGACTTGCTTCATCAGGTCCACAGCATGATACCAATGTCCATCAGGATATGAAGCTGCTGACCACAACCCATTTAATAAGAACTAAATTGCCAGAGTTGTTTAAGTGCCCATGTTCTATTTAGAGTCTGCTCACCATTGATTTTCAGTGAGATGTGGGCACCAAAATTAGAACTTTTTCCTCCTAAGGAAGTGCATAGCAGAAAGCTTTGCCACTAGCAAGATGCTACAGGCATCAGAGCTGTGCCAATAATGTCAGTGAGGTATTTAGTAACTGGAACGCAATGGTAGATAAATGCAGAATGCTAATGTTGAATATCCAGATATGGGACTGCAAGTTGATTATACAGTAACCCTTCCTGGCCAGTTGCTCTGACTAACTCACAGCTCTTCTGAATAGACACCAACGGAATTTAACCTGAACTTTTGAATCTGGCATGAGAAGGAAAAATGAAGCGGTTTTGTTTGTGGTTTGTTGCTGGTTGTTTTTTTTTTTTTTTTGCCTAATGTATTTTTATTTCAACACATGCACAGCAGCAGGTTGATCAGCACATTGGAAATATGATGTAGGTCAAGAAGGAGATGAGCACAGTTCTGCAGCAGAATGACCCCATGCAGCTGCACACACAGGGACTGACTGGTGAGTTAGCAGTCCTGCAAAAGAGTAATGGAGTTTGACCTGAATATGAATGGACAGTGTTCACTGTAGACGACAGACTGCATACTGAGCTACATTGCTGTGACTAACAGATCAAAAGAAGTTATTAGCTCTTTTTGTTCAGTGTTACTGAGGCTGCATACTTCCTATGCCTTTTATTCTCCCAGTTCAAAAAGCTGTTGAGAAAACCAAGTCCAGTGGTGGAAAAATCAATATAATCAGAACCAACTAGAATAAGAAGTTGAGAAGATTGGATTTTTTTTAAGCTGGTGCAGTTTTTGTCTAAGGGTAATTGACAGCTACTTGAAGAGGAATTACAAAGGTCACAGACAATTCTCAGTAGTGGAAGGAGAAGTGATAAAATGATGGCCATGAGCTGCAGCTTGGAATTAGATATTGGCATATTAGATATTATCCTTCCCTAGCCAGATATATATAGATTTATAGATATATATAGGTATGTGTGTCCATAGATATATATATATATAGATATAGATACATATCTATATATATACATGTAGCATTGTGTCAGTTTACCTAGAGATGTCATAGAACGTCTTTGGAGATTTCCAAGACTCCAGTCGGCAGAGCCATGGCTGATCTGACCTAGTTCTGCAAAAAATTACTCTTCAAGTAGAAATCAAATTAGGTGACCTCCAGAGACCCTTTTCAGACAAACCTTTTATGATTCCATCAGCTGCTTAAAGTTCTTACATCAGCTGCTGAACTACATCTGAAAGGACTAAAATATCACAATGGGGAAATTGTTAGGAATGTAAAAATTGCTGAGGAAAGAGTAGCCTCTCCCTGTGTAGTCCACCTACTTAAGTAGTACTAACCACAGAAGGGTGTCCTTTCCCTCTGAAACGTCACTCAGTTTATGTACAGATGCAACATGACTTAGGACAATTTATATAATGGATAATTTTGCCCTCTTACAATTTGTAATTTATTTTTTTAACTGGCCAGTGGCTTTAAAATATATGTGAAAGGGGCTGTATGGTTAGRTATTGCTTTTTCCAGCAATTTTCTTTCTGTGGGACAAGTAGTCTCATTTTTTGCTTTTGAATGTTGAACTTCCTCGAAAGAGAGAAAAGGATGTGAGTGCAAATTTCCTTTAAATAAGCTTTCCCTAAATAAACTCAATTACATTTTCATTCAGAAAAAAAATCAAACTCTAATAGGCTTTGAGTTTTTCTTATTAATTTATAGTTCTATTTTTCTTATTAATCTAGGCCAGGAAATACCTGGGTTTGATAGTTCAAGGAAAAATTAAAAATTTTTGCTTCTTGTATCCAGAGACAACTGAATGAAAGCAGAAGATTTTCTGGTATCTACATTTCAATTTCTCTCTGAAGCCTGAAGACAAAGGCTTTCTTTCTCTCAGTTATTCTCTGACTGATATTTCCATCTGTACTGTTAGTTTAAAATACTTTTAGATGTTATTGGGTTGTACGTCTAGTGTCTGGTCATAGTGAACAAAGAAAAAGACCCATTGAGGATCAGATGATCAGACACATTAGAAGGAATGCTTGCACCTTTTTCCCAGGGCTATCAGAGGAGAACAGTCAGCCCCATTGTGACCCACCAGGAGGGTTCCATCAAAGAAACTTCTTTCCTGGAATGCCTTGAAGACTATGGTAAGCTACTGATGCCGTAGCCAGTATGGGGCAGAAAGAGATTCGGGGAATGTGCAAAATTTGCTAGTGGTTCTTTTAAGTGGGAAACTGAATATGGGGTTCTCAAGCAGGGCAGCAAAGGCAGGGAAAGGGACAACCAGAGGTAGATCAAGAAGGAACGAGCACATGAAAACATGCACATGAACAAGAATATGAAACGGCAGAAAAGACAATATTACTGCCAGTTGACTGTAAGCAGATGGCTAGCCAGCAAATTTATCCACATTATGCCCTGTGGTTGTGATTGTACTGTGTCATGTCTTCTTTTTAAACCCTATCCTTCCTTTCCTGGGTGGAATATTCTGTGTTTGCACAGCACTAGTGAAATAATGAAGAGACAGATGTGAGAGTTAGCTGCTGCAGGGATCATAAATCCAAAACAGCTCCCAGAAAGACAAGGGGACCTGAAGGTCAACATCAGCAAAGATCATCAGTCTGGACAACTTATTGGAGAGAATTGTTGAGGGAAGGGAGTGTAAATGCACTGTCTATGTGTGTGTGTGTAATGACAAGAAATCCCAATACCATCAGCTGCAGCGGGGCTGCAAATCTCAAATTCTATGTCCTGGTGTGGGTGGCCAAGAAGACTGATGCTGTCTCAGGGAAAGCCACTGGATAAACTTGAGTGTCTAAGGCTACTGGTGACTTGAGTGCCTAAGCCCACTCAGCCTTTGGAGTGATCTATATTGTCTGCTCACTTTTGTGCAGTAGCTGACTTCAGTACTCCACAGATGGACAGGAGGAACAGGAGTGGCCATCTGTGCTGTTCACATTTGCAGGAATGTTACCTTTTTTTGTCTCCTGTGTGTTCTGCTAAAATAACATTTGCTGCATGTCCAACTGTGTATGTATGCATATCCACATATGGGTAGTACATGAAGTGCAATTTTGTAGATATTTACTGTCATCCTCCCTATTGGCCAAACCTGGGGATATTATCCTCACTATTGGCCAAACCTGGGGACATGTAGCTGCAATGCCATTGCATCTTTTAGTCCATCTTATTTTTTTTTTTTGTAAGATACAAGATGGCAAAGTAAATATAAAATGCCATACTTCTTCAGGTTTGAAACAAATTAAAATGAAACCAAAACAGTAAAATATTAACTTGTGAATGCTCCAAAAATTAAATACTAGCCAAAGATGACTGTCAGAGTTTGAGACTCCTGGAATTTGTAATAAGAAAGAAAGTAATCTCAGAAGAATGAGAGGGAAAGAAAAAATAGAAGTCACAATCAAATTTTCTATTTTCTATTTTCTGTCTATTTTGCCTAGATATATAGACTATTGATAAATACTGGAAGAAGGCAGGGGGAAAACCCTTTAATATTGTTGCCTACTACATCAAAGGGAAATCTTAGACACTGCAGAATCTTGTTGTAAAATTATTTCAAGCATATATGACCAGGTGTACTGAGACTAAACAATGGACCAAGTTATACCTTTCAGAACCCCTGGACAGTTGAAAGTTCATAATCAGAAATGGGAGAAGCAACTGTAGCCTCTGTTTCCAAAATATACAGGTAGTGTTTGATGTCTTGTGGGAAGTTAAAGAGTAGTTCCAGCTGACTGGCTGGATGTGTGAAGACTCAGCAAGGAGTCACTRAAAATGCCAGTCAGACTCTACTGGGCAGTGAGGGCAACAGAGAATGACTCGAAGTATATTGACATTAGGCAATGTGGGCCAAAGGAACACACAATTGAAGTAAAAGGCTCCAAAACCTCACATTACAGTTTTCCCTATGCTTCTCCAAGTTCAGGTGTGGTGTTGTGCTTTTTATTATCTGACAGTGGTACTGGCAAGTGACTCTAGTTGCTGGTGCAGACTTTGGCAAATTCATCTTTTCTGTGTGAGTTTCAGGTTGACACTTGCTTAGGAATAGTTTAATCTAAATGTTTGTTTCTAGAAGTTTATATTGTTTGCACCTCTCCCATTAGCAGCCATGCTAGCCCAGAAGATTTGTTCCTATCTGTTAACAAATAGTTAAGAAAAGATAAAAACACTTCTCAGGTCTGAGTTCCCTAATTCCTGAGGTCCCTCTCTTTCTCTGTCCAGCTCACATCATTGACTTGGTTCCTATTTTTTTACCTTATAAGATGTGATTGAGGCCCTGGGTTGCAGAGATAATTCCATTTATTGGGGCTTTTCTCATGGAATGAAGTCACAACTATATTCAACTCTCTTCAACTGTCCTAGCTTGTATTATTTATCCGTCAAAGTCATTATAAAAATATTGTCCAGGGTAATTAACAATCAGTTGTTGCATCCTTCTAGGAATTTGGCCCTGTGATAAACTGGTGAGGATATTCCATTAGCATTTTGCAAATTTAATTTCTCATGACAAAGCAGTTCCAGTATTAGTCTCTTTSATAACATAAGCCCTCTCAGATAATATTATGGTCTGGCTCTAAGATTTCGTATCAGATTCCTACTACTGCATTAGCACTTTATTCTTGATTATCGTTGTACAAATTATATAGCCATATCTGCTACATCTATTAAGCCTAGTTACTTTGTAGTCTTAGGCATCATGAACACAAAATGTTGATTCACTATCTCTATCCTTTTATTGGCTTGCCAGGATAGAAGTGTATCTTTCAATGCTTGTTTTTTCACAATTACTTCTCCGCATGATTTGTCATGAAATGTTGCCATGAAATTCATAAGGAAAGTTTTGTTCTCTATGCTTGACTCACAAACCCCCTACATGATACTTCCAGTTACTTCACTTAAATTGTATAATGTCTGCTATTGTTCTGGCAATAATGCAGTAATAAAGAGAAAGAGTTTGAAAACTGAATATTTTGCATAAGTGACTTAAAATTGATTTTATTTATGGAAATGTTTTTTAATATTATGTAAGTTTCAAGTTTAAAACGGAAATGTGCTTGGTTTCTTCACTTATAAAATATGCAAGGAATAATAATAAAATAAGGAATTCACAAGGAATAATTATAAAATTCATGAGAATTGTGCTGGAAGCTAACTTAGCTGAAGGCAAGTACATGTTTAGCTCAAGTATTAGACATGAATAATACTTTGCTAATAAAAAGTAATTTCCTATTCAATTGAAGTTAATAGGAGAGTAGGATTGAAATTCTTTGGATCATGACCTTAAAATGTTGTCATACTTAGAAAAATCCTGAGTCATGTTTTGGCAACGTGTAGATTTCATAATACAGCCATGCCATATAAATTAAACACATGTATGGCATATTTCACTTATTCTTCCAATGGAGAAACATAAAATTCTAATAAATTCTCATACAATCTATTAATTTTATAGATATATAAATATTATATATACAATACATAATAGGTATATTATTATATGTACATCCGATTCTTATTTCTTAGTTCAACTTGCTGGAAACAATTTTTTTAAAAATTTTTTAATTTGTTAAATTGAAAAAATGAATATTGGAGAAAAAAAGGAGTAAGGTATTCCCAAATCTTCTGTAGTATTGCACTGATTCTGGACAATAATATAAACTTAGACACTACTCAGTCTCAGAGTTCATAGGCAATATTGTGTCATGCAATTTAACTTCCGCCTTTTATCCATGAAGGAGAATCTTACAGATGAATTAAAAAATCTTTCTACCAATTTGGTCATTGAATTACATGTTTATAAAGCGTATAAGGTTTTTGTCATAATGGCATTTGTCACAATAAATAAGTTTAATTTTTTTTTTTTTGGCCAGTCCTTCAGGTGGATAAAATAGTCATCATTCAAACCCAGTACTTTCAAATGAATTGCAGTGATTTAAGCTTATATTGCGGGTTACATTTTGAAAACTGTAGAGCTGCATATTTTCAGGGCAGTCTGTGGATGCACAGATTTCTATCTCTTATTGAATCCTTATAATAGGATTTATAACTGTGAGTCATGCCATAGCCTTATGAAAAAGATTTAATCATCTCAGAAATGTGTGTACTATCTGACTATACAGTGACACAGAGACCAGAGATTCTGGGTGAAGAGCAGAAACAGGGAATGATTTGGTCAGATCTGCTACACTTTCTGGTGACTGACTTACTCATTACTTTCTCCAGAAGCACAGAGGTAGATAGCTCAGGGGGCATTTAGGCTTTGTGCAGCTGCTGACCTGCCCCAAGAAGGAAAGTGCAGAAGCGTGCCTTCTTGTTCTGATTTGCAGAGTGGACAAAGAGGTGTTGGAGACAGAGCAGAAGGTATTCCCAGCGTCCTCAGATGGGAAGCAAGCTGTAGTTGAGGTGTATCAGGGCCACACTCTTGTTGCAGGCCTAGGAACAGATTGCTCTGGCCGGGCTTAAGTTGAAACTGCAGCTCCTTGTGTGACCTCAGTAACAGAGAAGAGTAGTGCTGCAGCAATTGCAGTTCAGCCCATGAACAAACCTGCGCTGCCGGCTGAGGCCGGGGCTTTTAGCTAGCCTCTGTATGCTCCTCGTTTCTAAGACAGTTTCTCTGTAGGAACCAAGGAAAGGAGGAATCTTATGCTGAGAGACAGTCCTCCCATTTGGGAGCAGTGGCAGTGTTATGCTGGTCTATCCCAGCAGTGCCCAGTGCTGAGCAGCTGAGCTGCCCTGCGAGGTGTGCTCCACCTTCTGCCTGGCACACATCACCAGTAACCACCACCTTTGCCTTTAGGCTTGAACTTGTACCTGCTTAAGCAAGAGCTCTGTCTTTGACCTTTAGGTAGGCTATGTTCACGACAGCATTTTCTACCTGGTACTTTGGCACATAGTCTGAGCGAGATGGGGCCATTAATGCAGGCTCTGACATGAAGGCTTACTCTGTTGTCTGGTCAAGATACCTGTGAAGGTATCCCTTGCCAGCCACCTGGGAACTCACGGACAAAAAGGTATCCTGTTTGGGCTAAATGACTGGAGAATTTATCCTGAGGGATGGAAAGGTGTTTCAGCATCTCAGAACAGGCCTTCAGTTTATAAAATGGGGTTGGAGTAATTATGGACACAAGAAGGTTAGACAGTGTTGTTCAGGAAAAGAATGTGATGCACTCAACACTTGAAAAAGATGGCGTAATGGGCAAAGAATCAGAATTTACATGACATAGTCTATCCTATTTTGGCACATGATAAGAAGAAAATATAGTACTAAAGAGTTACTGAGATCTACCAGTAATAGCTACCGCTCCAGTCCAGGAGTTTAATTATGAATAGATGCTATGCAGGGGTATGTATGGCCAGRACTCATGTTTAACATGGCTTATGATCCTATTATCCCTTTGGTTTTGTTTTCATCTATTTATTTTAGAGAGTCCAGTAAAATCATTTGGAAGGAGATGGGAAAGTGGTTTTCTTTTAGAGGCTATTGATCTTGCTCAGTATGCAAAGTACTTAAGAATTTAAAGAGTAAGGCTAGAGAAGAATTTCTATTTGTGGTTTGAAGCCTGAACCTCATGGATATCAAGAAATTTTTCCAGACTGGGAGCTGAGAGCCAGACAAGGGATGACATGAGCTATGCAAGTGTCTGCAACTCTGAAAAAATATCCCTGAACTGACTGTGATAAAGGCCTTCCCTCCAAGGCTGCAGTGTGGAGTACTTGTTAACTCTCCTGTTTCCCCACATTGCTTGGTGTTTTCTTTGTTGAAAAGTTTAGAATTTTTAATTCAAATAATCTGTGGGTCTTTCCTGCTTTAGAAACCTTTCAGTCTTTTGCAGAAAGTCTAGCCACAGTTATCAGTAAACCTACAAACATAAGAACCTCTTGTCAATAAAATTCCTCGTGCTCACTATGCTCGAGATTTGGGTAAGCTTACTTTTGTCAAGAAACACAAATTTGCTGGAAGCAGCAGAGATGGAGCTCAGGCTCTTTGCCTCATAGAAAAGTGTGTGATGCCTGGAACCAGAGTTCAGCTGAAGGATGTGATGAGAAAAGAGAGCTGCAAGCAGGGAAAGAGGTTTTATCTGCTTTATTCACACACACTGCGTGCTCCTCTGTTATAGCTCTGCTGCTATGAGTGATCCCAGTGGATCCAAAACATGAAACCCATTGAGCTGGTGAATATTAAGGGTTTAAACACTTTTATGATTCTCAATAAACTGTCATCTTAAATCGACACAGAGAGGAAGTCCTGTGCTGAATGAGATTCCTCAGGTGTTGGTATCAGGACTGGTGCTGTTAAACACTGTCAGCCACATGGACAGTGGGATTGAGTACACCCTCAGCAAGTTTCACAATTACTCCAAGCTGTGTGGTGTGGTTGCCATATTGGTGGGGAGGAATGCCAACCAGAGGGACCTGCATAGACTTCAAAGAAAGTCCCTTGCACACCTGATGAATTTCAACAAGATCAAGTGCAAGGTCCTGCACCTGGGTCAGGGTCTGATTTTCTCTACCAGTGATGGGAGGAGGACATAACAGGTAAGATTTTTGAACTAAAAATTTGCATTTTGAGCCTTGATTTCTTTTCTTATACTGATGTTGCACTTGCACTCTTTGAAAGATGTGCTATCACTTCCAAATGTGCTTTGTAGTGCAGTTATGATTTCTTAGGATTTGTGCTATAGAATTAATTACATTTTGGTTAGTGCTTTGTACTTTACATGTGAGGTTTCGCAAGCAAATTTCCCTAGGTTCTCATATCCAATCATCTAATGAAGAGTAAGCAAATCATAAAGATAGATGAGTAATGTAAATATTTGTTCCATTTCTTCTGTTTTGCTTAGTGCATGGTGGGATTGTACCTGCTTTAATTTATTCTGGATTCATCCATTTGCTTATGACCTTCCTGCATATTTTTCAGGTATCTTAGATTCTGGTTGGCATCTTCAATGGGGAACCCACCTACACCCTCATGTCACTTTTAAGCGAGCCCTTTTTTCCAATTTCTTTCAAAGTCAAAAGTCCTCTATTTTCTTAAACCTTGTTCATTAGCATGCTAACAAATACAGTTCAATTTTATATTTCTTTCTAAAATTCAGGGTGTTTAAACAGTAACTACTTACTGTAGGAAACTGTTCAGCAAACACATCCAGAATGTGAATTCAGGTTTCTCCTTTTACACTCAAGTAAGTGCACATATTATAAATGTATACTGTGGGTTTTTGCCACTCAAATTTGACATATAGCAGTGATTTTCATACTTATTTTTATGCATAATCTTTTCATTAAGAAAATATTACCTGACAGCTGGATACTTGGTGTTGCTCAAAAAAGTTCAATCTGTCCACCTTCACTGTGACAGGCTTTAGTAAAAACACTTCTAAAATCCCATCCTTGCCATTTAGAAAGAGCTGAATTCCTAAGATCTTAGTCACAAATCATTGAAGTTAATTAGACCCTAATTGCCCTGGTTTTCCAATAGCACTACAGGCTCAAATTACTTTAAAATTCACTCCTAACAATGACAAATTTCAATCCAAAATGTGTAAAGCTCACTTTAGTGGAGAAATTTGGTTACAGCAAGTATTAGCAGCATTTGGCTGAGAACAGTCACGTTATACCAAGTGGCTTTCAAACCCTGGAGCAAATAAAATTAAGTTAGGTACAGAGTTTGCTATAAAACAGAGAGAGATGAAAATAAGGAGACAATGAGTATCAGGGACAATTTGTAATGCTGAAATATGTGTTGTGAATATAATGAAAGCCCTTTGATTTGGATTCTAAGTGCTGCATAATAGAAAAGCTATGAGGAACTGTCCTGCGTCTGCAAACAAACTGACCAGACTAGCTAATAACTTGTTCTGCATCCAGCTTCCATGGTGAGATAACAGATCTGTAGATCAAATAAGTAAATTTGAATTTTATGTTATGCAGAATAAGACTAGTCACTAAATCTAATGTTTATTATTATTATTATTATTATTATTATTATTATTATTATTATTATTATTATTATTATTATTATCCAGTTTTATGGGGTTCATTAGTCTCACATATTTATTTTTGTTGTGGAGTACAGATCTGGATTTCCCACGAAATAATCTGGGGGGTCCTCTAGCTGATTGACAAGCTTGAGAATAATTGCATTTCAAGCAATACATTAGAATGGAAAGAGAGATCTCTCTTTTCTGGCAGCTTTCCATTTTCGCAATTTAGAAGACAATTTTTGGTTTTTTACTTGATCACACTGCCCTCCCAACAGCACAATATCAAGATGCAGTGCTATTGCCAGCCTACAGCCTCGAGACAATTGCTGGTGATAGGTTAATTTCTAGTGTCATACCCTGAGAAGTTAAGGGACAGTCAGGTGTGGTACATCGTGTTACTACATCTTGACCTGCACTTTTGTTGCATCTGACATGTATTGTTTGAGTTCTTTATTCCAAATAACTACCAGTCTTTTTCAGCTTATAGAAATTCCAGATAGTGTGAGTTAAGCTCCAACTTTGTGTAATATAACAGGGGGTTTTAATTGTGGCTCTCGTATTGATTCTTTCCCAGCAACATCTAAAGTGTGCATCAGTAGTGAAATTATTCTTCTCACAAGTTACTGTCTTCTGTGTTTCTGAATTGTACACGTTAACTCAGCAGCCATCTTTAGTTTATTGAAAATACAATTAGAATATGTACGATCATTCTTGAGGTATGAAAAGTACCTGTGGTGGTGCTAACTCATAACTTCCACCAGGAAACACAAGTCTGTTGCTGAGTGTGCTGGCAATAAAAACTGGGGGACATTTGGAATTATGGTAGCTGCAAAAAACAGTTGTACAAAACCAGTCAGATTCTGCCTTTTAACAGTATATGCCTGATGCTACATATCTATTTGTTTTGTGAAGCTACATGAGAAATTTATATCAAGTAATATTGAAGTTTGCAGTCATTGCTTATGGGTAATACCAAGGGGCTTTTTTATGTCTAAGAAATTATTGATACACTGTCATTCCACAGAAATCTAGCATTTCCTGGGCCACTTCAGTCCCAGTGGAGATGAGAAGGTGTAGTTTAGGAAATGGCAAGGTCATGCCAGGAGTAGCCTGCATAATTTTGGCAAGCAATAGAGTTACAAGTAGAATTTAGCCTCTTGATGCTCAGGCAGTTTGTCATGCTACCTGAACATTAATAGAATTGATCAGCTAAGGTAATGGTGCCCCTGGGGTGAAAGTGCAAGGGTTCCTCAACTACTTTTAATTTTTCATATTCACAGAAATTCTTGTTCTTCATTCAGAAACTTTGAAAGAAAACTGAAAAATGCAATTTTCAAATTAAAAAAAATGCAGTGCTGCAAAATATTTTGAGGGAATTTAAAAGGTTAAACTCCAATAAAACAATTCTCCTTGCTTTCTGCTTCTTGTATGTATTACACTTTCTGAGGCACTAGCCCCTAATATTCCATTTAGTTCAAGTCCTGAWCCTGAAACTTTTATCTAGGTAAAATGTTCCTTAAAGTAAGAATTAAGCATGCCTATATCTAGAGTGTGTATGTTCCAGTCTCTTCTCAGCCTTTAAAGAAATACATTTTTATGCCAATCCAAAGAAACTGCTCAAGGTAAAAGTTCAAGAGTATCTAATGTATTTAAATATTGATGTATATTCTATTGCAATTTTTTTAATGTGCCTTGCCAGAGCTTTGGGATGCATGCAAAAATCAATTTAAAAACACACAATCTTATGTGGAAGCATGGAAAGAGAATCTTCAGAAGAATTATCAGTCAGAGGAAGGCATATTCTTACTAGCTAATTGAGAAGGGTATGGTATGCTATAAAATATATATGCTCATTTGTGTTTTCTTTTTATAAACTTAAAATTCAAAAGGGAAGGTCTTCATTACTTTTGGCACAAGTAATAGAGCTGTATAGAAATTCACTGCTAAATCTCAGCAGCATTTTTGATCATTCATTTGCATTCATCTAGTATAATGCAGTATAATTAAATAGCTTTTTAGACCAACAAAATATTTTACTTAAAAGAATATTTTATGTTGAGGAAAATTTAGTAAGGATAGAATGCCAGGAGAGGATGCAAGCTTAACTCATTATCTCAATTCAGGGGGAAGAATAGCTGTAAGACTGCAGCTGTAGGGGTAACACAGGGTTAGTCCAAATGTCCTTGTGCATATTGTCCCACAGAAGTCTTCCAGGGTTCATAAGATAACTGGCATTTAGGGAGGAAAAGTAATCTTTGTTCTGGAAATAATGTCTTCATCCAGAAAGAAATGTTGAGAAAGCCAGGCAGTGGTTATATTTATGCACTATGCTGTTTTTATTTCCAAACTCTGTCCTTCACTGTTCTGGATCGGATATTATGCTAAAATGCATAGACTTCTTTTGTCCAACTTAAGGTTAGGTATTTTTCAGTGTTATCATCCATTTAAAAGTATGTGAAAGCTTTTAGTTAAACCAGTGTGTTTTTACCAGAATTTTAACAGAACTGGTTTGATATGTATTATTATCTCTTGAAATGAGATGATATGACAAAATACATTGAAACTCACAGTTTAACTGGTGATGAATATCAGGAGAGTATCCTTGAATGTATTTCTTTTGTGATTCATATTTATAAAGTCCAGAGTCACTGCTCTGAATTAATTTGATGATTGGCATATACATGTCAATGATGTCAAGCACAATGATGTAATTTTCCCTTAATAATGAATAAAACCCCTGTAGATCTCCCCTGTGTGCCCTAAATGAGGCAATTGGTGTGCCCTAAACATGTTCCAGGTTTCCTGTGACATATGCAGCTTTGGGAAGTACATCTCAATCAGCCTGTCACTAGGATTAGTTTCATTTTTTAAACCTCTAAAGCTGTGTCTATGCTAGCAGATTAATCAAAAAGCATTTCTACACACTGAAATATGACTGCCTAGTCCATAAAACTATTCCTATGTTCCCTAAATACAAATTAGTGAATCCTAAACAGTTTCTTGGCACAGCATGAGGTTTATATCACTCTAAGGGTTGTTCCCGATGTTAAGCTTCCTGCAGCAAGTCCTGTGGTGGAGAATAAGAAAATTTGATCATAATTTTTGAATACCATAAATCCAACAAGCTACTCCATGCTACTTGTACTTGGGGAAAGTTCCTAGGCACACTCAGTCAAGTACTGTAGTATGGACAGTGTCCTGACAGCCTTCCTTATGCAAGAAACTGAAAGGGAAGTGTTATCTCTGCAACCTCTATATTTCTGGAAAGCATAAGATCCAAATAAGAGTGTTTTCTAACTTTTCCATTTGTAAAATTGGACTAAAACTTTTGTATGCTTACTGCAAAAATAAAAATTAAACAATTTGTCTGCAGAGAGAAACAACAGCAACTGAGAATAAACAGACCTCAAACATCATCAAATTCAAATTCTACCACTTCTATTACGTAAAAAAGTATAATTGGTAAAGCCAGTTTGATGTTAAACCATGCTAATTGAATGGCATGAAAAAATGTTATTTGAATAAGAAGAAAACTAAATACAATAGATTTCTTTTTCTACAATAGATTTTTTGGTTTTTGCTCACAGAAAGTATAAGGCTTAGAAGAAAATCAAAGCTTCCTTCAGAACATTGTGAGCTTGTGAAAACTGCATTTCTTACAAAATTATTCTGATTAGAAAACTCCTGTCCAGCTCTTCCTTTGATGTATATGTACCAAATACTTGTCCAAATTAAATTTGTATTTCAAAATCTTTCCCTCTTCAGAGTCTTTCTGTAGTTAAGAGATTTTCAGAATATTAATACTTATATTCATGCTGCAATATCTGCAGTTATTACTGTGAGATTAAGCACCTTTTTTTTTTCCTTTAGGTAGACATCCTAAGATAAAAGTGGAGAGGAAGTGATTTAAAGCCAAGATTACCATTACTATGTGTGTGGTTTTTTTGTATATTTATCTACAAATTGTGTGTGTTAAATTACATGTGTGTTTACATTAATTTAAAATAATGTATTTTAAATATAATGGGATTTTTCCCTTCCAGCCAAATTTGAGCTATTATGATGTAGTGATCTGAACAAAAAACTAATTGCAGATCTAAAAAAAAAAATGATTCTTTAAAAAGGAAATATTTTTCAGTTCAAGAATAGAGAAATGCTTTATATCTACATACATGTATAAATAATTGGATGCCAGTAGATGGTGCTCACTGTGTAGTATAATCTCTGGGATTACCAAGACCAATAAAATTTGTTGCTGTGAAGTCAAACTGGCGTCTGTGCACTCTTTACAGCTACTGTGAACAGATGGTAGGAATGTTCTGTCTAATTTAGTGTGTAGTACTAGCTTGAATACAGATCCATATACCACATGAAGACTGAGAGACCCCTTTTGCTGGCAGTAGAAAGATTTCTACTGCCCTTGTGGGCGACTGCTTGAAGTAAACATGGTGGCCCAACAAGTGGAGATATATTGGGAGGGATTCAAAGGAGCAAGGCTGTAAAGGGACATTTTTGAAACAGCAAATAACTAATGCCAAGAAGAAAAAATCAAAGGATACCAGCAGTGTGTTGAGGAGATAAAATAAAGTGATAGGCAAGTAGTTACAATATTTAAGGAAATACGGATGGAGATGGAATAATAGAAATTGAAGTGGAATACATAAAGCTGAATACAGAGAAAAGACATAAAAACCAGAAGATAATTAAGAAGATTATTAGAAAAAACATTAAGTAGGTAGATATTAAGAGACGATGATACATACAAGGAAAAAGAGTCATGAGAAAAGGCAACAATAGTGGTTACATGTACTACTAGGAAAGAAATATTATAGAACTTCTGATTTCATATTAGCCAATACTATGTTGGTGTAAGATTTGAACAAGAAGAACAAGGATTAAATGTCTAGCAGTTCTTGAGTTCAATGCACTGACATGTGCTCTCACTTAAAAATTTGGGAATAGTAAATATCTTTTTGGTTATTTTGCTTGGGGTAAGTCTATGTAGAGCATTGCTTTCTATCTTTCTCCTGGTGGACTGTTACATTTAGAGCAATATTTCAAGTGATACTGTTTTCTCTGTGTGGTGATATTGCCTTTAGTTGTGATTTTGGTCCCAGGGAAGCTGCTTGATGTCCCTCAGCCTTACCAGTGTCTGGACAGTGCCATGGGACATGCTCTTTGGCTGGTATTTTCTGGCTGGCAATGAGGTTGATAGATCTAGGATATAGTAGCTGGAGAACACTACCAGCTCATTCAGAAGGTCTCACTTCATTTTTCTGTGGCACAGGTGAGGGCAGCAGGGTAACTCTGGGCCCAGAGGGCTTTTGTGCAGAAAACTCCAACTGAGAATAGAGGAAACAGGGAAATGAGTAAAGCCTTCTTCCTCTCTTCCGGCAGTTCATCAATAGGTGGAAGCAGAGATCCTTCCCTAGACAATCCTCAGAAAACCTGTGCTTCCCTGTTTTCAGTTCTGTAGGGCTGAGGTCATGACATAAAAGCAGCAAAATGTCTTTGCACGGTGGAACAAGTGATGAAAGTGAGATGGGACTGCAGAGAGTAATATTAAAAGAGCAGGGAATGTCAAAGCTATTTGTTAGATCTGTGTACACCAGTGCAGCTTAATGGTGTGGAGAGGTAAACAGGGCTTCTATTTAAGACATCATTTGTCTACCTAGAATTCTAAAAGGTTTACAAGAAGATTACTTAAAAGTTAGTTTAAAAATCTTCAAAACTTATAAATTTATTTTATAACATATTAATATATATAACATAACAGTATTAACATATTTTTCCATCTATGTTCTGCTTTATATGAAATTAAATTAAAACACCTGTAAGAAGCAAGTAATAGAAATGTAACTAAACTAGAGCACAAATAAATCTGTCAAATGCTATTAGTATTGCTTATTAGAGATTCAGTTAGAATATATTTAAACATACTTAATCTACCAGCCCTTCATTTGTCTTTGCTCTTGGTGTATATC
Organism: Cardinalis cardinalis; assembly: GCA_014549065.1. Taxonomy (NCBI): domain Eukaryota; kingdom Metazoa; phylum Chordata; class Aves; order Passeriformes; family Cardinalidae; genus Cardinalis; species Cardinalis cardinalis. Next base: position 12,990,726 of record JACDOX010000007.1, read on the forward strand.
TTGTAAGAATCACTAGCACCTAAATTTAGTGAACACAGCTGATTACACACAAATTTGGAATGCAAAATGATCTGATATACAATTCAGTCTGTTTAAGGTATTTAATGCTCTTTAGCTTTAGCCTCTCCAGAAACACTGGTTGTAGAAACAGAATAATCCTGCTCTGAACATGGAAATGGTGTTCCAAAGATATTATCTAAGACTAGTCATGCTTCAGCTGTTTCTACACCTTACTAAGAAATCTTGTGTTACATTATTAATTACTTGCAAAACATTGCAGTTGTTCTTTCATTTTGTTGTTTCACTTTTTTAGATGACTGGCTTTGCACAATGTTGTAATTTAGAGGTTTTATACAATGATGTTCCATAGAAGGGAGTTAGCATACACATACCACCAGCTAGAGTAAGGGGGTTTATCTGTCCGAAAGAGTGCTGCCTCTCTCTGACAGCCCATTGTAGATTGTATTGTTGTGTTTGGGACCTGGAAGCAGCAGCCTGGTCACCCTTTCACTCAGCCTAGGCAGGTATTTCAAATATGTGGGTGTAGGGCATGAAGAGCCAGTATAAAAGCTGGAGAGAGACTGAGTCCTGCTACAGGTCTGATTCAGCCTGACTTTCCCAAGTGTGCCTCTCATTAAAGATATAAATACTTCCTTTGAAATCAATGGGACGATTCACACAATTAGTCGGGCATGTACTTTAAGTAGATTGCTTAAGTGGGACCATTCTGCACCATTGAAATGACTATATACACTTCAGGAGAATGGAAAATCAGTCTCACAGTTATTTTAAACATGACTCAGAAAATGATTCGATTTGTCTTCAAATGTCTTCTGGTGGAAATGCATAGTTCAAGCAAAATATGGAGAAAAATCACTCACAACATCAGAAAAACTGATATAAAAATGTTTTCTCAGGTCATTTTGAGAACGTTACACCTGATTTCTGGTGCTGTATCAATAAATTTAAGGAAGTGAATTGTTATTCTAGCATTATTAATTTGAAGGAAGTGCTTGAAAGAAAACTAAGGGATGATTATCATGTTTCATTTTTTAAATGACAAATATAAGATTTGCACCCTCTGTAACTCTAAACACCTGCTGATTTTAAGTTCTGTTTTTCTTTCCTAAAGAATATAGGGCTCAGTCTGTACAGAGCTCTGCTCTGATTTCTTGAAATGGTTACTGTGCTTTAGTTCTTAACAGAGATAAAATTTGATATAGTAAGAAACTCAAGAGGTTTTCACAACACAGATATTTTGTTAGTAGACGAAATAGAAGAGTAAATAAAGATAAATAAAGTTTAAATTAGAGTTCACTGTTATGCTGATGGTTTTCAAAGGTCCTTGATCACCCTTGCCAAATGTAGCCTAGTGCACTAAGTTACTGGAACCCAGGTAAAGTAGCATAATGGGAAACATCTAAAGACAAATGTGATCTCTCAATATGTATTGGACTCAAGGTACAGTTTTTGTTGTCTTAGAGTAGCAGAATTTACTTGTTCTGTATGCATGGATTTTATGACTCTGAAGTCCCTTTCCTGTTTCATTCCAGATTCTGCATTTTTCTCATCCAGCAAATCAACCTGCATAATTGCAGAAAGGTCAGTTTTTGTTTTTATTTTTCTTCAAACATTAGCTCTCTATTTATGTAATTTTCTTGGTAGCTACTGCTTTCCATTATACTCGAAAAATTTTTATTTATAAATCCTCTTGACTTGTTGAACTGCCCCCGTCTCTCGCCTTAATTGCCCAAATATAATTAGAGGTCTGGATGAAATGAATCACCTTGGCAAAAATTCATCCAGCTTTATTGCCAAATTCAAAGACTGAGTGAGGGGAAAATGGTGCACTGGCACACTTGATTTAAAAATAATTCTAAATGTAGCTGTGTGTAGTATTAATTACAGATGAAGCTCTGGAGACTGATTAATCAAAATGTATTGTTGTAAATCCTTTGTGATGTGCTGCGATACCAAGTGTACCAGGCCAGACTGTGGTTCAGCATCTGTATCCTAGAAGAGAGTAAATTATCAGTGGTCTCCTTGCCTGGCCTTCTACCAGAAGGAGAAAATGGGATGGAAGCAGTAAATGTCTAGCTGCTATTTTTTATTTTCTTAGCAGTAGCCAAACAGTGGCAGGAAAGAGTAAGGAGCAAAGACTGATAGCCAATATGTCTAGATTGACTCAAGAGGGACCTGAAACTGCTGCAAAGTGGTATATAGAGCACTTCAATTAATTGATAAAATAGGAAGGAGGGCAGATCAGAAAACACCCACTTTTTTCTGGGTGTGTCATTCCTTCTGCCCTCAGAATGTCACCTGAGGAGGTTGAAACGTCTGCCATGCCTTTCAGAGTATGAGTCCATTGCTCATGTTTGGAAGAAGATTAGGATGTGCCACCTGTAGCGCCCAGGAAAAAAGCAGGTACCTGCTGGAGATGTGGTGGCATGGGCTCTGCCAGAAATTGAGGTGGTGGAGGCAGAACAAGCAAGGACAGCTCAGCAGCTTTGGCTGTTACAAAGGGTCTGTTCTCTGGAACATGGAAATGGGGAAAAAGGAGTAGGTGGAAGAATTAAAGGGGAAGGAAATGCTAACTTTGCTATGGTTAGGAGAGTCAAAGCAGAACAAAAACTGAAACTCAGAGATATGTGGTTGACTGGGAAAGTTTTGTGAGAAACAAAGATTTTCTAGAGTGGATGGGAGATGTAGGGAGCAGCTCCCTAAGCAGTCTAAAGACAAAAGGAGCAGGTTATTTGAACATTCAAGTAGAAGAGGCTTGGGATATCACCTGATTGCTTCTGCAGAAATATTATTCAGGGTCTAGTATCTTTTTCACTTTGCCTTATCCCCTGAAAGAAATATGAAAATGGTAAGTGAAGAAAGAAAGTGCCTTTCAAAAACACAATTGTTTTCCTGAGGCAGTACAGTTACCTCCACATCCACTGCTGTGATTCAGTCTAGTCCTCAACATTAAATTCCAGTTGTCCCTAAAGCAGGCTTCTTTCACAAACACAGGTGATTGGACAGCCATGCTTGATCACTCATGCCTATGACAAAACTCCTAATGCTGATCTTACTCTTGATAGTTCATTATATTATCATTTACATATACAAATTTCCCTGAGGGTGTGCTTTTTAGTGTTATAATCATCTCTGGTAAATCTAGGTTACATTTTCATACTACCTAATATCACCAACTTGTTTAAAATTATACTCTACTCAGTTTCTGTTTGAATCTCTTTGAACAATTAGTTCTCAAATAAATAACAATTTATAGCATTCTATTCCTGGGGACTCTTCACTGCTCCTTTACAGCCTTCTGTCATGGTTATAAGACCAAGACATAGCTGCTCTGAACTTTTTAGTGGATTTTTAATTTCATCTGACATCATTCTCACTTCTTTCCGAAGAGACTCTTTTGGTTTGTTGTTTTGTTTTTCCTTTTAAATAYATACTTCTCTGTTTCAGTTATCAAAAATTAATTTTTCAGTTAATATTCAAACATCTTCATGCTAGACACTCTGACCTGGGCACAAAATGTGGACAGCACACCTAGTCCTTGAAATATCACTCACTGAAAGGTTCCCACTGAGTTGAGCTTAATCTACCTCAGGATGTAAATGCACAAGCCAAAAATTTGTAAATGTGACTGTCCAACCCGGAAAGCCAGGACACAAATAGCAAACACAACAGTGTTTACAGGATGGATTAAAAGAACCAAGACATTGCTATCAGAATACTTATCCAGAACTGGTTCAAAATAGACCTTCAGCTTTCTGTAGGTTTTACTAGAYTTTTTTTTAATAAATGTGAACTGAAATATTTTAAATATCTTCCCCTTCTTTTTATTTTTACTTCTTACTTACAGCTGCTTGTTTGACACTTCTCCTTTTCATAAACGTATGACAAAAGGCCCATCTGATTTGATAATTTTCTTTTTTCTGCTAGCTTCCTTAGAGGCTGCATTAATCTTCCACCATTTTCATATTCACAAGCTAAAAGATGTTTGTAGGAGGTGTTTTGATTGTGGAGAACATGCTCTCCCATCTGTGGCAGTATATAAAAGCATCTTCTTACAGAAGGCTTGTTTGGGGTTCTTTCTGGATAGATACCAAGATGTGTAAGTTTATTGATGAAACATGCTTAAGTGAGGAGAGATTGTAACATAATTGCATATTTTCCACATCCTGCAAAGGAGATATGCTTCAATAGTACTCCACCTGCTCTTGGGTAGATTTAGTTTCCTACAACAATTTTGTCTGCAGCTTCTTTGGGAAGGGTTTGCATATGGAATACAACATTAAACTCCAAAATTAAATTTCTGAATTTCATCTATCTCTGTTACCCATTAAGAAAGCAAGATGCTAGTATTTGCTCATCTTAACAGAGGTTATTGTATATGATACAAACTAGAAGGGCAGAAGAAGAAAGATTCTCAGACTATTTGACACATACCTGAATTCACTGTTAATTTCCTTTACCATTTAAACAATTATGAATGATGTAGACAAAGTAATGGATAAAAAGGAGAAAGAATTGAAAAATGCTCTACCATGTACTTTTTTGTAAGGTTCTTTCAAAATGTTTCATTTTCTACATACTTTTGTCACTCTCAGAAAAGAAGGAAAATGGCATTACCCAGATGTTGTTCTCTCTTCAATAAAGTGAGGCTAAATTGCTGATCTAACTGTAGCAAAGGTAGAAAATAATATTATATGAGCATTCCTTAAGGATGATAAAAGCTAGTGTAAGATCATTAAATCAAATCTGAGCATACCACTTTTACATATTAGCCAATGTCTGCATATTCACAAATGCAGATCCATGATGAATGTCCTAATGGTTTAATTTTCACAGTATAGAACTGAAGAAGGAACTTTGGGTTATTAGCTGACACAATCTGCTTCTAAGATGAGACTCTGAATCATGTATGTCAGTCATGCATGGATAGCAGGAAAAGAAAATTTAGGTATAGAGAAACAAAGATACCCTAATTAAGTCTTGGAGAAAAAGTTAGGTTACAAATCTGACATTATCTTCAAAATTTTGTGCCCCTACACTGGATTCCAAAAAGGACTGTCATGGTCTAACCCCAGCAAGCAACCAAGCCCTGTAGAGCAGCTCTCTCACTCCCCCACCAGTGGTGTCAGTGAGAGAATCAGAAGGGTAAGAGCTAGAAGACTCCCAGGCTGGGATAAAGACAGTTAAATAGAGAAAGCACAAGCTGTGCACACAAGCAGAGAAAAGCAAGCAATTCATTCACCACTTCCCTTGGGAAGGCAGGGGTTCAGCCAATCCCAGGAAAGCAGGGCCCATCACACGTAGCAGTGACTTGAGACAAATTTCATCACTCCAAACAACACCCTCTCTCTTTCTCTCCACTTTATACATGAGCATAGTGTCATATGGTCTAGAATATCCCTTTGCTCAGCTGGGGTCATCTATCCCAGCTGTGTCTCCTCCCAGTTTTCCATGTATCCGCAATTTCCTCAGTAGTGTGGCAGTACAAAAAGTGGAAAATAACTTGGCTCTGTGTAAGTCCTGCTCAGTGATGGGGAAAACACCTCTATGTCATCATCCTTTTGTGCAGCACAAATCCAAAATTCAGCTCCATGTTAGGCACTGTAAAGAAAATTAGCTGTACCCCAGTCAAAGAGAGCACATCTGGGTCATAGATGTGAGCATTGATTGCTGTACATCGTGAAACAGTCAGCATCAGTTTAGGCAATGTTCTCAAGTTCTTCTTGAATCTGTATTTTTTGGAATCGAGACCTGTGTCCTGACTGGCAAGAGTATTGTGGGGAGTTGGGGTAAGTGCAGTTCTGTTATGTGTGGGTTTATTTGTAGATAAATCTACCCTCTTTTTAGGACTGTTACTTACCCTGGTATTGCTGTTATTCTTGCAAACCAGACTGCCTTGACTTCATCACCAAGAGAGAAAACACCTTTCTTCACTTGAAATTATTACCAACCAATGTTAGCAATCTTATCTATGATTACAAGCCTCTGGAGAGACAGAAACCTTTAAAATCTTAGTTATGTTGTAGATAATTTTATTCCTTTGAAAATTAAGTGTGCGTATCAGCTACTTTGTTAGTACATCTGTGGAAATGCCTCAAAAATATTTATCTGAAGTTAAAAAGTCTTAGAATTGATAGAGCAACAGATATTTTGCAGCAATAATAGTGACATCTCAATGCATAACAAGGTAGAATGCTGGACTCCCCTGATAGTCTTATTTGTCTGTAAGTATCAATAAAATAACTTGCTACGATTTATGCTACAAATTGCATGCTGCAACAATATGAGCACCATTATTTTCACAAGCATTTAGAAAGGTATTCTACTTTAGCAAATGATAATTACTAACAATTTGGATGTGTTTTCAGTTCTAGAGGCACATAAAAAGTATCAGGAGCAGATTAAAGTGGAGTTAGCCACTCTTGGAACGCCAACAGGACACTATTTCATAGTTGTCTGGAAAACGAACACAAAAAAAAATTTGTCAAAAGAATGCTTACCTGCCTAGAATAATTACTTCTGAAGATCTGAAGAGATTGGATCCTTTCAAGACCTGGCCTGGACAGAATTTCAAGAACTAGAGCTAATTTACTAGTAAAAACTAGTGCTTTAAAAGCTGAACAAAACTCAGGCTGCCATATTCCCCTTGCAACTGTGCCTTGTGGTTTCTTCTCTGCTGATCTGTTTCCTCAAACCTACTTCCTTGCTGAAGAGAGGAGGTAGAAGCAAGTGGGAAGGAGTGACGGCAAGACTGCAGCTGTTCTAGTGTAAATTACCTGAAGAGAAGGACCCAAAGCCACAGTGTCACAAGTAGTGGAGAAAATTAAAACTTGAGGAAAATTCCTATCTTGGCAGGGAATTTAATGCTCGTTGGAAGTGACTTTGTGTGGTTAATTATACAGGGCAATTTAAAAGGATTGGGCATTTGATTAGAAAACTTAGGTGACATAAATTTCATCCTAAACATAAACTAAGAATAATATTGAAGTAAATAAGAGAAGTAATGATTTATAATGAGGGAACTAAAAAGATTGGGGAATAAGAGGTAAGATATATGATTTGAAAAACAGCATAATTTTGTGTGAGGAAAAAAAAAACCATTTCTATCCCACATGATCCATGAAATAAATAGCAGATAAGAAAATCTAGGAAAATGGATTCTTGGGGAAAAATGCAATTAACTGTATTGATTTTTTTAAAAAAGGGGTTTTTTTGGGTTTTTGTTTTGTTTTTCTCTAAACTCTTTTTTGACCAGTGCTACAACAAAGCATAATTTTATTTAATTTTATGGCATTTTGAAGCAATATTAAGACACTAAAGAGCATCCAAATATTTTGTTTTTACACATCTTCGTGTAGACTTTATTTTTACTATGCATGCTTTGTGCATTTGAAGAAACTGGAAGTTCAACTTAAGTTAGAATTGCCTAAATACTTGCTTCTCTCTTGTTCACTTAAAAAGATAAAAAATGAAAAAAATCATGTTACTTACGTCTGGATGCTTATGTATTTTTATTCCTACAGATCATGCTCCAAGATTCAGTCAGTGTGTCATGGGTTTGTAAAGAAGTATTTTCAAGGAAAATTTACTGTGGTGAAACCAGACAGTGTTTTCTTATGGAGTATAAGACGGCAAGCAAGAATTGTGGTAAAAATTAATTCTGCTTTTTCCATACTGGTTGCTTTAATAGGTTTTCTTTTGAAAGATAAAAGGTATAAATCCAGGGAAAAGCATATGAGAGCCTCTGACAAAGCATAAGTTATGGAGATTCCTCTATAGAATAATCTGCCATTGTAGATTAGAACAAGTCAAAGTTTGCCCAGTTTTACAGTCTTTAATATGATCTATATAATTGGTTGGGGTTTATTATTTTTATTAATTGTATTAGAATTATATTTGTACTCCAACTGATAGTAGCACATTATTTTTTCTACTTTGTTCTTGAGAAATATGTAGCTCATCATTGTCCCAAAAGACTGCAGGCTGAATAGACAAGAGGTTAGGAAGAAATTGGAGACACAGATCTGAAGGTCACACAAGTATCTTGCTAATGACAGAATCCTTTTGTTCTGATAGGAATCAAGAAAACTCCATCTCAAAAACATAAATTGCTGGAATCTAGGAAAAGCTGGAAAAATAAATAAATGTTATTGGTCATCTTATGCATCCATGGGTACCTGATAAGTAGCATGAACTAATTTGATTTATAGTGTTAAAAAAGCCATAATTATTTGAAAGCATAATTGATTGCAGCATTTTGGTGCTGAGGTGGTGAGGTTTTTTACAATTTATGTTACTATACAAAATTGCTGATTGGTGCTATTTGTTTTTCTTGATTAGGAATTTTATTCATTATTTCTCTTTAGTAAAGAGAGAAAAGAATGGGGAAGAACTAGTAAAAATTCAGGATAAGTTAATGCACACAAAGTTTGCACTGTGCAGTTAAAGGGAGAATAGGTCTTCTAGTTTTTCAAAATATAAACACATTGAAGTCTCCATTATAACAATAAATGTGAATATACATGAGGTTTTTTAAACATGATGGTGGCACAACACAGGAAGAGGTTGCCCAAAGAGATGTGGCATCTTGAATTGTTTCCATCCTTGGAAACATTCAAATTTAAGCCGGGTGAGGTGCTGAGGATCCTGATCTATTTGAGGATATCATTGATCATTATACGGGGATTGGATGACATTTAAAGATTCCTTCCAATACAAAGTACTCTATGTTTCTATGATATCCAATCCCTCATTTTTCCCTCATTATGAATGTTTGCAGAAAAATGTCTAACTGCTGTATGTGTCAAAATTACTCTTGAAATGACAATGATAATTTGACAAATAAATGTCATCTAAGCAGTAGTTAAATTAATGCTTTCAGTAGTATGGAACAAAAACTCAATACCAAACACTAGCTCCAAAATATATCACGATGTTTCAGCATTGGAAAACTCTGTACACCATTATATACTGGGACTATACTTTATATATAATTTTCCAGGGGAAATCCACTTTTCTGTGAAGTCTGTACACCATGACTGTTACTCTGCCTGCTATTTTCCAATAATTACATTCTCTCTTGGATCAAATGTATCTTTAAATCTTTCCTTCTTTGTTAGGGTCTTCACATCATTTCAGCTCCTGTGACAGATGCTAAGTTCAGTGCAAGGTGTGTGTGTATGTAAGAATTTGGCACCAAAGAAAGTCATGGTTAGTGCTGGTCTATAGCATGCCCTCCAGTCTGCAGCACATGCCATTACTTGCTAAAGTACAGAGATACAACTCAAGTCATATTTCATTAAGGTGTCTTCACACAGGCTGCATAAATTCACATCAAAGCTTAGCAACTGYGTGAAAAATAGTCATTTAGCAGATAACATTTGTGTTAGTCTGTCATGATGAGGTCTTCCATAACTTTCCTTGATAATAACTAGAGAAAAAGAACAACTTTCATCTTCACTACCTCAAGCTAAAAGCTCAATTTCCAAAGTGATGATTTTGCTTAGGTTTTCATATCTCTTATGACATGTACCATGCAATTAGAAACTGCTTTTTTTGAAAAGCACTTGGTGTTTCCAAAGACAGTATTCATACGTGTCTTGTAGAAGAAATTCCATTCTAACGTGATATTGACTTATCTGAATTCTTGTGTTGGAAAAACCATCACAATTTTGAGGATTGTTTTTCCTTGCAATATTTCCAGTATTAACTCATTTACACTAGAGGGGAAAGAATCATCTCTCCRACCATTTGTTGCAAATGAGTGTTTTAGGTTTTTCAAAGGATCAGCAAATGCATCAGCAAAACCAGGTACAGTATTAAAGTGAAAGAGTGACAAGATCTGTTGTAAAAATTCACTCTACTACTTACTAGATAGTTAAAGCATACAGAAAAAAAATCAATCAATCTAAAACTAAAACCAAGCAAAAATTATCTGTTTGGAGTCTAGAGATGTAAGAAAGGTGAGGATGGAAAAGGGTAAGGATAAAAAGGAATAAAAGACTCTCCCATTGAGTCACAAAGTTCAGAGTAGACCCCCTTGCCAAACTTCACCCTGGACTTGACCAATGGTTTAGGCCTAAACGTTTTAGCAGCACTTTCACTTAACAAGTAGTAAATTTATAGCCTATTTTAAATAATTTAACAAAAGATTTTATGGAATTTATTATAAGCACAACAGTAACTCATKTATAGGTCTATCTTACTTAGGAATCAAAGTTACTTAAGAATCTAAGAGAGCAATGTTCATAATACATTTTCTATTGCATATTCACAGGCACACACATACAAACCTAAAGGAGCATGCATGAGATATATACCTGTGAAAAATTCCCCTCAAATTCAGTGAAGTACTCCCATCTTTGCATCTCCACAATGGGCAAAAGGTAGAGCCTCAAGGAGTGGGGGTATCAGCTCAGTTTCTGTTGTCATTGTTCAGTCCTCCAAGCACARCAAACTTGAGAGTTCACGGTCTCTGAGAGGCCCCACTCAGAGGGAGGTTGCTGGTCACAGCCCACTGGGGTCCAGGAGAGCTCAGAGCATCTCACTTAGAATGGCTGTTCATATGGTTGCAAGAGCACTGGATTCAGACATGGTAATTTTCCACCCTGGCAGCAATTTGGGTGCCTAACTTTCTTTGGAAGTTCAATAACAAAAATGTTTTTCCACTTGGGYTGTTTTTCAGGCAAGAAATTTAAGTTACCAAAGCTATTTGTCAAAAAACAGGAGCTCATTAGTTCCTGGGAGCTGACAGTGTTTCTGAGAGGCTCAAGAGGAGCTTAGTTCTGGTGCTATTTGTCAAGGCCAAGGCCTAATGAGCATTTCTGAAACCATAGTGGGGAACAAGGAAAGGGTGCGGGTGGCATGCACCATCACAACAATTAATTGTCCTTTCTGTCCTAACAGAAACAGAGAACGCTGCAGAACATGGACATAATGCCAGTAATTCAAAAATACATTAAGGAGAAAGACCTTCAACTTCATATGGAATACGTTCTTATCAAAYTGCATCATCCATCCACAGTTAAAATAAACTATACTGCATTGGAGGAAAAAAAAATTGTAATACTCAAGAAAGATTATATAAAAGGTCTTGTAAAGATCTCAAATGAATCAGCATTAGCTCTTATAGAAGCAAATCAGCATATCGTTATAGTCCCTGCCAAATTTCAACTGCTGCTATCAAAACAAATCTATATTAATTTATTCAAGTGCTTACAGTAAATTTTAATAATTCACTGCAACCGTTTCCTCCTAAATCAAACCATTGAAATGAGAATGCTTCAAATTCCTGCTGTTTTGTACAAGCCTAAATTGAGACATATTTGAAGAAATTTATTTAAAAGGTAATAGTTTCARACTTAAATATTTCCTTTAAATAATATTTTTGTCGACTAAAATCTTTTCCACTAGTAGCGGAAAATGCAGATTTTTCTATCTGCATTTCTTTCCTGTTAACATTGCTAGATTATCCTGTTCAACCAGGAAGAACATAACTGTGGGGTTTCCTTTCTTGGAATAATTTCTTTRAATATTATTTTAAMTGTTTATATTTTTATACCTRAATACTGAGTTTGCTTTTCTAAGAATATTCAGTAATTGAAAGGACAACATATTTCTGTATTTAATTAATATTTTTATAGTAATTAGACAGTGTATTCCAAACTGAARCACTAGATGATTTTGAAAAATAGTTACACTTTCATGTTCACATACAATTCATGCTCTTATTTTTGCAATATTTTTTTCTCCTTTCTTAGCAACCTCTCTAGTACTTTAGGGCATATACATAAACCATTCCCTGAATTTGCTTTCCTCAGCCTTAGCAATTGAAGGAGAGGATGATATGAAAATTGAGTCCCTCTGTCTACAGAGGCAGTGGTCTGAGCAAGGCTTTGGGCCGCATTCATAGCAGGAAAGGGGTTTGTGTTTCAAGCTGAGGGTGTCAGCAAATAAACCCTTGCTTTTAAAGGTTTTTTTTTATTCCTGTTTACCAGAAGTGCTTACAGATTTTATATTGGCAGAGAACATTAGTTTTATGGTGGTGCAGCATGGTCTAAAGAAAAAAACAAGGCTTGGGTGGAGCATGTGAATCAGTTTGCATGTATTAATGTTTTTTAAGTAGATAGTGGTTGTTGAATTTTATCTGCTATCATATTGTCCTTTCTTGAAAAGTTATTTYAGAGCTCTTCATCTTCAACCTTTATTTTTATGACCTTGAATAATGTATTATCATGTTTATCCCCTCTTTATTCAAAGATTTTTATCATCATTTTATAAATATTCTTGACTGCAGAACTCAGTGGGCTTTCAGTCCTTGCTTTGTAAAAACTGGCTTTCAATTCYCATATGTTGTTAGCCCATCTTCTACTAGTTATTTATTCAAGGGAACAGTGCCTGTCCTAAAACTTCTGGACATCAATATAAGCCTGCTACTTCTGCATGCTGCTAGTGAATACTGAGAACAGTTTTGAATACTGMGAACAATTTATTTTTTTCCCTGACTGCATCATGACTTTAAGTTTGTTGATTTGAAAGAATGAYTGGTCTTATAAAAGATTTTCCCTTTGATTAAGAGATCTACTCTCCTTATTCCCTTTTCTCTATGCATTTGACTGTTTTCTGATTGTTTATATTGTGGAGAAAGCAATGGATTTGCTGCATCTACATTCTCCATTCTCTTTTATGCCCATAGCAGGGAATAACTCACACAGAAAAGTAACAGGCAATTATGTTCCCTTATCGGACTGGAAGTTAACCAGCTCACAGTAAAGTCCTTRAAAAAAGGGAGCAGTTATCTAAATGGGTTCTGTATTTAATGTCTTAGTCAGTCTCCGATTATGAGTGTATCTCAGATTTTCCACAGCATCAAAGGAATRCTGATCCATTTAACAATGCAATAGTCTATAAAGCAGCTGCCACAGCAGTAAAGACAACCATTTTAAAATCTAAGTTTGCGTATGCTGATTTGAGTCATTAGTCTTTCGGCCCATTTTATATAGTTTAGTAAGTATTGACCTCAAGTTATCTTTAATTGGTGAGACTGCACCTGTCCCTTATACTGTGCTGCCTCTCAAGAGCTTACGTGAATGCTTCATTTAATTGCTGACCTTGCTTTGTTCTCTTTTGGCACTCTTCCTGTCTTAGGAACCAAGGGAAGGAATTAGAGTTTTCAGGACCTCACATGTTTGGTGGTACTTCCCATTCCCTGAATTTACCCTTCTTTCCCTGGTAATTTACGTTAGCCAGTAATGAATAGTCAGTGCAAAGCTGCTAAACCAAAGCAGTCTTACTTTGTTTTCCTTCTCAGCTGASAAAATATCAGTAACCAAATAGCGTGCAGGGAAAGCAGTGGATCAGTCATGCTGTCTTCCTGAAAAAGTACACTACAAGCTTGAGAGAGAACAGGAAATTAGCATGCATCTGTGAAAAGGTGCTATCCATTTTCATTGATCCAGAAATGATCTGTTGAATGGTTGAAGAAATGACAGAAAACATATCCCAGGGTTGTTTCCTCCCTGGCATCCTCCCCTTTTGCACACAATTTAATGACTACTATTTTCCTAAATTCTAATKCTTTGTTTTATTCATGTCATTTTTAGTAAGTACTAATTTGCTAAAAAAAATTACACAGAATGTATCATCTCTACACATCATTGGATAACTAGGGAGCTCTGATGTATTCTGGGACATCCTTAGGGAGCTAAAAAAATGCTATAGGATTTCATGAAGAGAGCATTATTAGTAATACATTCATAATTTGGTCCCTGTTTGGTTTTAATCAGAACTGTATAGTTATTGTAGCATATTATATTAAATTAAAATCTCCTAGTTACTTCACATTATACTGCAGTGGGAAAATATTATCMATTTCATTAAATAGATTTTATTTTATTCATTAAACAACTAAATAGTTTGCTTGTTTTTTTTTAGTATATTGCTTATTTATCAAATTTTCATTGTGACTTCAGGGACATCTTTTCATTAATGCACATTTTATTTAGAACAGAACCATTTAGTTTTACTCCAGGGTAGCCTATTGCTAAAYGGGACCAGATAAAATGGAATATGTAATAGCAGGAATGTTTTAGGTACTCTCAGGTCTGGGCCTCTCTAAGTATTTCAAAATTCCATGTTCAAAACAGGTGAATGGAACCCTTTCACTTGCATGACCATAGGTATATGCAAAAAAGGTTTCTTCAAATCACTAACAAGACAGAGAGAGTTTGCAGCCAAAAAACAATTTGTCACAAGCAGCTGCAGTACTCTAGATATTGGTGCATCTGGTTTCATCAGACAAGTAATACCTGGCTCTGCTAATACTGGATTGGGAAATCACTAAGATGTTTTGAGGAAAACAGGGTTATGACTGTGATTGAATTGTTATGGAACATGGAACTGAACCAATATTGTTGCATAGCTTTAAAGCTCAATTTGCTTCCTCTGTGTGAAATACCAAGAACAGTGCAAGAGTTACTCTGTCTTTTTGGTGATGGTGGAAAGAAGAGAAAAAGAACTTCCAAATCATTAAATCAGAAAGGGAAAAAAACACACAATTGTTACAATACATAGAAATTCAACTCATATGAGCAGAGTATACTCATATGGCACCCRTTTCCATACTATAATGGAAATGGGCGCCATCACTTCCAGGTGACTTCCAGAACTTTTAATCTGTGCTTTTATTCTTTTATGTTGATTTGTTGCTTGCTTCAGTTCCATACCTTTTTCTCCTTCAGGGTGTTTACACCATCATCCCACCATTTTCCATATTTGTTTTCTTTCTATGTTTTCATAGGCCTTTTATTTCTTTCTCTTCAGTTATTTTGTCCCTTTGTATCTTACCCTAATAAATTCCTTCTGTCCTGAAAAAATTTTCACCACAGGAAATAAACAAATATACACAGCTGCCAAAATAAAACAGAATAGAATAAACCACACACTTCTTTGAACGTGTCAGTCAGTCTTTGGCATGATTTATTCATGTGACAATAAAAACAGGTAGCCATATTTTTTTTCTGTGAAAATAGTGTTGCACTATTGACAACCAAAACTTTGAAAAATGGAAATCCAGGTCCTTTTTTTTCTACTTATGATAAAGTGATATGCAATCATACCTTTTAAAGCAAATTCTTGCTAGATATATTGAGTTCTTAGCAAGTGTGTATTTTTTTTTGTGGTGGCATGGACTTAAATTGATAAGTGGTACCCAATTGCTAAAAAGTTAACATTTTCCACACAGTTTTGTTGCCTTCCAATACTTCCACTGTAGATGTGAAAAGGCAGTAGAAGGCTGGCAAAGATTCTAAAATTCTTTTTCTTCAAGAAGTGCATCAGTTTTTGATAAGATCAAATAAGTATCTATTGGTTAAGTTTCTTTGGTGGAGATATTGGGCTGACTAAAAGGGAGAGAGAAGACACCTGTATACCAATAATACAATCTTCTGAGTTTGAATAGGTTCTGCTACTTTGGACCAGATAGAATTAGAGTGTTGTTTAATGACAGGAATGAATAGAGGTGGGCTAAGTTGGCTCACCTCTGAATCAGGAACAGTCTTGAGCTCCGCAATATGCTTCATTCACTAAGAAGTGACAAGAGTGAACGACACGGCACTGCAAATCGAGAGTCAATCTCTTTATTGTCAGAGAACTAACATTCTTCAATGGCATCTTAGCATTCAGAATAATCTCTCACCTGAGCCTCACTTAACTATAAGAAGTTAAAATGTACTGCCAAATATAGCTTTGTACATGCAAATAATCAAAATTGTTTGCTGTAATCTGAAATCCACATGCTCAGCATGCTCAAGCAGTCTCAAGGGCTAGACCTGTGTGCATACTTTTAATACAGGAAAGCACTTAAGCATTTATCTTATGTATCTATATCTCTTCACATTTGTACATATATGTACAGAAATTATTTCTTATTTACCTAKTCAAAAAGAGTGTGAAAATCTAAAGGTAATTCTTCATAAAATACATATAATAGCAGTGCTGTCTCTTCTTTTTGATTTGAGTTCAATCCTCTAATCTCCTAATATATAAATTTTTGAATTAGAGTATGATATTTGATAGCAAGTAAATCATCCTAAAMTTGTGCTATATATCTGTGGCATTCTGAACTCCAGGAGGTACAATAATTTAACTCAAAACCATCATGAATCTTGCATTAGAAAGCAACTTTGACCATTGTGATGCATTATGACTAATAAATAGTGGGTCTGGGAATCTGAAAATATATTCACAAAATATACATTCTTTTATATCTTAATATTAAAAGGAAATAAACAAAAAACATTCCAGAGCTCAGTCTTTTGAGGGTTGCAAGATGGATATTTATTCCAATGTGGTCAAGTACATGGGCTGTAGGGAAATAATTTGCTTCAGCAAGAGTTACAAAGGAATGTCTGGTACATCACTTGGAGCACATCCTCACCCTCCTTGTCAGWCCTTGTTGCTTGCAGGATCATTTCTCACACTTTCTCCTTTCTCTTATCTCTTTAAATGTACTCTRCCGGAGAAATGCACAAATGGCCAGCAACCTCCACTTTGTCCTGTTGTGGGTCCATTGTGGATAAGGTTGAAACCAGTTGCGTCTGGGACAAGACTCATTATGATCTCCTGCCAAAGCAGCCATCCTTATASCCCTCATGTTGCTCAAAATCTTGCCACCTACACACAATACAAGTGGAATTTCAGAGATCTATTTAGTTTTTCAGGCTTTTTGCAGCCATTAGAATTTGGACATGCATTGTCTTTGACCATAGAATGACAGAACTCTTTGGCTTGGAAGGGACCTTAAAAATCATCTCCTTCCAACACCTCTGCCATGGGGAGGGAGAGTTTCCACTAGACCAGGTGTCTCAATCCCCATCCAACCTGGCCTTGAACACTTTCAGAAACAGGACATGCACAGTTTTTCAGGGAAATCTATTCCAGTGCCCTCACAGTAAAATATTTCTTCCTAATATCTGTCTAAACCTACCCTCTTCTTGTTTAAAAACATTGCCCCTTGTCTTGTCGCTATATGTCCTTGTGACAAGTCCCTCCAGCATTCTTGTAGGTCCCCTTAAGGTAGTGGAAGGGTGCTATAAGATCTCCTTGGAACCTGCTCCTCTCCAAGCTGAACAACCCAAACTCCCTCAGCCTGTCCTCAGAGATGAGGAGTTCCAGCCCTCTGATCATCTTCCGTGGCCCTCCTCCGATCTTGGTTTAGCAGGTTCGCATCCTTCTTACGCTAGGAAACCCAGAGCTGGATGCAGCACTCCAGGTGGSGTCTCAGGAGAGGAGAGGAGAGGGAGAAGAACACCTCCCTCATGCTGCTAGCCATGCTGCTTTTGATGCAGCCCAGGACATGATTGGCTTTCTGGGCTGAAAACACACTGCCAGCTCATTTTGAGCCTCTCATCAACCAACATCCACAAGTGCATCTTCTCTAGGCTTATCTCAATCCATTCTCTACCCAGACCGTATTTGAGCTTGGAATTGCTCTGACCCAGAYGCGGCACCTTGCACTTTGCCTTGTTCAACTTCATGAAGTTCACATGGGCCAACTTCTGCCTGTCAAGGTCCACCTGGATGGCATCCCTTCTCTCCAGCATCTCAACCAGACCACAACCTTGTTGTCATCAGCAAACTTGTGCTCAATCCCACTCTCTGTGTTGCTGAAAAAGATATTAAACAGCATTGGTCCCAATACTGATCCCTGAGAAACAATGGCTCCAAATCACATGGAATTATGATAAGGGGAAGAACTTTGGATGTATTCTCAGTCTCATGTCCTTAGCTACACTGAGTGAGCACAGTTTTCTTAAATTATGTGAAACTCTATCAGTAACACTATTCTTTGGATGGTTCAGTGCTTTCAGAGATGGCCCAGTTTGCCCCAAACTTTTCCTGATATACAAAATTATGAAGATATGTTTAAAAACAGGAATCAACTTCTCCTTTAGGAACATTTCAGACTGACCATTTTCGGATTGAAAAATTGAGCAACTAACTCAGAATTGCTAAAATATGCACTTGATATGTGGGAAAGTCTGGTACAAACTCCAGTTCTAATTGCAGTTGGAAGTTGGTACAAGGCTGTGGGCTATTTTGCAGTCTATGTCCTTCCTTCCTTTTTGTAACAGTTCTACTTTTAGTAAAGATATATGCCTGTGTATGTCTATTATCAAATAAAAGGAGACACATTATCCCAAGATATTTAGAAAATTTATACATTTCCAGCATTCGGTTATGATTTTGGGTACATGCCACAATCGGTAAAATRTATTTTACTTTCTTCATCATGCGTACTTGTTTCACATAAATTCTAAGGAGAAAGAGTATCTTGAGCCTGAGGAAAAATCATTTATTGGATTTTGTTCATTTAGTATTAAAAAGATGGACAATGTCCAAAACATTATATATAGAGAATGACCATTTTTAATGTCTGTAATTTTCAGTGACTTTGCCAGGGTATTGGCAGCAATATAGAATGCTTTGAAGCAAGGCCATTATTAAAAATACAGTTGTTGGAAACATTTGGTAGTGATTAGATTGTTACCAGCATTTGAAGCCTAAATGAAGGAGAAAATACAATAACAAGATGAACAACCCTGAGAAAGGATTTCTTCCTAAACTGAAATCATTAAACTCTGAAACCTACCTTTTCAAGGTCCTTCATTGTAATCCATTATCTTTCATTCCCCTTTGTACTACAAAATTGCCAGTTTGATGATATATTACACATAACAATGTCATTACATTGGCATAACATGACAACTGGGACTCATTTGAACTTTTAGAAATTTCTAATCCCTAAAATAAATTATGAACTGAAGACATTTCAGACATAGAAAATAAGTCACTTGTTAGAAAGAATAAGGTTCTCCATACGTTTTGGAGAATTGCACTTTTTTAGACATTTTCTTTTTAATTATTTTTTTTTTTTCCTTAATGCGTATAATAAACTTACCAGGAAATATAATCCATAGATGTCCTTAACTTTCATGTCCTTAGGCTTACTGAAGTAATGAGTCCTCCTGTAGAAGACAACTCATCTACATCAAATCTCACCACATTTTAATTAAATTTCCTGGAAAAAAAATAAGAATTTTGCCATAATTTTGATCAGAAAAATTGTTAACTTATCCCTTAACTGTTCTTACCTTTAGTTTTTTCTTACCTTTAAAAAATTGTGGGTACTATTTCTCTCTTCCTCCTCTGTTGAACTGCTTTGATTCTTGATTTTGAGTATTCAGTGAGACATATAGCAGACAGCAAAAAGTAGACAAAGGAGTTTGGGGTCAATTGTAACCAGATGTATACAGCCTCATTGTTTCCAGCCTGCTCAGTAGCTGAGTATGCAAGCACAACCCTTGAAATGCTGGCATGTAACCGTAGTGCCTTCTGGTCTGTCACGACATTGGACCAACAATTTGCAGCAGCRGAAGATGCTTATCTAGAACCTTCTAGGCATATTTCCCTACTGAAGGAGAGCCTATGCAGACAAAATATAGTTTCCAAGAAGAAAAGTCAAGAAARGCTTATCTTTTTATATTGTTAGTGAAGAAGGAATTCTGTGGATCAGTTTCAGGAAGAAGACAGGTTAAGCTTCTCCTCTGAATTGTTTTCTGGAGCAGTATCTTCAACAAGGATATCTTGTCTCTGGAGTTATGCTTGGATGCTCTCTGACATTTGGAAGTCTGAGGGTGTTTAACAGTTTTTTGCATGCTTTGAAAGCTGCAGAACTTCTCTGGAGCTTGCTGGTTGCATTTAGTAGTCTGTTTTGGGACAACACTTGAATGTATTTGTGTAGCTTCAACCACATTTGCTCTCTTGTGAGAAAAGGTGGTCAATGGGTTTCAGAATAGTGGCCAACTTCATGTTATTATTCAGGTGTTTCAGTTTACAGGAGATTGAAAACTGAACATGAAGCTGGAAGTGCAATTGTAGATATTTTTAGGGTCCTCTGCAGCTAGAATTCTGATGCAAACTGTGTGCTTGTTTCTCTTACAAGCTACTTTTTCATGAGGTATGCTGTGCATGTGTCTTGTACTGGAACATAAACATAACTGATGGCTCTATCAGGAAATGTGTATTTTCTGTACATTATAATAATGTGACATAAAGGATAGCTAATTCTATTCCAAATGGTTGTGACTGTGCCACCTACTAGGTTTGGGGTTCATTTTTAAATATTTAATATTATTTTTCTTGCTCTGTAGTGTATTGTAAAGTTCAGCAGACATAAGGAAGATTCAGATTTTTAGTCTTTTGGTTTTATGAATAAATATAAAATGTGTTTTCATTTTGCAGCTAGTATTTTAAAGCTTCTCACAGATTTGCATGATGATTCAGCTCAGCTTTACCATTTTGCTGAATTAGCAGTTAGTAAGGAAATAGCACTTGCTCCAATCAAAGCCCATAGTCTTTCAGATTTTGAGATCCGCTTGAAGTAGCTGTAGCATGTGTGCAAGAAAGTGAAAATGAGTGGCTTTACGGATGCCTTCAGCTTGAAATTATTTACCTGGTGCTGGAATATCTTCAACCTACTTTGCCTATAGGCTGCTTGTCCTGCAGAAATATTTCCATRGGGAAACCATATTCTGTGTAGTCTCTTCTAATGTTTTTACTTACATGCTACTTTTTTTCAGGTAGCAGCCAATATATTCTGGTAATGTGTGGGGTATATACTCCCTTTTTTTTTGTTTTGWTTTTTGGAAATTACATATGCAAAAGTTTGGCTAAAGGTATTAATTTTCACTTGAGAAGGGATGATCCTAGCCTTGCTCTGATGTTTTTGATGCATGCACTTTGTGCTGATACATTGCCCACTTTACAGTTTAAGGGATATGTGAACAGATGCTCCAGCTGATAGTCTGAAGTATAATGAAGTCTTGTCAGAGTAGGTTGTTATAGAAATAAATGCATTATATCAAGTGTTTCTTCCATTCCATGTTACTTGAAAATGAAATAAAATATGTTATTCCAATAGCATTCTGTTAGGATTACATATCTTAAAAGCAGACAGAAAAGCATAAAAGGCTTTTTTCTTCAAATGCCTGAACAAATATATACAGCCCTGTGCATGCTTTTTAATTGTAAAGGTTGGTACATACAAATTGGAAAGAAGGGTATGTAGAAGGAAAAACTGTGTGGAAGATTGTGGGAGAAACTGTTCCAAATGAAGACCAGGTTGCATAAGTTTAACTGAATTAGAAGGTTATTTCCTTTTGTTAAGACACTAAAAAAATCTTTCAGTACCATTTTCAGGGATCTAAACTAAAGTTTCTGTCTTCCTAAGGGCAAAAATAAACAAATCTAATATATGTAAACCAAATATTTTTTCTTTGGGTAATTTAATCTTAAATAGCTATTTAAAGAATATTTATTCCTTCAAATTTGTGACGGGAAAATAAAGAAAAACAAATGAACAAACCCTCTTGCATTGTGGAAGAATCAGTAATAATAATAAAGTAAAATTATTAAACATGGAMTTTTTTATCTACCACTTCAACAGCATTTATATTGACCCTTCTACTGCTCCTTGGCTTCTTGCATTTGGCATCTTGAGTTGGACATGCAAGTTTTCAGGATCCTGAGTGCATTGACAAGAGCAATATGATGTTAATGGTAACTGCCTCTCCCTCACTGTAGGAACTGCTTAGGGTCATTTCCTTGTTCTTCTAACACACCATGCAAAATTTGCTCTTTCTTTGCAGGTCTGTAGGTCCATGTTAAAGCTGAATTTACTATATAGARAGTGTGTTGCATATACTGGTTACTTCTTGCTTTTTTCCTAGACACTCTGCATTTCTTTAATTGTCCATAGTTAGGTTTACATGTCCAGGCTCTTTAGAGCCAACCCTGGGTCACTTCTCTTACAATCCCATGCCTGGGTTCCTCTACATTCCACACAGTTTTCAACCTGCTTTTAAAGCCTCCACTGCCATACCAAGCCTGTATTTCTCTGCTTTACACTATTATGTTAGAACCACAAATATTTTATTCTACTTGTTGCAAGAGTTTGTATAGGATTATATACATACTTGCCTTCTGATTAAGGTACCTCTTGAATTTATAAAGCTGCTACTTTTTTATATATCTTGCATGTAAAAAAAGTCTTCTGTGTAATATTTGATACACCATAAAATCCACAACAAGGATTGATTTTATATTTTTTTCCTTATTTAAAACATCTTAGAAAATAAATAAGGCAAAAACCATGAAGTTTTTCTTTTAAAGGATGGAATTGACCAATTTGTATTTACAAGCCTGTGTATTTACAGTGTACACACCAAATCATAATATTTCCAGTATTCRTCAAGAAACATATATGTAAAAAAAATTTGTGTGATTCTTATATTTCACAATGATTCACAGAGAGCTGAAATGACTTGAAGTTGAAAAGATGCATTATAATTTTCTAAATCTCTCACTAATCAGTATTGAAATATACATTCTATAATCAGTATTGGAAACTCATTATTTTGCTTGCAATTCCATCCATAAGATTAAAAACAGTTTAAATGGTCTTGGTCATCTATCTCTTTAAAAGAGGGTATAGCCAGAATAATTGCTGTAAGGAGAGATTGTTCTCAGCCCCAAAAAGAAGAGCTGGAGATTTAGATGGAAATAGTCTTTTATTTATACTTTCAGGTTTATCTCAAAACATATGCTGTAATTAGATACTTAAAGACAAGACTGTGTACTTTAAAACACCACAATCAGTACATGAGTTACTATTGTTAGTGAGAGAGACATGTCTTAGTCTTGAAAGCTTATCTAGATTGCAGTACAGASATGTGTAACCTGCTGATTCAGAGACCAGTTGTCTCTGAATCACACTTTCCATACCCACCTAGGTCCTTGAATTGGTTTAAGTCTCTGAACTGGGGGTGGAGGTGAAAAGAGTAAACAAAGTTATACACATACACACACACATATATATACACACTATATATATATATATATGGATACTAAACCAGTGAGTATTTCCTTTAATTTTTCTGTCACCTAACAGTGGATGGATGATTTATGTGTTTTCCTCAAAAACCATATAAATATGTAGTTAAATACTTGAGCAGCCTCACTGAATGTGGGAAATAAATTCATGTTTGCAAATTTTCTGGATGCAGCATGAGAACACACAGATCWTGAGGTTTGAAATCAAATCAGATAAAACATCATATTGTCTTATTTAGAGCTACTTCCTCCCTTTGAAGGTAATAATTTTAAAGCATTAAAGTGACTTAGCTTGCTAGCCCTCTTTTTCTGTGACTACACCTTCTTAAAAGAAAGCTTGAAAATCCCTGTTTAAAATATTCTAAATGGCATTTAATTGTGCACATTTTACTGAATAATTTATTAGTGTTAAGCCTCCTGCCCTAAATAATTTCAAAGACAAAATAGCAAGGACTCTYATGTAGGGGTTTTTTTAGAGCTAAAGGGTTCATCATCTCCCCCTCAGCTTCCCCTGGGAATTTTTAGGTTGCAAATAAAGTGGATGAAAATGTTATTAATTACTGAACAAAATTTGACATCTATAACTGTTTTTATAAAACACATTCAATTTGCTGTTGTATACCAGCAACCACTTGTATGCAATAAAAATAATAATAAAGAAATAATTTTTAAAAGAGCATATGATGAAGAACTGCTGTCACTACTTATTCTGTTTGACTTTGAGGAGATGTTGAGTAGATGGCTTATATAGCTAATTCTGTTTGCCAGATTTACCAGGTGAGCAAAAGAAAAACATTTATTAAAAACGGAGACTTTGGATGGTATAACCTTTTATATAATTTTATCTTAGAACAGAACTTCTTGTCTGAACACCTAGATTTCTCCTTAATGCTGCTTTTATGAGTGAATTTAAACCAGTCTTTACTCTGCATGCAATGAATTAAATTTTGTACTGAATGCTTGTGGCCAACTCATTTTTTTTCTGATTTTTGTTAGCATTCTGTAGATATTCATATTATTCACATTTATCCTTTTCCTTTTTTTTCCTCTTGAAACAAACAAACAAACAAAACATTAAGTCTCCTAAGATCATGCTTTGCAGAGTAGAAGAGTGAAGGAGGTTTTTGGATGCTGGGGATTTGTTTTGATTTGTTTTTGTTGTGGAGTGCCAGAAAGGCAGTAGGTTGCAGCGAGTCAGATTATATTCTATTACACAATTACCCTGGGAGTTTTAAGTGCCCACTGGTGACCTAAGAGCACTCAATGAAGGAATTGTGTGGAGTTGTGCTGTGGCAGCAAAAAGGAATAAAAGATGCTTTGGATGCTGTAAAGTTAAATTGAACCCACAGTGACAAGTGCTAGCAATAGATAAGGTCACTGAAAATTTTACCCTTTTACAGGGCACTGAATCTTTGACCCAAGGTGAATCACCCTTCCTCTTTATGCAAACTATAGCTAAATTTAACCTGGGTAATGGTGACACTGACACATCTGTGGTGACAGAAGCTAGTCTTTTCACCTTTTTGCATGTGTATTTCTCAAGTAACAGCCACCTGAAATTGCAAATGCTTCTAAGAATAACTTTTTTCAGTTATGTCCAAAGCACGCTAAAATTTCCTAGGTAACCATCTGTGAACATGTGTCAAAATCCATATTCATTTTAAATAAAGATGAAGGACTTTGAGGACTAGGCACTAGATTTCATGAAAACTGTKCAGGAAAACTTGAAAAGTGAAAGTATTTTATCAATATATTTCTTAAAAGGAATTCAACACTGCAGGTTATAATCTATATTGTAGAAAACCCCAGCTAATGCTCTACAGCAGCTAATATCTGATTTTTGTTTAGGCTACAACTGATCTCTTTAAAACTTTTGATTTTTCATAGATCAATTTACAAGACATGAACCAAGTATTAAAATCATAGTCTATTGGCTGAACAGATTGCAAGAGAAGAAATAAAATTCAAAAGTCTCTGCCATTAAATATGTTGTGAAAGAAGTTTAATTAATTTTAAGCTAAACGTACTTTAGAAAAACTAGAAATATTCTTGATTTTCACTTAATTCATCTTACGGGTCATACTTGGTAAAATATTTTACAGCGAAACTTTACGTATACCTTCAACTCCTTATTCAGCTAAGCACTCCAGCCTTGCCAAATYGAGAGTGTTGGTACCCTGTAGTCCCCAGTCCTGGAAGCTATTTCAATTCTTTATGCTTATTGATTTTATTGAAGGCTATTCTCTGACTAGAGAGTGTTTTAGTGTGCTTACAGGAAAACCATGTTGTTAAATTAAAATTGCAGTCCTCTACATTTTTGTKTAGAAGAAGTGTACACAATATTTTATGTCCAGTTTAGTAGGTCCAGAGACAGTTTGTGAAGCTCATAGCTGTTCATCAGCGGTTGGATTGTTTCACTTGTTAATGTGTTTTGGAGTAGAGCTAAAATAAGTATAGGTGAAGATTCTTCATCTTCCTGTATGAATATGTATCCTACCTTGAGCAGGTGCATTTGTGTTTTATGCATTTGAGTCTATCCTGACTTTATGTGAAAATGTCATGTGCTGAGCAATTGTAACATTGTTCAAGCTTCTAAAAAGTACCCCTAAATAAATATCTTCATCAGTATTTTCTACTTTGCATTATGATTTTCAAATCTGTATTTAAAGTTAGGCCACTGAATCTTTAATTTATTGAAGTAGCAGACCATATGATATCATATAAGTGGTACAAAAAATGGCTACGAAAACCTCTCATATTCTTTATCATGCTCAACATGCTTCTTCTGCCTGTTTCATGGCTTTCTAAATTAGTCGTTTCCACTAGGAAACTTTCTAAATCAGTAGTTTCCACTAGAAAATTAGGTTAAAAAAGCTATATCTGATATGAAGAATTTATTTGTTAATATGAATATGCGTTTTTCTGAAAAGCATCATCATTTAAGGGTAGTTTTAATCATGTAGAAGTTTCATTACTGTTTCCAGTGATGGAGGAGATCCAGGTTTGACATTCTTTAACTTTTTCTTGTCATCATTAACTATTTAAAAGTTTCCATATTTTATTATATTTTTGAATGCATAAGTAAATAATTAATAAGTTAAAATGCAAACACAAATTTCAGATCTGCACACAATTGTTCAAAAATATTTTTAAATTATTTGTTATTTTTGYAATAGAGTAATCTAATCACTATTTCAAAAAAATCACAGTAGTCTTCAGGATGTATTGAAATTACATAGAGAATGAAAGTGTTTGTCATGAACATATGTGCTACATATAAAATACAGACTATTGGTTCCTCTGTTTTATGCACACACATATCCTGCTTATGAAGATTTTTGTTTCTTTTTGTTTGTTTGTTTGCTCAGTTTTCTTTGTTGTATTTGATTGTTGTTTTGTTTGGGGAGCATTGTGACTATAGATCTGCTTAGTACTTTCTGACTGAGTAGATTAACCATATAGTTGAAAACTAAAAACCCCCTCCAGAAATCTCTTTCAAAAAATGGATTTGGACGAAACAGCTTTTTCTTTGAGGGGGACATTCTATGAATGCAATGTAGCTAGAGTATATGGAAATTCCTGTGGAGATTAAAAAAGAAAATAGATTCTCAAGTCTGGTTATGGCCCTTTGGCTCCACTGAGACTCTGTAAATGACTTTATCCAACCATAAATAACCAGAGGAACATTTTCCTGCAGGCACATCTGTGCCACTGATGAGCCATTAGTTTTTCCCCTTCGGGTCCTGTGCTGGTAGGAGGCATGTTGAGAGAGATGTAGCTGACCTTCATGACTCCAGATGAATCCTGTAGTGGCACTGGCTTCATTAAAGACCAGCGTCACTAGCATTACAGTGGCCATGGAGCAGATTGTCAGATGAAGAATATCTGCTCTCTAAAGACCATCATMATTTGTACTGAGTGAAAACTGTGTAGTTGAGTCATAGCTTAATTCTGAATACTTCTATGTGCAAGAGTTTGTGGCCCAGTCTGTAACTGCAGTTAATTCAATACTTACTTGCTCAGGACATTCTCAGTAAGGAAATCTGCTACTTCAATATTACTCCATGAATGCCTGAACAAAACGAGTTACATTTATTAGCAAAAACTGCTGCCTAATGGAGAGAATCAGRTTTTTTTACATAAGAAATCTTTAGATGAAAATGGCATTTATGCCTTYGGCTGCCTCATATGAGATTGATTCTGTCCACTTACTTTTCTAAGAGCTTTCTGTCCTTCCAAAACTGTGATGCAGAGCAGCATATACTAAAACACTGTGCCAAGTGGCTCATAGCCGAATTTGATGTTGTTCCTTTTTCCCCTGTCACAGTACTGAAACAGTCCTCTCCCAGACAAATGAAACCATCCATCAGCATGATTGATTGTGAAGTTCCCCAAATAATAATTCTTTTGAAATGTCTTTTTACTAACCAAGGAACACTTTTAATGGAGTGCTAGGTTAATCTGAAGGAGTCTGCTGATAGATTTTGCTTAGCAGTCTTCATTCTCCAGCCTTCCTGAACTTTGTTAGCTGTGMATTTTGCAATGATATTTCATAAGCTGGACATTTAAGCTATTTCCCCTCTGCTCAAACTTAATAACCAGTTAATGGTTTGATTTGAAATCTGTATTCCGTAATACTGCCTGATCTTTTTGTCATCTGACCATTGACTGTTCAAAGGGTGTTAACTTCTACACTGTCAAGACTTTCTCCAGTTAACTGAGTTTTTTCTCAAGTAGGGTGTCTTTGAAGATACTTAGTGAATCAGGTTCGGTTAGCATATGTAGTAGTCCCTCAGMAATAGTGTAGTAATAAACCTTATTTTCATCAAAAGTTAAAAGAGCCTTCAAACTGTTGTCTCTGAAAGTAAATTACCTCAGAACTAAAGCTCTGCAACTGTAGACATTTTG
Source organism: Cardinalis cardinalis (assembly GCA_014549065.1). Taxonomy (NCBI): domain Eukaryota; kingdom Metazoa; phylum Chordata; class Aves; order Passeriformes; family Cardinalidae; genus Cardinalis; species Cardinalis cardinalis. Next base: position 13,018,605 of record JACDOX010000007.1, read on the forward strand.
GCTGTTTTCTTGGGGGAAAAGATTAATCAGCCTCATAGCACTGCAAATCCATTTTTGTTTGAAGAACAGAAAAATATAAAAGTCAGATGAGCCAAGAAAATCCCTAAAACATAGTTTTGTACCAAGGCAAAGAGTGTGTGTGAAAGAGTGAGATGGTGCAGGGTTCTTTTTGGATCTTGGTAAGAAAGATCTGACAACAAATGGCTCAATAAAATAGCTGTTTTAATAAGATAGAKTAAAAAGAGGAATGTAGGAAGCATGTAAATCTTGTATCCCTCCAGAGGCTGGGACTCCTACTTTCATGCAGCATTGGATTGACCCCAAATATGTTTTTTCATTACACGCTGTGCAGATCTTATTTGTGGATGCAAATCCTCTTTTTGGTCATCCAAACAATTATATAAATCACTATTTGACATACAATGGTTTTCCAGTCTGAATCACTAGAGAGATGCTTTGTTAAGATCTAGTACTGCCAGGAACAAGCTAGAAGGAAGCATATAGCTCAATACAAACTGGTAGAATTAGTTTCTCTGAAACACAGGTGTTCAAGTAAAAAAGCTACAGTATACAGGAAAATAGAGATTTATATATATTATTGAAGATTTTATGCGTGAGGAGAAAAGCAGTTTTGAATTCCCTAGGGTCTAATATTTGAGAGGTTGTGAAAAGAGAGTGTGATTTTACTTCTTTTAGAGACAATGACAAAACTCCCATGATTTATATGTGAAGTAAAATTTGTATAGAAAGGGCTGACAAGCATTCTAAAAACCTGTATTTCTTGAACTTTAAGYCCAAATTTAATTCTTAAGCTTAAATGCTTCTAGAATTTCTCAATAAAATCCGTTACAGAGTGATTCTTTGCTAATGCCTGTCCAATTAGCAAATATGCAAATATRTCCTAGAAAGCAGGTGGACATAATTTCATACTGTGTTGGTGGTTTTTAATATTTATTGTAAATGATATAGAAAATTATCAACCACTAGTTGGGAACAGCTTTTGTTCATAGCAGGTCATGAGGCTCCAGCTTTCATGACCACAGCATATGCTGCACATTGGGGAACTTGCCYAATGACCTTCCATTCCTTGGCACGCTAGCAATTGTGATTGCTGATCTAGAAAGTATCCTACTTATCTTCTGGTTCATTTTAAGCAAAGATTGCTTTGAATGATGACACTGAAAACACGTAGGAGTCTTTTTAAATTTTTTTCTCTCAGGATCCTTTCTTGGATGTGATAGCATATTTCAATAAAAATTTCATAATACTCTAAAATCTTCTGAGCCAAAACCCTTAATTTTTTTCTATAATTTATTAGCTCCCCATKATTGTATTGCATTCTTTTTTGACCCACAGTTTGTTCTGCTGACTTTGAGGAAACAGTTGTGAGAGCTGTGCTCCTTCTCAGTATCACTATGAGTATATTKTCACTACAGGCTGTAGTTGGTTGTTGACTGATGGCTGTGAGTTCACTTTCATGATCTACATGCGGACTCATCTGTGTCGTTTCCTTTCTATACATTCAGAGATACATCATCTCACGTATCTCATCTCAGTTTGTCATCTGCACACAAGCCCCGCTGTGGTAATTGASATGATAAGGATGTGCCACCTACAGAGGAATGACGGGGTTCTTTCTGTGCTGTGCCATATACAAAGCTGATTTTTTTTGTGGGTGAAATGCACGGCATCAAATCTTCCCTTCACAGCTCTTAAAGCTGACATGACTTTGTCATATATATGAAATATATAATGCATACCTTATATATACAGTCATCCTGAAAACCTGAAATAAGTTTTTACTGATAGATCATGTATGTTAATTAGACTATGGAACCATTAGATAGAGACAATAATCAGAGAAGCTTTAGAGAAAATTTCAGATCTTTCTACCCTGTGTAAGTGCGTTGAACTCTCAAGAAAAAATGCAGAATATTAATTAAAATTAGATTTAACACAGTGGTTTGATTTGTGGCAGTGGTTACTTTTACCAGTTTGAATATCAGCTCCTGGAATTGCAAAACTATTACAAATTTGTGGGATCTTTCAACCTTGCATATATGTAATGACTATTGGTTTTTACAGAATTTCTGAATGAGAAAACACACCATCATGAGGGGTCATGAGATATTGCAGTTGCTCTGTGATTTATCCCATGTTTGTGCAGAAACAGTTGGCTAATCATTATCTAAAAGCTGGTTCTCCTAAACATTACACAGCCTTTTTCATTTGGTCAGTGCTTGTGGTTCATATTCAGGCAGCTGTTACCAGAAAATTATGTCGGTATTCTAAAAAGAAAGTCACAGAATTCACCAAATGTAAGTCTGTAGGAGTGGTAATAAACACCTGAAAAAATTAATATGTTCTAGTAAAAATTTCCATATCATACCACAGCTAATAATGGAACATCAACATGGAGTTTTCTCTCTAGAAAAACAAGCAAAATCGTCAACCACAAAAGAAATTTTTCCTTCTGTTTTACAGAATTAAGTGCACCAGTTGAATAGATTGATGATCACAAGGGGAGTGCAAGACCTAAGAAGCAGATATTAATTTATCTACTTACCCAAAACCTAATGCTGAYGACGACCATGGTGGCCTTTAGTGGACTCTGTATCATGGTGCTTCCTTCACACTAGTATATCCATTCAGACTGGGGGTGTCTTCTATAAAAGAGTAGAAATTCTTCCAAGAGAAGAGAATTGCCAGAATAAGAATCAGCATTTGGGGAACCTAACTCTTGATGGGGAGATTCTTTGAGAGTTGATACTCCGATTCAAGGAGTTAATTTTTCTTCACAGTAAAAATGCAAAAGTATGTAAAAGAACCTCGTATGAATAGATCATCAGAAGACTGCCAGAGCTTCTTGTCTCTAGAATTAAGAATGTTGTCACATTGAATAGAATGTGTCAGAGCTGTAATTCATAGTCAAATCATTTACAACAAAGAAAGAGGAAATGTCTATGGATGCAAATGATTAGCAGAAGAGCAGTTTTAAGCAAATATATAAATTACATGCAAAGCTTTTAGAAAAAAAAGTTATGAAAACACTTTGTGTCTRAACTTTTTCTTTGTCTGAAGTGTTTAAATGTCTTCAAATGCTTGCRATCGTAAAGAGCTTGAGGAAGGGAAAAAGCAATCTAGTGAATTGTTCTATAGCCTATGTTTCGAATAAAGCTTGTTATACATTGGATATTCATTGTGACTGTACTGGACACACTGGGTACTGTCCTCCTGCTCAAATAGTGGGATAAATTATTTWATATCCAGTCATATATTCTTGTTTTCTTTTTTAAAAGGTTATCTACTCAGCCTTGGGGCTCCTATAACCACTATTCAAGAGTGACTGCAATGGATTTGCACATGATATCAACAGAAAATTTACCACATGTCATTTGACCAAGAAAAATTCAATTTCATTTTCTGTCTTCTATATTTTTCATTGTTCTGCTAGAATGAGTAGAATAGATATATCAAAATTATAAAGTAGTTCTGAATTTTTAAAGACTGGGTGCAAACCGATGTCTGTTTCCATTTGCAAATTCAGATAATTTAATAGGTAAATTCCATGTCAATATCAAATAACCAAATTATCTCTTTCAAGAAATTTAATCCTTTTTTCCCCATCTGCTATCTGTAAGTGAAAATATCTCAAATAGACTCACGTGAGATATTCAATAATTGCAACTAGATTGAATTTCTTTAGCTAAGTTTACTTCCAGGTTTCTGTGATTGTAGGTCCAATAGCCTGGGTCTCTCTCCCAAGCCCTCCCCCAAAATGACATTGGCAGGTGCCATAGCTTATGGAAAGTGCCTGTTTTTTTGATGTATGATCTGGTCCAGCATTTCTGTGGAGGGTGATTGCCATATCAAAGTATAGAAATCAATTGAATATTTCGCTTCCTCTATTGCAATAGAACAGAAACTCGTTTAAGTTAAATGTATCTATAGATCCCAAACTYTTTATTACTAGTTAAAATGATAAATTTAGAGTTCACCTGACAGCTAAGAAAATCTCTTGCTTTTTCCATTTATGCTTCTGTTCAGGAAATACCACACTGACTTTTAAAACCCACTTGCATTCAATGTCTGTAGAAATTATGAGGCAATAAAAGAAGAAGTTGTGATATCCTTCTACTGTATTATCTGTAGGCAGTTGCTTAAAATAAATAATTATTCTATTTTACCTGTGGTTCCTGGTGCTTCCTTTTTTCCATAAAGCAGCACAGAAGAGGTCTTCACAGTTTCAGAAGAAAGGCAGAAAGCTTTTGTGAAAATGCGGTGGAYTTTTTTCCCTAAGAGTCTGTCTGTTGAGTGAAACTCCTGGAATGGTAGCACATTATTAAAAAACAGCAAGAGAAGCATACCAGCTAATTGTTGCAATAGGACCTGTTGAAGTTCAAGAACACCAGGGGAAAAATGAATAGTGTTCCTGCTGTGCTTGATTGTAACTGTTCAGATTTACCAGCAATATACCAGTTCAATTAATCAAGTTAAAATATGTAAATCCAAGGGAGTAAAAAAACCACCRAAACTTTGAGCACTATGTAAATGAGAGATAAAAATCAAGTAGAAAGGAATCATTAGAGAAGATATGTTATAGATCTGGYGGCAGAATATACAAGATATTCACTGTTCTAAGATATGGGATACATAGCCTAAGTTGAATAATACAACTTCAGTAACATAAAAAATCAAATAGCTGTATTTGTACTGTGACATAAGAGACATACATTTCATTCTTATAAAARAGGATGTGGTAGGTTATGTGGAAGGTTGTAAATGCCTGCAACTCAGCAGACCTTGCCCATGGTAACATACAGTCATAGGTAGGCTTAAAAACTGGCTCWGCTGATGCTAGCATATGCAGTCAATGTTACCAAAACCTTGAGTGTCTGCAAAATCCAAACTATGAAAGCAAATTAGAAGAGGCTTTGCTWACAGTGATGTTGTCAACTGAGCTTCTAGGTGCAGTAATCTTGCAAGCCCACAAAAAAAACCAGAGATGATAGAAGCAAATCAGAGCTTGAAATCAACCTGGGCCTTTCAGGAGGCAGTATCACTCTAAACTCTAAATGATTAAGAAGGAATGAAACCCTAAGGTTGTAATTTGATATTGTTCAAATGGATTCAGAGTTGGCCCTGTTTATAGATGAGAACTAGGCTTGGAACTCACAGACCACAATATCAATTAATCATGTGTTTTTGTGTAACCCACAGGAAAWAAAAAACAAACCACCCACAAAGTAGTACAGACATATTATAGGATAAGATGTAGGATATTTTTACAGGTAAAATAATTCCACCCATTGCTGTCACATATAGAAGCTACAAATCTGTTATAAGAAAAAACTCTTTTTTTTTGAACAAGCACTGTTGAAGTCCTTTTATTTACAAATGGAGACTTAGGTGAGCAAACTTTGCATATCGATAGAAGACTGTGTTCTTTAAATGGAATTATATTTTTAATATGAAGCTTTCATAACAGGAATGCTAGCCAAGGTAAAACAGACTGGTCTTCTCAAGAATTAATCTTGTTATTTAATGAATACTGGTGGTGGAGTTAGAGAGTTCACCCTAAAGAAATCATAACAGGGAAACAGCATGTGAATGATGATCCTTCTATCCTTCTCTCTTTCTAGTCAGTATACTGCCTATGAAAAGCTAATATAATTTCAGTACAGARTTTACCAGTATTATTCAGTACAGAATCACAAGAGTGTTGGGAGTATACATAAGACAGAAAAGAAAGATTTGAAGAGGACAGGGATTCTCCCCTAAATTCAAAGCTATTTCTCCTGRGTACAGTCATCTGAATATGATATGACTTCTCAAAAAGAATTCTCTGTATATTGTTTTTTATTGGTTTCATTTCCTGTATGGTGATATACAGTAGAAATATAGGAAAAGGTAGTGCTGGCTAACAAAATAAATATTCTACTAGTATTTAAAATGTTACTAGGATTTCTCATGGTCAGTAAACGTCAGTGAATAACTCATTCAGAGGGTAGGAAATAATGGCAGGCCTCTAAGAAATGTTTTTATTAAAGAGAATGTAAAAGCCCTSGAAACTTTTGCTGACATATGCTTTCAGGAATTAACTTTATTTTATTTAACAGCTATCGTGGCAGAAGGAAGAAAATTTTTAAGTCTGTCGAGCCAAATGACCTATGTGCCTACTTGATGCTCCTCTCTTACCAACCTCTCAGAAGCTGTTCTATTTTTMTCTAAAAGCATGCACTAATTATTATAAATTGTTCTATTAAGTGTTGCAATTTATGGCCAACAGTATTCAAAGTTGAGCTGCAGCAGACAGATACACTATGTGGACAGACGGGTTTTTCTGAGGCTCCTTGACAGGATGTTACCAGGGGTAAGGAGCAAGGAGTACAAGTGACATAGAGAGAAATGTTCCTGGACAAATAATGAAGGCTCATTTTGCCTGGGGAAGGAGGAGGGGAGAACCACACTTTTACTGCATGAGGTTGTGTGAAGCAGACATCTGCAGAAACTCTCCCACCTTATTTGTGTGTCAAGTAACAGAGCTCACACAGACTTCAAGAGTTCAATTGTTGGATTTGGATGGAATTCCCAAAGTCAGCTTTGCTACTTTCAGATTTTAAGGTGAATGATGTGACATTTCAAATGTCATCAAGATTTAAACATGAGAAAAAAGCTCCAAAAAATTAGAAAGAATGAAAAAATAATCCCTTTATTTTCACAAGGAAAAGTAGCAGTGTTTAATTGAGCAGTCCAGTAGAAGAAATTACAATTGGCCTTTGTACTTCAACAGGCCTTTGTACTCAATAATATGAAATAAATTAGAAGGGATTTTGAAAAGGACTAATGAGTAAGTGACTGATTAGGTGGAATTTTATGAATGCTACAGGAAAGATAAAATATACTTTATATACCTCTGGTGATTATAAGTTTGTTGCTTTTTTTTCCTTTTTTTTTTTTCTAATAAAAGTCCAGGAGGCAAGCATACACTGAAATGAGGAGGTAATTTTCTGAAGTGTCTGTAAGAATCATAAAGGTCATGATTTTCTTTATTTTTGCCCTGGCATTATTGAAAGGTTCACAGAAAATTAGGCATATTTTCAAGGCCTCTGTGACCTTTCTTGAAACAATGCCAAATAAGTAGTAATAAAATATTTCTGTAGAACTACCTCCCTTAATACTTTAGGATTCTGTTTTTCTCCAAGTCCCTTTTTGTTGCCACTGGTGGTGCAGCAAGAGATCCATAGCATTGGAATGAATATTACATAAGATCCTTGCAAAACAGATGCCTCTAGAAATTCTTTTCCATCCTCTCATTATCATGGAAAGCAGTCTTTCAATCATCTTTGAAACGCCTCCCAAAAATGTGCTCTAAGCTCATCTACTCGTGTCTGTGAGCCACCTGCATGTACATCTGTACAGGAAATGCTGGTCATACTGGCCATTATTACCAATTGTTCTTGTGTTTTCCATTTCCAAGGACTTAATATTGCACTATTTTTTTTTTCTGTTTACATTGCATGCAAATATTTGGCTTGGTAATGCTAAAGTGAGCAGTGAAAACCATTCCAYATGATTAGTGTGGTTCAACATGGTAGCTGGAAGCTATTCAATTTAATGACCTTAACTGGTTTTTCAAGTGGGATTTTTTTTTAGTCAGGCTGCCTAATTAGATTTCTGGATTAACATTAGAAATGCCCTTCAGTGTGATAGCTGAGGGATTTTTAGTACTGCATTTTGTCTCTGACCTTGGCCACTCTCAATGTGTTTGCATTTTAAACTACCATGTCTGAATATGGGTGGGTTAAGAGATTATCCTGAGCAGCTTTAGGCCGTATTGCACTATATTGAGTTACCCTATATAATATGTACATTGTCTAATATAGCATTAYGCTATATCACACTAGGCACTGTTTTGCCTCATATTTTTCTGTTCCATGGCTAAGTTTGACATTACTTGTAAATGTTTAGGAAACTGGTGGGTCTAAGTTTGATAGCTGTTAAGGTTCTCAGGATAGAAAGAGATGAAATGGGCTTTACTGYCTCTAAATTAAAGAGAAGGAAGCGATGACATGGCTGTGAAAACACTGTTAGAAATCTGTTATCAGCAAGACTTTTGATTCCTCTGCAGCCTTTCAGGTTTTGAATGTCTTTTGTGGCATCCTATTACTTTTTTTTYCTGTTTTTTAAGGAATAGGTACTTGGGAGGAAAAATTCCTATTTTTACCTCGAGTATTTTACCTTTTACAGTGGATTCAAATCYTTCTTCATTTTTGTCTCACAGTCCTTTGTGTATGGAGCAATAGAGAGGGGAACGAAAATCAAACAATGTGCTAAAAGTTGAAATATCCTTAATAGGATTATAGAATGTGTTGCACACTGTGTCTGAACAAAACAGGTTCACAGAAAAGAAGACAGGTCAACTTGTTGCTTGCTGCRGAAAATTTAGAGGCAATGGAAAAATGTCTATGCATGTAAGAGAAAGCAAGGGACTCAGATTAAGAAGCTGGCAGAATCAGCAGTGAGAGAAGCCAAGAAAAACAGATGCCAGATCTAAATACCAATTCTGTAAGGACTGAATCACTTATTCAGCAGCCATACATTGACTGCTTACAATAATTGACATGGGTACAATGCTGTTGTCTGCTTGGGGAAGATTTTTTGCAAAGTCAGATTGAAATTATTCAGAGAGGTCAAAAATGGCTGTGAAATCATCTCTCTATTTTTTGTTCATACAGATACTATAATGATCCAGATGTCTGCCCTTCTACAAATTATTGAGCAATTCTCTGGGCTATAAACATAGTGTTCAAAACATATTTCACAACTTAGACTACACATTGCTTTCTTATATTTTTAACRTATGTGTGGGTCCAAATACTTTCAAATGTATTTACATTATTTATTAAATTCATACTTTTGTCAACTTATGGTCTAATAATGAAAAATATTACAGACTGTAAAAACATTGATTAGAGTGATCAATGCTGTGTTGCTTAATCCTGTATTGTTTGGAACTTATTGAAAAAGCTATTGTTGATATGACAAGGCGATTGTTCATGCTCAAAAATGTCAAAGTTTTCTTTCACTTCTGAGTTTGTTGCTGAATTTTATAAAAGCCTAGCACTTAAGTTGTAGGGTCCTTGAGAGCCACCAATTTCATTTTTCTGCTGCCATACTGGACAAATTGTACAACAAAATTTYGGACCACTGTTTGTCTAATCTGTTTCTTAAAGCCTCTAATGAAAGAGACTCTCTGATCACACTCAATAAATCAGTGCTAAACAAAAGAACACTGTGGGAAATRGGCTTTAAACTATCCAAGTTCTGCAGGTAAATAATTATTTAGAGAAGCCTTCACTTACAGTGCACACTCTTTTCATTGAAGCATGTCTAGTCTTGCTATTTATGTACATAGATACATGGAAAAAATACTTTTAGAGCAGTGAATGGATACATGCTATTAAGGCAGAGTATTGCACAAATTAGGAAGTAGAAATAAATTGTGATTGTAATATTTTTCGATTATGGTTTTTGAAATAAGTTTTGGGTTTTTTTTTTCTCTTAGACATACTGAATAATTTTAATAAATACTCCAATTGGTTAGGTTTATTTTAATTAAAAGCTTGTCTGTTTTTTAAGATGGAGGTGCAAATTGTTATAGCTGGTTTTCCATGTGGTGAACTTCATTGATTTTTATTAACTGTATGCTGGTATAACAACTTAATTTAGATTCTTCAGCATTTAGAAGTAAGCAAGGAAGCAGGCAACTCTGAGTTTCCACAGTMTATACAGTTGGTTGCTGCCAGTGAAGAGGATGTCATTTCACCCTGTATAAAGCAAGCGCTGTATAAAGCAAGGCTATAGGTTATTTAATAATTTAATATTAAAGAAATATCCTCTYATTTTGATCTTAGAATTCAGGAGACACAAATGGAAACAAGTCWTGCCTGCCACTTCAATGCTTAATGTTGAAAGCTAGATTTGTTTTGAAACTGGTGCAGTAGCTCTGTTACCAGAATGAGTAAGTATTTTCAGTTACCATAAGGCAGCACCTTAATACCATCATAATTCTCTAACATGAAAGAAGAAAATAGGTATGACATCTTATAAATGAGTGGTAAATATTTGCTCTTAAAAAATGGYTTGTTTACTGAATGTTAAGTGATAAAAGTAAAATGCCAAATAATAAGACTTCAGCTTATTATAGATTATTACTTTTTTCTTGGTGGTCTCCTTAAGTGTAAAGATAGTATACTGATCATTACACTAATTTAGTTACTTAGTTTGTGTATATTTGAAAACTTATCCTTGCATTTTCACCTTTATTTGTTGATCTCTTTTGCTGTGAAGGTGTTACAGAATRTTTCTAGACAGTTATGCTTCAGCTGAGATGTGAATGAAATTCAGTGTYGGATAATGTTCTTCTGATGTAGAATTTATAAAGTACATTAGGACTGCATAAGAGAAAGAACTGGCAAGACAGATAGCTTGATGTATATGCYCAGCAAGAGATAAATTCTTAAGCAAGGATATTTGTCTAAACAAGCCAGGTATAGCAGACTGCTTCCTGTTGGGAGATAAAACTATGGAAATAAAACTTTTGTTTTAAAAGTGAGAACTTTATTTTAAAAATTTTACTGGCAGTATTTTTCAGGGGCCATCAAATCTTTAAAATATTTCTCTAATAWTTGTAGAGATGGACAAGATTCTCCTTTTAGTTACCAGTCTAAAATTTATTCTTCATAATGCAGGGGACGAGATTAAAAAGAGAATTTGAATCCAAGAATAACTGTTCACAAATTAAAGTGCTGCCAATTTATGGCTTATAGGTAGAAGAAGAAAAAAAAMCAGAACAGAGTGTTATTTCATCTCATATATAAAACTCAGTGCATGTACATTAGGCACTCCTAAAAACTGGGAGTGGTAGGAAYAATAGAAAGGGAAAACTTTGGCAGAAGAAACAGAGGGAGGAAATATGGCCACAATAGAGGTTGTGGATGATACACTCAATATGCTATAAATAAATAAATATCCAGTAGGAAAATAAGTAAAGCTTGCAGGTTATTAAAAGAGTTTTAAGAATTCTTAGATTAGTTATTTAGACTATTTAATGTTCATAGAGTCAAATAAATTTGAAGACGCATTTATGGTTTCACCTGRAGCCATCAGTGAGTGACAGCAGTTATAGAACCTAGCACACTTTTAACAGCTGTAGCAGTTCAAGCCAAAGGCTSCGTTGTGTTCTGTATCCCTCAACATCCACAAATGAATGGCTTGAAAAAGGAAGAGCAGGACAAGGTTATAAAATGACACTTCTGTATAATGCTAATTTCATGCTCCAGCTATTTTCACATTGAAAATCTCCTGAGTATATGTGGTCCTATTAATTTGCAACCCACTATGAATTTCTCTTCCATAAAACTTTTCAGTCTCCCAATCAACCAACCTGCATGAATTTCTTGGATCCACATTATTTTTACAAGGTCTTTTGCACCTACTCTTTTCTGTCCTGAAATGTATTCCTACTCGCTCAGTTTGACACCTCCTCTTTCCTGCACTGGAAAAGAAAATGAACAATTTCTGTCCATCTTACTTTATGCCACTTGTAGTTTTATTATCCTCTATAATTTCTCCTTTGATTTTTTTCTTTTCCACAAGAAAAAGTGCCAAGTAATTTCATAGATCGGTATACAGAAATCACTGAGACATTTTCTAATGAAATTAGAACATCTATAAAGTGCTGAAGTTTTCAAATGTGTAGGAAAACTTAAAATATAATTAATTGTATTGTGTGCTTACCAATTTAGCACTCACCAAATAAAATAATAGAGAGCTGTGATATMTTCACAGAGATTTAGCTGGATCAATATATTTCTGTTGATTTTACTGGTTGTATGTAGAGTTTTATGTGATAATTTCTGTTCCTTTACCATGCAGAATTGAGMAAGTGATGAAGAGTGCTTTCTCTTWATCTCTCTTTTCCTTTGGTGTTACATAGCTTAACCAGCGCCACAGAACAGAGGCAGTTGATTGTTGTGCTATTCAAATTTCTCATCAGATAAACTGGAATATTTTGTGTTTACTATTTGTGCTCTTCTAAACCATTTGTAATAGGTTTGTTGTTATCAGAACTTTCTCTATTTTCTTCGTTTTKTCTCTTCACTGCAGACCATCTTTTTTTTCCCTGTTTCACACAGTCTCAACTCCTTTTCATACGTTTTCACACTGTTGGTCTGAGGCTGATTAAGTGATCAGAAATCTTTAGTGATTTCTCTGTATGCTATTTAAGACCATCATTATCACTGATCAGAATGACTCTGAAGAAAAGTTGAACCTCCTGTTAAAGCATTATGGGAGGCAATTTTCAAAACCWCTCATTTCTCACTACAAAATCAGCTTTAGAAAAAATTCTAAGAGAAGAATTTGACACTGAAAAACCTCCTACCAGCTAAAAACTTTTATCACTACTGAAGTCCCTTAGCTRGCTGAGAGAAAATGGTACCACAAGTAGTCATTCAAAGATATGAGAATACGTGTTTCAAGACCAAATTCTAAATATATTGTTTCCTATTTCTTCTGAATGTCCGTTCCTACTAGTGATATTTTTGTAACTATTTTTAGTAACTTAGTAACTATTCTTTTTAAGTTTTAGTAACTATGATTTTTAAGACTAGAAACATAATTCTTCTTTCTCAGATCTTTCCTCTTCTCATGAAATCTAATTCAGGTATTGATTTTTATTGACAAGGTTCCCTCATTGATAAAAAAGCTCCAGCCTCTATCTGGTTTTGGAGCTCCCTGATCACCAAATCTTAGTGCTTGAGAGATTTCTTTGATACTGCTACTTTCTCACTTTTAAAAGACAGCGTTCTAAAGAAAAATAGTCTTAATTTGTCTCTCTGGCCTGGCACTGACTATTTTCTAATCCCAGCTACCCATGCAAAGAACCTTACTCATTTCCATCTGGGGACAAATATYTCTAGTCGAGAGACACATCAAATCWTCTTCTTCCCTTTTCCTTGTCTACCTTCCTACAAGAGACATAAAGAACTGCAATGAAAAATAAATGCATGAATAAATAAGCATTCAGAGGATCCAGCAACAAATCACCCAGAAGGAAAGCAATGCAGAGAAGGAAGCTGAAAGAGCCATCATATTTACGAGCAGTCAGTGATCATAGAAAAAAATTACTTGTTTGAGGTAGTCACCYGTGGCAAGTACATGGCAAGGACACCTGGAGAAACATTGTTAGTTTGCTTCTGTGATGATTCCTTATACATGCTGAGTTTCATAGATGACCAGTATGTTAACTAACCTTCATTCTACACCTTCTGATATTTAACCTTGTATATTTTGACACCAGCAACTCTTGAGGAAATTATAGAGATTTTTTAGGAGGATGAAAAGAACTACCTTTTCTCCCACCCCAAGCTGTTGTAACTGAATGTAAGGAAACAAGAACCCAGAACCTGAGACATCTTCACTTTGTGTGGTCTAGAGCTGAGTGCTCTAAATCTCTGGCCCTGAGAAGGAGGGGGTTGCCCATTTTGTTGCTGACAGAATGAGGATTAGCTCAGTCTGAGATTGCATCTGAATGCAAATTCCAGAACTGCTTAAACAATTCCTACATTYTTCTGGAATGAATCAGGCAGGGAGACATAGCTTATGAGGTGTCTTATACTTGYCTTTGAGCCACTAGCCTCTGAGATCCAACAATCCACTCCAGAAGATTAGAAACAACCAGTAAGGATTTGTTGAAATTAAAGAAAAATCAGACACATCATCCCAYGCAATCTGCAACTAAGAATATGTGAGAAGACTTTAATGTTTTTCTTCTCTTTTTCCACTTTTCTTTTCCAGAAAAGGGAAAGGTATGATATGTTGGTCGCAGCTGGCAGGCAGGCAATCTCACACTCAGCTACTCCCTCACTCCCCCTCCTCAGTAGGACAGGGGAAGACAAGAAAAAACCGGAATGAGAAACATTTTGGATCAGTCAGGAAGATCACTTACTAATCATCATCATCAGCAAAACAGACTTTATTTGAAATGAATAAATATATTGTCAATGAAAATGAATATAGAATTACTTATTTGGGTATTGGAAGGAAAAGGACAATAAACATTTATGTACTTAGAGAAAACACCTTTCCTCCCCTTTTTTCCACACTCAGGCTCACTTCAAATTCCTGTTTCCTCCTTATTATTGCCATAGATTACACTCATTCCCTACAGCGAGGCAGTGCACCATGCAAGGCTGGGGAAGTGTGTGTATGTGAGAGTTATGGTCAGTACATAGCGGTTTCCTCCAGCCACTCTTTACTTTTCATTTTCTCTGCTCCTGTTAGGTTCTTTGCAGCACTGCAGCAGAGAAAAGTACCTGAGTTTGGATTGAGACAGCTTGACTTGTTCTTTTTTTTTTTTTTTTAAAGCAAATATGTCTTACAGTATGCACATACTTAGAATTCCAGCCTGGTACTTCTGAGATAAAAATCAACAGGATGTGGCTCATATAGGAACCAGCTATTTTTAGGTAAAAATTCCTGAAGTGGGATATAATTTTAAGTCTTCTCTGCATTTTTATTTCTGATGCTGCTTGCTTCAGGCTTGAATGATACATGATTAATAATTGAGCACATCTTATTTATACATTCCTTTACAATAGATGCATGAGAAGAAACCAGAAAATTACGGGGGTAGGGGAGGAAAAGGCAAAAAATATGCTTATATGGTAGATCCTGCCAGAAAGACATGAGCCAGTAGTGATGGTAAATTTTATGCCAATCTACATGTGTTTAATTTTTATGCATTACTTTTTACACTCCTTCATTTTCATACATGTCCCATTCACTCTTGCTCAAATGAATCATCAGAAAGATTGTTGTAACTGCATTAAGGCTAGACTCTCCCAAAACACATGCTGGTCAATGGGGATAGAAGCCAGTTTAAAAATCAATACCAGGTATGTTTCTCCTAAATGAGATTCTAGGTATTCTAATATCTTAGGCTAAATTTATACTTTTTCTTGGCATGTGACAATTACCTGCCTGTACTTCCAACCAGAGCAAAATAATATTGTCAATTAACTTCATTACAAAATCTAATAAATTTTAAAACAAGAGTCTCAGTTACTCTGCCTTAAGGAGTTAGTACTAATGCTCTACTTGTAATACATTGAAGTAACTAGTATATCTACCTTTTTTCCTACTAAGAACTGCTGTCAGTAAACTCATCATAAACGACCAGWGTCTTCCTTTTGAAGATTAAAAACTTCTACAGAGAAGACTATGAAAAAGCATATTGTATTCACTATTCTATTCAAATGAAATAGGAACTATAGTGCAAAAAACATTGAAAATTTTGAAACAAGACTTTGTTGGGAGAGTAGTTTAAAAAGCATAGTACAGCATTACAGTCTTAGCAATTGCCATTGTAATTCCTGTGTTCCCAGTCAGAAAAATCTCTGAAATCTCTGCACTGTCCATTTTTTTGCAGAATGTAATGAGGTCCACCTTATTCAGTATCTAGTGTTCAGSGGCAGCTGTATATGTTTCACAGAGATAAGCAGAACTATTCACCTGGAATAATTTGTACATGGAATTATATGTCTAAGGGTTATTTCATTCCTCACTAGCAGTGGGTGTTTGTTATATTTAGTTTTTAAACATGAAGATTTTTATACACAGAGTCATAGAATAATTTTGTATGGAAAGTATCTGTAAGACCATCGAGACCAGTCATTAATCTAACAAGTCACATCTCCTACTAAATCATATCCTTAAAAGAGAAATCTAAATGTCTTTTAAATACCTCTAAGGATGGTGACTCAATCACTTCTCTGTTCCAGTRTTTGACAACCCTTTTGGTGAGATAATTTTTTCCTATTATCCAAACTAAACTTCCTCCAGCACAAATTGAGGTAATTTCCTTTTATCCTGTTGCTTGTTACTTAGTAGAAGAGACTGCCCCTCCCTCCCCCTTACTGCAGGCTCATTCAGGTTCTTGTGGAGAGCAATCAGGTTCTTCCAAAGCCTCCTTTTCTCCAAGCTAAACAAGCCCCACTCCTTCAACTGCTCCTCATCAGACTTGTGCTCCAGACCCTTCACCAGCTTTGTTGCCCTTCCCGGGATATGTTCCGGAGCCTCAGCATCTTTCTTGCAGTGATGGCCTAAAACTGAACAGAGAGATTTGAGGTGCGGCTTCACCACTGCCAAGTACAGGGGSATGAAATGTTCCTCAGTCCTGCTTGCTACACAACCATGAGCCTTTTAATAAACTCTTCTACTAGATCTGTAGGTTTTATTATTAAGTGTCCAGTTTCACTTAGAATTTTACTATTTATCTTTAGTACTCATATAGTTAGCTCTTGGGATACAGTGCTTTCAGCCATCACAGCTTCATTTTGAGTTAGATCTTTATCTCACTGCCACATTCTGGTATCAGTGTTGTCAGGAATAATGAGTTTAAACCTGCAGGTAGTTTTCTTCAGCAACCTAAAACACAAACATATGTCATGTCACTTTATTACTTTCAGAGTTTATTACRTAGCTTGTTTCATATATGTCATAATTTATTTTCTGCTTGTTTGCCCATTAACTACTACAATGTTTTTTTCGTTGATTCTGACACATTGACTGCATTCGCCTTTCTCTGGAATATCTACAGTTAGTACAGAAACAAATTATTCCACTGTTAGGAACTTGGTATGCTGGTTCATTAGCAGATCTTGTGTCACCCTCCTGAAGGGGTGATCTTTCAAAATCCCCCCGACAGCTACGATTGTTTTAAAACATTTCTGCCACACCACTTGCTTGTTACCATCTTACAGCTGGGCAGTCACAGCCTTCAAAGATGACCTGGTGGAACAGATTGTACAAGTGTTTCTCATCCCCTTGAGCAAGGTYGTACAACTTAATATCCTAAATTGTTGAAACAGAATACAGACTGCAATAGAGCTATCCACAAGAAAATGGGGACAAACAAAATATTTTAGAATTTTGCAACAGGATTTTTTCAAGTATATCCTCTGTTTTTTGACATATGTAAGGGGAAATCTTTCTGAACAGTGTCTCAAATATTAATTTCATATAAAAAATTCATCTTACAGTACAATATGATGTCTTTCTTTTCCTAAGGAAAACCTCAGTGTATTTGCCTGGTGAACATACTTGAAGGCCCACATACTTCTRTACAACTGCCACAGTTTTATTCTGTGTTACATATTTCCCAAAACTACCAAAAGCCTAGTCTGCTGTAAAAAATCAGGCTAATATGAAAAAAAAGCACTGCATATATATTTCCAGARTAGAATTGACATTATTGCTGACAACTACAGATCAGTAGGAAAAGTGTGAAGAAAACACAGGTCTTCCATCTGCTTCATCCATCTGCTAAGAAAAGGAACTGTGTTACCATTAGCAGGTCTGTCTCTACAATTCTGTGTCTCCTATGTACATTTTCATGACAAATGTCTTAAACATCTGTATTTTTTACCTCTATAGATAATGGTACTTAATTGCATTTAATTTTAGCTCTAAGTTTGCTATTTTTTGAAACAAAATGCATAATAGAGCATACTTCCCAGATTTCTCCTTAAATTTCCTGACTACAAATCAGTGATTCTTTAAAGTGCCTAATAAAAGAGTCTAGTTCAATATTATGTATACTTGATAAATCACATTTAATATTTTTTGACTGGGGATTTTGGCACAGTGTGTCATTTGGCTGGTTTCTATTTGCCTATATTCTATTTCARTGTTGACATTCTTTCCAAAATTGAAAGAAATAAAGTTGGGATGTCAACTTCAGATCAAATAGTATTCTCCAAGTCYATGTATGGAGGTTATTGTTGAGGAGATCAGTTTTGTTGGACTTCTACATTAGAAGTGTCAATCATAAACATAGAGAGTGAGAGAGACTCCTGAAGAATTCTAAGAAATATTATTTTTCAATATGCTATATTTTATTTGTCCTATGGGTCGGGAGATTTAGAAAGGAAACAAATTTTCTAGTTACACAAATCCTGTCCAGAGGCGGCAGTAGCCTCTATCCAGCAGCTCCAGGYATTAAGATTTCTAGAACTCAGACAAGGCCACGTATTCTGCCCTTGTGCCCAGTGCTCATGTGTAGACTCAGTAGGTCCTGTGGTTCACACAAGAATGACAGCAGCATTACATTCATGATTTCTGCTGCTGCACGGGCATAATAAGTTCTTTCAAAATTTACTCCCTTGCTAAGTCCAGGAAGTATATTGGAAAGGTTAAAGGTAAACTTCAGATCACTATCACTGGAATCATTCCAAGAGCTTTTCTGGTCACCTCCTTTCCTCAGCAACTCCAGATGAGAAAGGTTTTTGTTGGTGATTTTTGGGTTTTTTTCCTTTTTTTTTCTTTTCCTTAATGCAGGTAGTTCTGACACATAAACAACTTTAGAATACAACCGGGAGACTTTTAGGACCTATTATCTTGAATGCTAGGAACTATTCAGTAATAAAACTCCAAAAAACTATCTACAATGCTTATGAATTATATAAACATTGCCTTGCTTTTTAAAATAAAGTCAACTGAGATAAAAAGATTTTTCTGTTAAAAATAGCTTAAAAAAAGGTGTAAGTATAGAAAGCTATTATTCTGCAATATATATTCATCTTCTGAGTGCCCTCATGATTAATAATCAGAGTAGGACAGAGATGGTGAAAGGGAGACAGCTGAGTCTCTCTGGGGTTGCCATTGTGCAGTTGCAAGAGGTGGACAAAACCCTCACTGCAAGACCTTCTTTCATATCAGTGGGGAGAGTAACAGTTTTGGAAGAAAATGCTTTGCATTTTGCTGAAGAAATTGCACTAAATTTCATTGTATTTCACCTTGTTAAAAGGTGAACTACAACTGTTATTTTTTATAGTGGTGATTTGTTTTGTTAGACCCTGTGAAGGTTCTTTGTTGTTGGCTGTTGTAGGGAAACAGAAGGAGTCACACCTCGGTTTTCTCTCTTATACAGCATTTCAATTAGGAGGTGGAACAACTAGGAACAACTTTCTTCTGTCTTTTTTTCAGTGCTTAGCCCCACTGAGCAGATTAAATATATGAACAAAAAATATCTTGTCCATGAATCACCAAAGAAAAGACATTAAGGTTGTTTCATAAACATGTTGACATTTATTTTTAATAAAATATGGATTACTTCTTTTCTATTAGGATGAAAAAACAACATTTTTAAAACCTGAACAAGKGCTGGTTAATATGCAGGAACTAAAGTGTATTGTAGATGAACAGAAAAATTGGAATTTTTTTTTTTCCAAAGTATGGTTGCCAGTAATTTGAAGGGTCTTTTAAATCATTTGGTATTGAAGACAATCAGCAGCAATAAACATAATCTTYTATCAGAAGTAGCAAAAGAAGTTACTATCTCCTTCCTTCCCAATTTTATATACAAAGATATTATATATAATATAAATAACTTTTCTTAAAAWTCTAAGCCCCATATAGTTTAAAAGTTTATAGTTATACAAGTCATTTTAATAAGGAATTTGTTTTTTCAAAGATTTGCATGAAATAGTTTATTTTAAGCAGCTAGTTTTCAGATGCAATCTTCTCTCTTGTTTTTCAAGTTCATGGCATACAAAAACAAGAAAGGAATTAATAGTCTATKATGTATGTTTTGGCCTCCTTATGAGCTATCACTCAGTAAATAGTCTCACATACACATAAGACCTCTTTCTGTATTGTAACATCAATGTAAAGGAGCATTTCAATAATTGAAAAATTAATTTGCTCCCATTTGAAGGCCATTTCAACTATCAGCATAATAGAGYTGGAAATCAAATTATATRTATCATCTATATCTATATCTATCTATATCTATCTATCTATCTTTCTCTCTCTGTATATATATATATTAATATATCTCAAGATATTTTGAGGTGATAGGACACTGTAAACAGTGAGAGTTTAAAATGCTATTAAATGCATAAATTTGTTTTTTCCCCCTAGATTTTTCATAATAAAGGTGACATTATTTTGTCCTGTCACCTTGTAAAGAGTAATAAGATATACAGTATTGTTTTAGAAGTTGATTGAAATGCTGGCAAAAAAAAGAATAGCACAAAAAGAAGAATTTAAGTAATGAATTGCAATTAAACTTGACTCTCAAGAAAGCACACATTTGTTTCTTTGCATGTATCTTCTCCAGTTGATTGTAATTCATTGTTACAGACATATTTAACTTTCTTCTTACATTTCTTTGGATAAATAACAGTAGAAAAACTTGCATAATCTTTCAGCTATGTCAAAGTATGTGCAAACTTTATGACTGTGAAATGAAATAAATCAATATTTAGGAAGCTCAGAACAAAAGATTGAAGGCATTTACAGTGAGTTGCATTAATCAATTTACTGTGTGCTTAGCATTGTTTAGCTGAGCTAATCATGTAAGATTAACCTTTAAAAATTTATATTACAAAGTATGATGATCCCAATCTTGGTTCCTAATGCTTTTAGCTCTATAAACAACGTTTGACATTTACCAACAGTAATGTCGTGGAAAAATGTTCCCATACCCTGCAAGTGACAMGGGTTTGAATTTRTTTTTTTAAGGAAGGAATTTAAGCTTGTTAGCTGTGTTGTTTTYGGTTTTTTGGGGGGAGGGGGATTTTKTTGGGTTTTTTAAAATAAAGATTTAAATTATGACATCACTTAAGATCATTAGATATTAAGATCATTAGAAGTTAAAAAATATCAGGCAAGCATTCAGATTTCTTGCACTGGCCATTGTTTCCTCACTTTATTTGAATGAAGAGAAAGTACTTTATAGAATGAATGTGAAAAAATCTGGTTTTAGCATATGTTYTGGTCTTGAATCAGAGTAGCACTAAATTAGACGAAAAAGTATGAACTTCCAAAGAGTCCTATCACTTTTGCCACAGTGTTTCATGTTTATACCTAGTTCTGATATTTGCCTTCAGGTAGTACTGTAGTGTAAATATTCAATATTGAGAATGAAAAGGAAATAGCAATTGCTTCTGATAGATTCAGTGTTTACCATTCAAATTTTCTAGTACATTTCTTAATAGAAGCTCTGAGGAGCTGTCAGTCTTAAATTAGTCTGCCAAGATTTTTTAAATCCATGGTCKGAGCCCTTCTCGTGCTCCGCAAATTTCTTTGCCAAGTTTACCRAATACAATTAAGAGAGAGACTTTCACATATTTTATGCAGCAACTTCTACGCACAAGGTTCCAGAGCTTAAAAGAATATTTAGTAACCATTGGAAAGGAGAATTTTTGAGACAGGCTCTGTTGCAGTACTAATCCCTGGTAGGAGTACCAAAATGCCATGGATCCTTTTTCCATGTAATACAAAGGCTGTCACTGACACCTCATGGGGCTGGAACATGTTTCTTTCAGCCTGATGATACATCAGATCTCAAAGTGTGTGAGTGTAGGTGGCATATACCTTGAATACAAAAGCATTTCATACTCACCCATGTTTATTCTTCTATGAAAAGCAAAACCTGTTGGAAAGACCTGAAGAACGTCACCATATGCAACGAGGCTTTGGGGACACAAATTGAGAAGCATGAGTTATGTAAAAGACCACCTCAAAACTGGGCTCATTTTGTAAAAGTGATAAGGACATTGAGTTSAAACATGTTAGACTGCTAGATGCAAATTGCCTTTCTAGATATCCCACTCAACAGGGAGCATTTCAGGATTTAAGCTCCTTTTTTAAAATCTAGTTGTGTAAAGTCTAAACAGGAACTGCACCTGGCAGAAAATCGTAGGAGTTTCATTCCTATGCCAAATATTATTCATAACAGAATTCTTAGAAACAACGGTGTCTACTGTATCTTAACTTCCATTTTGAGAAATTCTAGGAGCTCCAGGTGCATTCTTAATTTGAAGAAWGGCTGTTAAGACACACACAGTTTAAAATTTAAAAATGCTACTGTCACTGCGGCATCCACACAGATTGGCCGAAACTAAAGCTGTGCTCTAGATCTGCAACCAGAAGGGCTCAAGAAGCCTATCTCAAGAATTTGGGTATGTTGTTTCAAGGGGGAAAGGAGGACAATTTCTGTGTCGCATTAGCATCTCATGGAAAATGTAAAGGCTTTTCAAAAGTCCTGTCCAAAAGACAGATTTCTTTTGTCCTTTTTTTTTCTGACACAGTTGTACAATAGCAGATCCCAACATGGCAATGTTTTTGGGCTTACATCACACTAATCCAAGTGATCTAGAATTCTGCTTTTAATTTCAGCTCGTTCTTTAATCTGAATTCCTAGTACAYGGTGATTTATATCCAAGCAGCTAACAGCACAAAGCAAAACACAGTATCAGTTTAACATAGTAAAAACTTAAGCAATGTGAGGCTAAACTGTGCTGTCAAATTCCATATGCCATGATGGGTAGTCTCTATGTGCATACATTGAATATTCATACAAGATATATGGATACAGTAAACAATACAGTAATGTGACATTAAGCATTTGGTTCCAGTTAAGACCAATGGAAACTGAAGTTTCCAAGCTCACAGCAGACTCTCACATCATCTAGTTATAGATATCCATTTCAGAAAGAAAATGGAGATTTTTCTCCAGAACCCTCAAAGTTTCACAGATATGTTCAGAAAGTGAGACTTCAAAAAAGCTCTGACCCTTGACTTTTTCTTTCCTCTTTTTGTCCTCTCTGATCCACAATATTGGCTTTGATTCGGAACATTTTAATGGGGGCAGTTTTTAATTTTTTTGTCAGTAGCCTAATAAACTGTTATAACTATGGAGAAAAACTTCCTCAATATACAACATTCTAAGTGGGTCATAAATTTTATGTTGAAATAAAAGAAATTTTATTTCAACTGAAGGTTACACCTGATTTGTTTGTACTAGGCCAAACTTCYGTTCTCTTTATTACTGTTAAGACTTGCCTAAAACTGAAGACTGACTACTCCCAGTCAAGCTTATGCTACAGAATTTWTGGAAAATTAGATCTTCACAAATATTTTATCCTGTTCTGAAGCATTAGGTTAACAAAATGTTGATTCTATGCCTTTATTTGTTCTTTATCCTTTGAAAGTAATGGGGGAAGACATTGGACTTAGGAGCATTTTGAAATAAAATGTTAGGCCTGCAGACCACAGATTGGTGAGATAATAAACATACTTTTAAAATTTCTTCTGCAGTACTTACAAAGTGAGGAGAAATCACACAGCTGACCACACTGCAGCTACTTAATGCTGCTATAAATAGATCAGAATAAGCATGTGGTGTATGTGATTGTCTGTGCTGATAAATGAAAGGGTGTGAATTTTTCAGCATCAGTGGAAAGACGGGAAAAAGCAAAAAACCTTCCTGATTGCAGCTGCAAATGGTAGCAATTTTTGCTTCCTGCATTAATGAATGTAATTCATGTAATACATATTACATCATTCAACAGCAAAATTCTCACATTCAGTTCACAGACAAAAAGTATTTTAATTAAGAATATCAATGAGTAATGACAATCCACTTTCAGAAAAAGCAAAGAAAGACACTTCTTTGGCCATGTAGAAGGAGCTATGATGCAAATATATTTTATCAGTGTAAGAAATTCACYTTCCTAAAACTCTTTACCAAAGGAATATCCTTAAAGACATGTTCTGGTTTATTTGTCTGTTTTCTGTTTCTAACGCTCCTTTATGTGCAGTATTTGACTGCAAACCTGCATTTTACAGTCTCTAGTGATTGAATCACTTCATCTTYCATAAACATCACAAGTTCAAAGAGCTTTCAGCATCTGAACTCCAACACAACATACAAACTAAAATAATTCATTGTCTAGAGACCATAACAAATTTTAATGTGCATTTACAGAGTAAACAGAGGGCTGAAGGGGGTCAAACCAGTCAAAGTGAAGATATGCATTACAAAATCCACACATTACTGAATTAAAAACTAAAAAGTGGTGTTTTTCCAAAAAAGGAAGTAAAGATGTTTCTTGGTGGCACGACATATAGATAATATTAAAAACTGGCTTGCATGAGGACCAAAGTATGTCTACTCTGAAGTTATATCACACAGACTGTAAGCAATTTACAGAATTTAAGTTGGTTTTGCATATACAGGAGTTGCAAAATTAGAGAAAACACACTGAAATATAGAACGCACACACACAAAAAAAGGGATGTATATATATAAACCTCCACATAGTCATCAGGGGTTGGCCTAAGTTGGTACTTGCCATCACTGAACAAGAAACTAACAGAAAGACAGGAAAAAAACCTCAAAGGGGGAAAAGAATAACATATTAAAAAGCAAAAAGAAAAATATCCTCCTATGTTTTTCAGAAACAACATCCCCTAGTCTGCTGAGCTGCTTAGTAGAATATTCCTATNAAAAAAAAAAAAAAAAAAAAAAAAAGAAAAGAAAAAAAAGACTTTTTGTTAACGTTTGTGTGTATTCTTTTTATGTTCAATCACTATAGTTTGTTTCATTATTTGGCCTCTTTTTGCTTCCAGGCTGGAATGGCTCTTTCAGCGTAGGAAACCAAATGTCATCCATGGTTAATTCTGTAATACTGAGGACTTGCAGGCCAACCCCTGAGAAGTCAAGGATGAGGCTTCTCCTTGCCGAAAGAAAAGGAAACTATGTCTCGCTGTTACAAAACGTTTGATTACATCACACCAGTTCTCTTCAAAGAAAATATCAGTGATAAGCCAAGGAAAATAAGATATATCAAGAAAACATGTGGTATCCTCTTCTTTTTTATAATATTTATTTTATTTTATTTATTTAGTAATTTTGTTTGTACTTCCTGAAGAAGGTGCTCCTTGTGTAGAGATTTAGAGTACAYTGGGTGCAGAGTGGTGGTTGGAGGTTAGGGTCAGCTTTGCTGTCCGCTCCGTGGATTTTACAGGCGATTTGCTCTTTGCTTTAAGAAGAGAAAGTGATATTGGAAAAAGTCAGCACTTTTAGATTAAAGCAAAGCACCCTTCACAAAGCCACAAACAAGAAGCAGGACAGAAAGTCCATGGCTTGTAGCTATCCTCGCACCTGCGGAAGAAGTTATAAGATATTCGCTCATCTTGCAGATTTCCAATGCTCCTTATAAGGCTGTTTTAAACATATACATTTATTTATTTAATTAGCTCGCCAGGTTGGCTCTGGTGCCCATGAATGTCTTGGCATGCACTGCAAACAACAACACATACAAAGTATTTCAGTCCCAGGGAGGATTTTTTTTGTTTTGATTTGCTTCTTTTCTTTTCCTTGTCTTTTTAAACAATCTTACCCAATGAAACCATAAACCAAGGGGAACAAAACCAGACACCTTCCACCTCAGAGTGTTCTTTACAAAATCATTTCCAGCATCACATCATTGACTGCTAACAAAAAGTCATCTAGTGGCTAAAGAGTGTTTTCTTATAACCGGGGAGATACAGGCAAATGACTGTGCTATTTACAAAGGGGAAACAGACTGCCAAAAGTTTTGAACTACTCATTTTTTGAGAAATTTTATTATCCCAGACTTTGTTTTCTTTTTAAAAAGCTATGAAAACAATGTCTGTATAATTATTTCTAAATCCATGACWTTAGTATGCTAGCAGAATGAAACCATTCACTTTCCTAAAACTCTTTACCAAAGGAATATCCTTTGAATGAAATGAAATGAATCAATGAAACCATTCGGGGCTAGACTGATTAAACTGAAATGTTCACACACCAAGGGCATGAGTATTTAGTTGTCTTACATGCCAAGTCTCAGTRCTTGATAACTCCCTGTATCATGTGGAATTACATTCAGAATTTGAAACTAATTACTTGAGGTCAAAACTACAAATGAAATTTGGTAGCACTGTAAGTAGAAGTTCAGCTTATAACAGGTTGATGCATGATTAATAGATTTTATATCTGTGTCGTGTATTTGAAAGGGATAAATATTATTGATGATCACAGACATCAGTCCTATAACAGTGTAACAGTGGTGTTATAAGCAATCCATAGATGGACTTGTAATACACTGCTGGGGTTTTTTTTTAGTCTATTAATCATGTATARGATATTTTTGTAAAGAACTTAATATTAAACTAAATTATGGATTTCACTGCAGCCCCCAAAAGCACAGTTATCTTATCATAAAGAATATACACAATGAAAGCAAAAGGAAACCCAGACAAGTGCTCGATTTTTTTAAAGTTTTCAGATGTAACACCGTTCTATGTATCTGCTAACTAGAAGTGAAGCAAGAAGTCTTTCTGTTCCTGTCTTTAGTAATTTTTTCCTTTTGGAAATGGGGATTTAACTAAACCACAGATTTTAGATAAACACTGCTTGCTTTGCTAAATGTGTGGTGTGAGATGTTACACATATGGCAGTTTCCATAAAACACCCCTAGATCTCTGTCACATACACAAGAATATCTAAGCAAYAGTGATATTTCAATTCTACATGTGTGAACTGAATTGCTAAATAAATATTAACTTTTAAATGAAAACTTGTCTCAARGACATTAATAACATTTTTCCAAGAAAAGCCCAAGGGAACTTTGAGCTTAGTTTCTACTGAAAGAAGGCATGATTGGGAAGCCCYACTCTCCTCTTGCCCGTCCGATAACATTACTCGTAGTACACTGCTGCAGTTTGCTGCGCTTCTCAGGACACTTGTTCTGTATTACAAACAGGCAGATGCACAAGCAAATTTGCTGCAACTTTTTGCTGTGTGTTGTTCTCACACAGATAATATTTATGATCCTGAACCCAAGAGTTCAATTTCTGGTTTTAGCTTTACTGCAGCATGACTTTGTTCAATCTCTCTGCAAAAGCTGGCAGTTGACAGATCTTTATAAAGGCTTTTCTTTCTTAACAAGGTTAGAAAAACTGAGTTAGAATCTTTGTTAGTGTTAGATCATTTCCTGATGTATTGAATTATTTTTACTTGTTTTATAACAATTTTTTTTTTAATTGCACTAAGGAAATATGTCTCAATACAACTCTAAAGAGGTCTTTTGAGATACATTTTGTCTGCACAAAATACATATAATGGAACTTGGAAGAATCTCATGAATGTATTTTAGAAGAGTTTTTATAACAATTAATGATGTTACAGTTTGAGAATTTTAAAGCTGTGCAGAACAGAAAAAGTATAATGTAAAATAAGTTTAACTTAAAATATGTCAAAGTGAGAAAAGCAGCACCATATTTGCAGACCAAATATTCTCTGATTTTTATTTTCATTTTTCTTTTTTCAATAAAAAAATGTGTGGAACCCCAAATCAGGGGATAAYATATAATGCATACACATAACCTTTTTATTTAAAATGTTCAATTTCTGAATAAATCATTACATCCCTCCAATTAATTTCACATGTTCTGCAGCATCCATTTTCTTCCCTAAACAGCAAGTTTGTTTATTTTTCAGGGGATTTAGACTAGAGTACAYGCAGTAGGTGCAAGCTAAAATAGTTCTAAACATTGGAAAAAAATAGGGGTAATAACAACTAAAAAAAATTCAGTTTCTATGTGAAAAGGAGGCTATTAGGATTATTGGAAAAAACTGTAATAGCATTTTCTTCAAGGTTTTGGGAACTGGTTATTAGATCTTAATCTGATTTAATAGTTTCTAAAATGCTGTTTAATCCAAACAGAGAAATTTTTGATCAYATATTAGCCCACACAAAATTGACTTGAAATATACAGTGACATATGTGGCTATTAGGTGTCCTCTCACCTTTTCAGTGATGCTTTATGAAATATAATTTAAGTAAAACACTCAGTTCTCATTTATCTTTTCCAGAGAAGAAGAGTTGTATTTTTTCTTTCATGAACCTAAGTATTTGCTTAGATTTTGCAAGAGTCAAAGCTGCAAAGGTAGAACAAGAACATAGCAAAACTGAAAGCAGCTTTTTCATTATTTTTTCCTTTTCCTGTTCTGCCATTTTTGCTCATATTTTATTTTGTTTTTCATCTTGAAAAAAAAGTGACAATAATTGTTCATAAATTTCCATTTTGACTTAGAATCTGGAGGTCATAGCATGCTTAAATCAGAGACTCAATTGCACTGTATCCAAATTCAGGCTTCCATSCAGGTGTGTTTTTAGTCTACCATTCTGACTAGGACTTGAATAGTATCACCTGAACTGTGAGCATGCTAATGTAAGTTAAAAACTGTCTATCTGACTGTGGATTTGATAAACTGATTACTCATTATCCCACCATTTCAAGCATTACTTTCTAATTAACATAATGAGAGCTAAAAGAAATTTTATTGCAGGTCARCACCACTGGGTAAAGCTGAACTGCAATCATGTAATCCTCAAAGACATTCACTCAGAAGAACTGTCATGTAATGTATGTGTGTATTATTTCTACATTATTAGTTAAACTCCACTTGATGTGTGGGTCAGACATTCTCACCACTCTCACAGTTTCACCTGTCAGTCATGGGGATCCAGTTAAATTCTTCTTGTGATATGAAAATCCCCATTAGTTGTCTTTTATTTCCTGCTCCTAACATATATCCAAAAGGGCAAATGTCCCCGAAATACTTAGCTTTCTCCTGTAAACAAATGTTATACTGCCAAAGGCGTGTGATGAAGAGCTTTTGTGCAACAGCATGAAAGATTAGTTCATGACATTAAAGTGTTTGAAAATGTGTTTTATTCAAATTTATTATTTACTTAAATGTTAAGAACACAAGGAAAAAAAATAGTGATAAATAATTGTGACCCTGGTGTTTAAAATAAAAAAAGTCTCTGTCACAAATGCTGGTATTTCAAGGCTCATGGTTTAGGAACCCCAGAACTAAAMATCAATTTTGCTGTGCTAATGAAATGAATTTTAGAGCATCTAATTATAAAATAAAGCAACCAGAAATTATAAATTCTTAGCAAAATGAAACTGATCAAAAAGGTAGTTACTCATTCTATGCCTGAATGCAAACAGGCATGATCCCTTGCCTTCACTAAGATATTGAGCAGACAAAATTTGTGTGTGATACGTGGGATTTGGGGATGCAAGCAGGGATGGTTGAATAATTTTGTCCATTTATTTCCACAACTGGATGAAACAATGAATTGTGAACAAAGCAGCTGCTTCAGGAACTACAATTTTAACATCTTCTATTCTATGTAAGAATACCTTACATGGTAAACCACCCTGGGTCTCAAASAATTTGCATCTGCCACAATTGAAGTTTGGCAAGTTTGGCATTCCTTGTGCTTTGTAAAGTCTAGGATTTCTCTGGGATGTAATAGCATCCAGCATTCTGAGCCTCAATAGCTGTCAGAGCCTGTRAAAATTGTCTCCTTACAGTTGTGTGTACAATGCACAGTGTATTCTCATACAAATAACAGAAGGAATCTGAAAATTCAACAGCATTTCTTTAGTACTTTACTAAACGTATAGGTGCTGTTAGGGTATCCTAGAGTTTCCTCTAAGCAATAATCCACTGATCACAACATTACTAAGMGTAATGCCTTAGTAGAGTCCTAGCTTTGTGCTGACCAGTACAGGAGAAATACAGCCAGTCACACAAAAGTTCATACCAGATTCTCTGTACAGATTACACTAGGCCAAAATATCAACACATATATTTCAAAGAAATATATTTGGGCTGTGCTGGGTAAGAGTTAATTTTGTTGTTCTACTGATTTCTGAAATTACAGAGCTGTTGAAACCTTGGAAGCYTAATTTTTCAGGAATTTGTGCTGAGGTTTTCCACCTTTAAATGCCTGRTTTTGCAACATTTAGCTTTGCTTTAGACTGTTAGATTTGAAATTGAACCCAGTTGAACCCAGACAAAATCATAATTTTGTATTATTTCCAGGAAAAGTAAGTAAAAGTTCATGTGATACTGGGGACATAAATGAATCATAAGATTACTTAGAGGATATGTGCAGTTTTATTTCCATAAAGACAGGTAAAACCAAGTATGACTGATTTTATTTGAAGTTTTATTTAAATATGTCTCTCTCACACAGGTTTTCAATAAATAGATTCTTCCCCTCTGGCCTACCAATTGCTATCATTCTTATTCCTCTGAATTGTATAAATCACAATTGTGTATATCTTCTCTGCAGTGATGGGATAAATATATCCACACTCAGGAAGAAATTTTCTAATCCACAAATGTAAAATCCCCTTTCCTTCTTTGGGGGAATGACTTCTCAACTGTGTTTTAGGGCTCAGTCATCTGTGTTTAATTTTGGGGAACTGAATGACTGAATGCAGATGAGCAGTAAGTACCATCATATTCAATGGAGACCCCTTTTTTTATGCTTTTACTCCATCTTTCTCCATTGGCTGTACAGTGATSAGCTTAAAATAATGTGATTTGCTCATCACATATTGCAGAGGGCAAATGAATTTGTCTCACACACCAGAAGAAATTTAGAACAGGTTACATATTGAATGTCCCTGAAGTCTACTTAGACTTTGCATTCAGCATGTAGCTCTGTTTATCTATGTCTATTCCTTTTCTGTTAGTGATGCCCAGATAAGAAAGAGAAATAGGATTCTAGATGGATGCTTAATACTTAGCTTTTACTAGATAAGGCACACAGATGTGTTCAGTCTTGTAATGGGGCAAAAAGAAGTTGCAACTTTCCAACCCTAAACAGAGGAGAGAGTTCTTCCAGAAATCTGAGCCACAACAACTTCTGGAGCCCTTTGTGGGCTAAGGCAGGTCACAGCCTCTACCTTGCTGCCAGCTACACCTCAGCTCATGTTCTATGCAAACTTGAGGTGGAAATACTTAGAAGAGAAAAAATAAAAGAGACTTCAAATATTGGTAGCATGTAGGAAAAATTATGCTTGGCTTCAGACAACGGTCCAGAACAAGCCATAGCAAAACTGTAAAAGGACAATAGATAGCAATATGAAAGAGGAGTGGGATTTTGAATTACTTCTTCATTTTCACAATGCCAAGATGGAAAGAAGTAGAATTAAGGGTATAGTGGTATGAAATAAACTGAAATTTTACATTCAGATTACTTTCTACATCATTCCTGACATTAACCCCTACCTAGAGAAATATTAATTCTTGTCATTTTTGTCTTTCTTCTAGAACATATCTGAGAGTCATCATTTCCTGTTTAATTCTTTAAAAAGTGGTCTTGTTCATATCTCATTTTTAAGCCTCATGAGTAGACCCAGGCTTTCTAAYTGGGCCATCATGCACTATGAAGAAGCTAAGAGAATCTCTAATGTCTTTCTCAAAGATGAAAATGAGATCACCAAAATTATTCAACCCTGTCATCCTTTTGCCTTGAACAGACAGGAGGGACGTGTAAGATCCTTAAACAAATAATTAAAATGGACATTCATCAACATTTATAGATGTTTGTACTTTTCTGATGAAAACAGCCAAAAGTGACTGTTGAGTTTGAACACAGCTTTTCAGAAAGATTAAATGGATAGTGTACTTGACTTAGCCAATTTCTCCACCTTCCCTGACTTTCTCAGGAGAATGCCTACAGTCATAAATGTCCAAACATCAGTCATTTGTAGCAGACATCCTATTTCTCTTCCTTTCTTTAGCTGGTGTTTGGACTTGCAAAGTTTTAAAATCTTTTCGTATGTGTAAGTAAAGCATTGACTTCAGCTGTTTCTATTTCAGTGAGAGAGTACTTTTTGGGAAAATGGTTGCTGAAAGAGGTGTTTGCATATAGTCTGTGAAATATCAGTGTTAGGTATTTAAAAAAAACTTTATGAGAAGCAGTCTAGGAAACAATGCCTATTGCACTAGTTCAAAGCTGAGGGGGAGGGTTGCAAGATTAACAAATGCAGTTGATAATTGTTATTGTTTCAGAACAACTGGCAGTAGTTTTTTTGACTGCTCTTATCAGCACTGGGCACTTTTCTCTCTCATTCTTTTCTTTCATCTTATCTCTCAAAGCCAGGAATAAAAAATATCTTAGACCTTTTCTTAAGTGCGACAGAAAAAACTAAACTGATGCGTTTGTATTTATCTGTACGAAATGGCTGATTCTAAAGCAAATGCAGTTTTTTCTGACTGGTAACTCATCCTCATACTTTTACATCATTACTATACTTTCATATCATTATGCCSTCTACTGAATGAAGGTGGAATTTAGGCTGTTAACAAAAATGCTTGAATTGACTCATTTTTTTAGTAGCCAGCTTGTGCTGTTGCAGCTAAACATGCCTCCAACACAAAATGCTCAGCATTTTTGTAATGTGTATATAAATTTGTGTATATTTGATATGCACCACATTTAATTAAACAGTAAATGGAGCCATTCTTAAAAGATACCATAAAGTTACAACAGGACTTTTATTTGAAGTGAAAGAGAATAGCACTTGTCCTTTTGCCCTTTTGTTTTTTGTGTCTCATTAATTTTCTCACCTATTGGAAAAAAGCTTTAAGTGGGTGATACTTAATACTACAYTATCATCTTCAACAGCACTGGCATGAAAAACATATGCAAAGAAGGTATTATAACACAGACAGAATAAAAATTCTGATTTTTTTGTCAATATTATAATATGTGACATGCAGTTCCCCTTTTCTCATTTTTCATACCTAATATTTAGGCTTWTGTTTGACATACAGTCAACCYRGTCTCCTTCTGTTTATATCATTTAYATAAGAACTATTTTCATGAAATTCAGCTATGTTTCCACTGGATGAGTGTGTTTTCCTCTGTCTGATTCCTAGATAGCAAGTGTTTTGAGGCAGGGACCATTCCTCTGATCCTTTGTTTGCCTGGTGAATAATGCAGTTGTTACAGAGATTAGAACAATGTCTCTGACTAACAGAAGGTGCTTCTGTCTAAGAGCTATGACTCACAAGTTTTTAATGGGTTTAGCTGGAGCAGTTTAAGATGATAGTGCCTCCATCTCTCTGCCTCCCCCTCTTATGGAAATTAAATCCCCAATAGTAAAAATGATACAAGCAAACCCCAYGCCATCTCTTCACCTATCTCAGTTTAAGAGCCCTGTTCTAGTTTATCAGCTGTCATTGATGCCTTTATGACAATATAAAGGCTTGACACTGTGAACTAGGAAGGCTGAGCAATGGACACCTATTTCCTCCTACCATCCAGATTTGGGGCAATAACTTCTGATTGGAGCAAGACAAATACTTTGGCAACATTATAAACTGCTAGAGCTAAATMAGTGTTCACAATCCAAAGCCTTCACCCTTGGTATTTCTGTTTTGAAAATAAAATTTAAAAAAAAGCAAAATAAAATTATTAAAAAATCACCCCTACAACAACAGTAGTTTGAAAAACTATTTTGAAAATTGTGGACTGTGAGAATAAAGCTCAAAGTATTTGGCCAAATACATCTGAGATGTGGGATCAATCATAACCTTGAAATATCATTAATAAATATTCAAAGACTTTTCAGGTAAAAGATGGTCGCTGAATAGTAAATATTGAATGTGTGGCAATAATTCAGAAAAGTACAAAATAAGTAATTGACCTGTTATTTTGTCAGTGCTTCAGACAGGCACAAACCTATGTAGTCATATTATCTAACATTATAATTCTGCTAAAGGGCCATGCACTCTCTGAATGTATAACTCCCTGGGCTAGTTCTTGGCTTTATGATTGATTTATTGTTGCWCCTTGACAAAATATCTTGTCTTTTCAACTTTTTCTTTCAGTGGTACAGAATGAACTGGAGATGGATTCACYGTCTTCTGTAGCCTTGTTGAAGTCATTTTTATAATCCTTATTGCCCCRTGGCTGTGATTTGGTGGCCAAAATCCTCAGTCAGTGTCACAGGAAACAACAGCAGCTGAGGTAATAACAGCAGTAAAAATAGTAATGGCAGCAGAATCAGCATCCATATTTTTTCTTTGCATTTTTGTTGGTTCATGAACACACAGATTGAATGTTTGAAGCACTGTAAACGGGGCTGTGCAAATAACTTTCACATTTTTATTCACAGAAAAYTAGGCAGCTTTTTTCCAAGATAGTAGCATTCATGAGTAGGTGGAGGATCAAACTTCAGTGAGATGGATCTGACTAGAACACCCACACACAGAGAAGATAACAATTTTCACTGCCAAAAASTACAGTGGCAACTTCCTTATGATAGGGTAAAACGGAGTTTGGAGTAGTTTTCTCAAGGAAGGCAGCAAGATCATTAGCTTCTCTGCAAATACCATCCAGCTTTATCATCAACAGAGAAGAATTGATTATTACTCTAGCATAAATATAGTAACAATCTCTGGAATATCTTCGAAACTTTAAAATTATTTCATCAAATATAAAATCCCTCTCTAGCAAATAAGAAGATACTGATATTGTTGAGCCTTCTAGCTAGTCTAGGCCAAGGTTTCAAAGAGAAACACTAGAAAAAAGTTGATCAAAGGTGAAGAAAAAGCACACAGAAAAAAACTGAAGCAACAAAACCCACCAAGAATGCCCTCTTCCCCTGAATCTGCGAGCTGAAAAGAGCAGTTTTCAGGGGTTTTCCTTCCCTTCATTCAGTTTCCAGAAACCTTCACTGTCCTAAACTTTATCAGGTGGTACAAGCAGAGCAAAGCTTCAATTCTTCTTGTAATTCACTCTCACAATATGAGTAGAGGAGAATTCATCTTCATCCTCATCCTTTAGCCAAATTTTTTGCTATTTTAGATGAATGACATCCTTTAGGCTTCAGCAGAGTTGTATCTATTCCAGCTAGCAGATAATTGTACCCATTCTTTTCCATTTTATGTGATTCAAAGGAATTTTCATAATGAAGTAGGACACCATAGAAGGGAAACTTCCTGCTTCTCATCGGAAAAAAGCAAAAATATCCTCTGCTTTGCTGTATGTCTGTCATGTAAYAAATGGGCTGTGTTCTCAAGCAAGGAAATCCCATCAGTTATTTCAAGAGCAGGCCCTGTCACATATGCAGCAATCTCTGATGACCCAGTGCAATCTGTCTGATCGTGAAGCAATGAAAAGCAATTTGARTGAGCTGACAAACAAATCAACACAGCTTCTCCCCCACCCTTTTTTTTTCCTCTTCTTCCTTTATTTTCTTCTCTTTGTTTACTGAATGTGAGCCCACCTGCAAAATTTCTAGCAGTAATTACCAAAGAAAGTTGTATCAGGCATGTAGAACAGAACTACTGTGATTCTGCTACTCTGGGAGCTCTTGAGTGGTCTCTTACCAGATCTTTGCATGTGAATTTTGTTCTAAACATGAGGTTAGTCTGAAAAGTTTATTTTAAGCATCTAAAAGAAAGGAAGAGMTATGATTAGGTAGATATGTAGCAATGACAGACAGTGAAACACACTGGTAATGTTACTAAAAGAATAGGAAAGATCTCAGTACATGTGCATTACATAAACTACAATGTAGATGGGTAAARGGCAAAATTATTTTCTTAGACTTCGTACATTTAGTTTCAACTGTGTCTGTTCTTACTTCATGAACAGCTTCATAAGAAAAAAATAACCAACGCAGCATCCAAATACCATCATTTTTGCCGAAATATGAGTTACAGTGATGCTGTCATATGTTTAACAACAAATCCCAAATATTGTCTCAAGAAATTTCAGAAAACCATTATTTTCTCTTGTGATTCATTATCAGTGTTTAAACATGGACATAACTAAGGTTGAAAATAATATCTCTGATTTCAGAAAGAATATGTTTGTAATGAAGCAAACCCAAATACTCAGTCTGGTATGGGCATGTGGGATTGAACCACTGCTCAAACTTGTAGAACAAGGAAAAGAAACAAGTAGTGGCTGGCGATTGCTCTCTCTTCTTAATTCCCAAACCTGCGTTTTTATAAGAGGGATAGAAATGAATAGAAGTTGACAGTGGTTGGCAAAGGCAATGAGGGATGGCTACAAAAAGCTGATAATCTTGTGCTTGTGATAGGAAGTAGAACTGCAGATACACCAAGAAGGGTTTGTTTTCGGGTCTAGGTGACCTAAGCACTAGGAAGAGGATTTTAAGTACTTGTATGCTTATTTTTCTATCAGTAAGTACACATCAAGAAATTAAGATGTGGGGTTTTTAAAAGAAACATAAGGCATTATTGAGTTGATTTTGCATTGGAAATTCTGGCCTTAAAATAAACAAAGGGTGGAGGGATAGCTGCTCTAAAGGTGTTGCTTTGTCAATTCATTTATTCAGAGCACATTAGCACTTCTTAAAAGATGTTCACAGTTTCAAGGTCTAGAGCTAACTAGTTATTAGGGCTACATCAACTAACATGGTTTGAATTGATTCCATTATTTTGAGAAGCTAAAGTAGAGCAGCATCTTTTCATGAAGAGGGAATCAAAGTGTACATTTCAAGTACAAAGAGAGGTTGCAGTGTATACAGGTGTAAATTGGAATAATGTTTTTGCAAGCATTTCTGAGAACAGCAACAGCTGAATAAGGTTCAGAACRAGAAGGACAAAACCGTATTGGGTATTTGCTTTCATGAAGCCCAAAGAAAACTGAGACATGACTTTTTGTTATGCCACAATCACAGTAATGGTTGGTGCCTCCCACATTTATGGGTACTCGGTTTCTAAAACAGTAAGTATGAAAGCCAAAGATTCTTTTAGGGAAGAAAGCAGTAATGGTAGCTGTCATTGGTGGAGGCTAGAGCAGACATTTTGTTCCTTTGCTTTGAAAGGAGATGGAACATAAATTAAAACGAATTAAAAAACCCCAACATGGAAACTGGTTTATATCCTAAAAGATTCCAAACTGGACATAAAATTAGTGCTTAAAACAGGCTGATGACAAACCTTTCCTAGATTCTCTAGATAAAAATGGAGACAGGAAGTAATGTCCTCAGTTTATCAGTATGAACAGACTGAAGAAAGAAATTTTATCCTCTTTTTTTTGCATTCATGCTTGATGATAAGCCTCTCAGTGTAATTTATGATGCCAAGAATCCAGGTCATTCTGACTAGGTAAGTACCACCTTCTCCTTTGAGTTACTTTTTAAGTCATTCATTGGAACTCTGCCATCATCACAAGAAGTTTTGGCATGTAGATAGCTTAATAGACAAATTTGTTACTTCATGAAAGAACAGGAAGTTGCTAGAAATGTGCAGAGTCTGTATATAAGCAGGCAGAAAATTGACCTAATTGTCACTTCTTCATTTGTAATTCTCTGAGACTGATCTTCTTGAGTCTGAAAAACAACTAATGGCATTGAGTGCTTTAACAGAGCATTGGCAGAACAGGAAGAGCTTGGGGGATATACTCAATTCTCAGCATAAAAAATTCTTCAGCTGGTTTTGTTGCTATAAATGTTGAGTGATTTGAATGCAGACAGCAGAGTTAGTTTAGATTTGTATCCATGAAACAATGACATTTGCTGCAGCTTGGAGATTATTTACCTTCCTTTCACCTGAATTCATTTTAGCTCTTGGACCCCATTTAATTCCTTAGAATTGCAAAGCTTTGTCATAACTCTGTACTTTTACCTTTGGACCAAGATAGATTGGTATGAATAATTCAGGAAAAAATATGTCTGTCACTTCACCTGCATAGGACATTTTTTGGATGCATGCAGATTACTCTGTCAAATTACTCAGATTCCTATTAAGCTGTGATGGGTTACTTCATTTGCTGCAGCCCATAATTATGAAGTGAAAGGGTCAAGTTGTGTTGGCTTTGACTTTTGCTTTCCGAACTTTTTTGACTTTGAGACAGTTATTTAGTGCTTCTTAGGACATTACACAAAGACTCTGTGGGAGATGTTCTCATTAGCTAGTTCTTCCTGTATTGGATCTCCATTATGCTTTCAGTAATAAATATATATATTTTTTAAACACTCACATAACATTTTTCAGAGCAGTGCAAAATACTGAACGGGTCTTATAGCACTTTAATTTGTCAGCTGTGGCTATATAGCTCCCTGACAGTTATCACTGATATTCTTACTTTTGAACAGAGTAAGAGAATAGCAAAAATAACTGTTCAGTTGGGAAGTGCTGAAGTTTTAAAATGGTAGCGACTGTAAATGTTTTTAAAGAGCAATATCTTTTGTTAAGAAATAAACAAAATTCTCCAGTGTACTTCAGGATAGAAGAGGTCGAATAGAGTGGTATCTTTTAAAAATAATTTTTCAGGACAAAATAGTCATATAATCAGAGTCACTTTTTCATATATTAGTAGCCGAGTTCTTCAGCAGTAGCTGAATAGAGAATTCCTAATAATTTCACAGTGTCATGTTTCCCATTGTTGTAAATGCATTTCACAATAATGTGTGAGCATGGCAGTAAAATGTATTGCTTGCCAATAACTACGTACCAGCTCTTTGTACTGGGGAATATTTGATACAGTTACCTAGGGTTAGTAGTACTTTTCCCTTCAAGCAGTAGTGCTGAAGTCAATGTTTTACTCAACACGAACAATATCACAACCTGTACATCTTTCAAGTACAAATATGTACTTAATTATGATACATTTGTATTCAAACGTGTTTCAAAGTTCTAGGCAGGATGAATACTTTGCTTATATATAATGTAATCACACAGCAGTCATGTGCATGCATAAATATGGTTAGCATGATGTTAAAGAGGAGAAGACTCTGATAAAGTGAGGAGGTTATGTTGATTCTGTCTCATAAAAAGATAGACTATTAACATCTATGAAACCTCATTTCTGCTTTATTTGAGGTCTCACAACTGACATATCCCCTCCCTCAGSTGAAGTTGCTCCTCTAAGTTAGATAAAGCCAAAACTCCCCGTTTCCTTGCGCTCCTGTGGGTATTTCTATTACTGAAGAACAACTGTAAAATGGAATGAAAATCCAAATCTCACCAGAGCTGTAAGAGCCAGGCCAAGACACTCTCAAGTAAAGGAAAGCAAATCTTGGTTCTCAACAGTTTAACTGATGTTTAAAATCTGATGTCAAAAATATCCCAAATAATTTGTGTAGCAAGTGACCTTAAAATTGAAATTAGGCATATGAGTGATTCCTGGTACACTTTTATTTCTTCAGTGGATAAGCTACATCTCTGATGAATGTAGCATTTGTCTATGCTTTGTCATAAAAAATGAACTAATAAACTAAATTATATTTCATCTGTACAATTTTTTAAATTATTTTTGATTAGGATTGTCTGCACTTGATCTGCATTAATCTTTGCTCAAGTAAAAAATTAAAGATTTTTTTTTCCTTTAACAGGGACCTTTCCATGTAGTAACCTATAAGATCCCAAATAAGAAACTTCCAGTAATCAGTCAAGACATTGYTTGGACTAAGGACATAATACTATAAAGTAAATTATATATGCAAAATAATTTAGTGGATTAGCTGTTTTGGGCATACTTCGGCTGCAATGCAGTATAGTCTGTTGCTACATATTTCATAAACCTCTGACTATTCTAATTAATTTCACATAAGATGGAATAGAAAGCAGAGTTTTCCCTTTATGGAAAAGTCCGCTGCATTGAAGTGTATGAGTCCAATAGAAAATAAGA
This sequence comes from Cardinalis cardinalis, assembly GCA_014549065.1. Classification (NCBI taxonomy): domain Eukaryota; kingdom Metazoa; phylum Chordata; class Aves; order Passeriformes; family Cardinalidae; genus Cardinalis; species Cardinalis cardinalis. The sequence continues at coordinate 13,057,982 of JACDOX010000007.1, forward strand.
GTGTATATGTTTATCTGAAAGGAAAGCCACAGTAGAATGGTGGTTTTAAATCAAGTGAAATATTTATTTGCTTCTAAGAGCTTAGATATTTTTGGAAGAGCTTAGAAATGAAAGTGGCTCCATTTGAGGGAAAGAAAACTGAATGTAACTTACATAAATTTTAAAAAGTGTATACAGTGGTAAAATATTGATAGTATAGGCATCACCTTTTTAACAGCAGTAAGAATTTTTATATGAATAATCATGTTGTTCCAATTTGTAAAGAAATGCACTTTCCTCTTTAAAAAGTCTTTCTGACTTTTCTAGCCTATAACTTTGAAGTGATTTCACAATAGATGTGCTGTGAAATTTTTTGTATTCAGTTTTTGATTTAACAACATGCTAGCAGAAAAATAATGCATCAGAGTTAATTAGCTTCCATTACACATTTTAAGGTATGCTGTGATTTTGTGCCTTTCATTGGCCCTCAGTTTAAAAAGAAGTAACTCAGAAACCTTTAAACTTGCAGTTTGTTTTACAGAGGATATTTAATAATTTAAAACATCTGAGTTTTTTATCTTGTCCATTTCTCTATTGCCATCATATAGAACTGCGCCTCCTGTATACTCATGTGCTTTTGCATCACTGTGAATTTTATGGTATCAATGTAGAAAATTAAAACTTATATTGATTATACCTAGTCTATGCAGTGGTGAACAAAATCCTCCCAACAAAACGTACAGAATGTTAATTTCTACATGACAGACAATGGAGGCACTGCCATTTTAATCCTTGATTCAAAGCCAATGATCAAGCACTTGAAGATGACAAACACACTCTCTGATACACCCATGGTCTTTCTAAAGCCTACACAACAGATAAACTATCTGGTGTCTCTAAGGTCTGTTTAGATTTAGAGGTCAAGTTCCTTTTGAAAATAGAATTGTCAGTGAAAGTAGATTAATTTTAACAAATGTTGAAGATATAAGTTAGGTGACTGGTGTAAAATAACTTAGGAAGAAACACATATGGATGAGTGTTTTATTTAATTTATCATGCACAGACMTCTTAAACTGAGATGAGTCATTCACTGATATGCCGCTATCTCTGCACACACACTACAGGGAAAACTAAGCTTTGATTTGACAGCTAGCCTTAGGTGGGTAAAACTGGTAGAGACAAAATTCACATATAGAAGTTTAAGGATTTTTTGCTTCTTCTGCTCAGAAACTTATTCTTCAGATTTTAGGAAGTGAAGAGATAGCAGGAAGAATAGAACCTGAGAGAAGGAGGAACAAATGAGCACCACACTCTTCCTAGTCACAATTCCTGGTTACCTTGTTGATTTAGCCTCCTTTTACATGCTGGTAAGCAATCAAATGAAAGCTCAAAATGCTTTACCATACCTGATTGTGGACTTTGTTTGGGGATTTTGGCTGATGCTTCAGGGCTGGAGGTGGCACGTACACGCTGATTGGCAGAATTGTGGATGCTACTTGGGACAGCTGCTGAGATGTTTTTACGGGGTTTCATGTCTTGCAACCACATTGGGGATGCCTCAAAGGCTTGCATTCGCCGAGAGTGGCTGTTAGCATTGACTTTGAGAAATGCCTGGGCCTTGTATTCCTGAAGGTCTCCATAGTTAGCATCGGTCACCCTGCACTCATACAAGCCTTCATCCTTTTTCCTCACTTTTGAAATCTGCAGCTTGTGGGAGATGTCGTTCCCTTGTACTTTCACTGTCTGCAAATTTTCCAGGGAAAAAAGAAAAAAAAATTCAGAGAAAAAAACCATCGTCATGAATTCTTCTTTCTTAGGAAAAACTCTATGGGCATAGCATCAATTTACTCAATGGTGTGATTGTGCTTACTGCAGGGAAGTTACAWCAAGGATGAGTATGGCTAATTGCATCTGTGAGGATGCCTGACATCTTCTTTCCAAATCTGCTTAGATAGTTTGCTCTGAAATTTAATTAGCCTCAGAAAAAAAAAACCCAAACTACCACGTTCATTCCAATTAATTGCTTAAGATCATGACCATTCTTAATGAGCTTTCTTATGTAAACCTAGTATSCATGTATTTTATTGGTTAAACCTTTCCGGTTAGTTGGCTTCATTGAATAATTCAATTTCTAAACTAGTGCATTAACAATTTTGTTGCAGATGAAAATTTAAATCATGTAAATAACTATTTATTAGATTAACTTGAACTCTTCACTATATTGAAACTATATTTTACATTCAGTTTGTCTCTTTCAAGTGTGTCTAAATTTTTGGTAATTTTTTCTGTTAATGATATCAAGACATATTGTGTCAGTTGTTTCTTTTGTCTTGTTTATCTGTATACTTATTAGAAGCACATGTTCAGAATTGTTTTAAAAGTTGCCAGCTAAAAAAAGGCTCCTGATTTATTTTTAATTAGTTCTAATATCTGAGGGTGACATAACATATTTTTATTTCTGATAATTAAAATGCACATGAGTAAATTATACATCCAGAAATGTGTGACAGGTATTAAGATGCATTGGGAAAAGTTAACACAGATTCCTTTCTCTATGTTCATCACTTCAGAGAATTATATTTAATTAATTTTCTATTATTCTCCATCTGAATTAATATCTTTTGCCCCACAGGAAGGCAGTTAAAAGGTATTCCATGGGATACAAACCTTCAGCTTTGAAGGACTTCTGAACCTGGTTTACTTCCACCATTACATAAACATGGATGCAAAGGTTGCTTTGAGTCATATCAGTGACAGCCAAWAAGAAGACATCATGACAAATACATGATGGATCACAAAAATAGAGAACCACTAGATAGAAGCTAGACACTTGTTATTGGGGACTGTACAATATATTGCTTCTGACAGCTTGGCCTACTGTAGTAACCAGTGTTGGCAAGGCATCTATTATGCCTTCTTGATAAATTGAAGAGCAATACTCGTGAGTATGTCATTGCTTTAAGGTACTGGATGGACTTTATAGCCTGTTGTGTTGTACCCAGATCTGAATTTATACTTGGCAAACTGAGTTGAAAGTATAGATTACGTACTTACAGGCATAATGTATGCAATGTTAATTGCACAGAGAGTGCTGGATAGTTATTTAAATCATATTCAATAACAATATATATCTCTACTGAACAATTCATGTTCAGCAAAAGGATTAAAGAAGATTCATATGAATGGAAAGAGTATTGGTAGGTCATATTGTGACTTCATTTGCTCCTATGCAAGAGCCACAAACAACAGTGCTGCGTAGCCCTGGTGAAAAACAGAATTGTTTTTGACTTTTGCATTTGAAATGTAGGAATTCTTGCAGGCAACACAAATGCATGTTTTCAGTTTGTGCTGCTTTCTCATTTAGAACAGATAGAACTGATGTATTTCAGCCCACATCTATAATTTTTTWAAGTATTTATTAAATGTACTTTAGTTTTCTCTTCATTATGATAGTTTACATTAGTACTAATGGAGCTATGTATGCCTTTTTAAAAGAAAGGCTACATTTGTAAAAAGTAGATTTAGACATCTACATAATGTTGACTGTTTGTATTAAAAATACAAAATAAATGTTTTATGCAAGCTTATAGGAGCACTGTAAATACCTTCTCATGAATTATTATACATAATGAAAGAGATTTGTAACTTCAAAGATGAGACAATCTTTATAGTCTATATTGTGTCTCAGTTCTTATAGATTACTTCAGGGATTTCAAATGAGACAGTATTGATAAGGAATGAATTATCTGCTAGCCCTATGTCTAGTAGAATAGTATCCAAGGACCACATGTGAGCCTCATCTCTAAGATAGTCTAGAAATGCAACTGAAGATATGGTCCATGACACAAATCGTTTCTAGTCGATGGTGAGAAGTATCACAAAAATGTTTGTATGGCTAGAATATGTATTGTATCAAGCACAGCAAACCTGAGTCCTCATTTATAAATGCCCTTCAGCTATACTTAGGGGTACTTTGACCTGATGTAATTATCTGGTTTGTTATTTGCAGGCATCAAAAACAGCTGAGTAAAGGATTTGTCAGAAATTATTCCCCTTTATTTGTTGCTGTTTTAAGCTTTGCTGGTACTTAAAGCCTTGTCTGCAGCTAAAAAAACACTTCCAAAGTGATTATGCCAGAGAAAGGGAAAACCCCTCTGGGCTCAAAAGGAATATTCATGCTGCAGTATCTGCTTAGTATCTGTGTCTTTCCACTGCAGTGAGCACCAAACCATCATTCCACCACCATACATTTCTTGGGATGCTGAGGGAGAGGGACCTGACCTATTCTGAGGTCAGAAGCAGCCTTCTGGCTGTGCCTGACTCAGGACGTGAGTCAGCTGTGGAAGGCATCCTCTCCCTGCAGGGAACAGCAGCAGGGGGAATAGAGCAATGCTGCTTTATAATTCTGTTGAGATAAGATTCTGGTTTAATCTCCAAGCAGCAGATTGGTAACTGGTGTCAGAATCTCACTTTCGTAAAACTGAGTCTCTGTGGCGAAGAGTTGAGATTGCTCCCAATGGGGAGGTTTTGTCCAAAGCCTTTCTGAGCTCTCTTTCTGCCAGCGGGTATGGACCTGAGAAAATACCTATTTAAGCAGCTGCCCACCCCACTAAAGAAAAGTGCTGCTTCATGGACAAATTTCAGCCTTAAAACCAACTTTGGAGATCTGCTAAGGAAGACTCAGCAGTTGCCCAGGGTAAATGGGAACAAGAAATGCAAGGATTGGTGCAGGCTGAATTTTTCACGGGTACAAACAGGGTCTGCCAGTAGACTTTGCCTCGACTGTGCTGGTCGATGCCTCCGTGTCAATGGATGTGAGGGCTGCATGGGGAAAGGCTGTCCTGAAACCCTCTGCCAGGACCGTCAAGGAAGTAGTCACAGAATGAAAGAATCAACTATTTAGGTTGAAGAAGACCTCTAAGATCATTGAATCCAACCGCTGAGCTGCGGGCTGCCAGCCACACGCAGTCTGCGGTGGGATGGGGAGCAGATGGGGGTCAGGAACAGCACCCCAGGAGGCCCTCACTGGGGAAGGGACCCCCGGCCGGCGGGGACTCCCCGCGCCCTGCGGCGACACTTACGCTGATCTTCGTGCCGTCGCTGTCCAGGTCCCGCTCGGGCAGGAACTCCACCTGCAGGGAAAGGAGCGCCGCCGTGGGTCTCCGGCCCTCGTCCCCCTCCGCTCCCGCTCCCGCTCCCGCCCCGCCGCCGAGCCCGTGGAGCGGCGCGCCGCGCCTGCCACCTGCGGGCCGCGCCGGGGACAGCCGGGAACAGCCGGGAACAGCCGGGAACAGCCGGGAACATCCGGCGAGGGCGGCCGAGGGACGCGCACCCGAGGACCCTCCGCCCTCCCTCCTCGTCTTTTGCCGCCCCCGGTGAGAAGATAGCAGCGGCCATAGGAGCGTCCCCGCATGGCAGTGTGAATGAACATAGCCCATCCTGTCCTACTCAGAAGGATGAAATCACGCTGTTTACTGATTTTGGGGTTTTACTACTTTAGGGGCATTGGTTCCCCCCTGCYTCCCCCGCCCCCTCCTGCGTCTGCCCTCCTGTGGCAACTGCTTACGGAGTTAGGCCTGCCAACTCCACTGCGCTAGCTGGAAATTGGAAGGCACGTGTAGGATCTTGCCACATSGGAAATATAAAATTCTCACGAGGAGCAATCCTTGAACAGCTGCTTTCCAAGGGAAAATGAAATAGGGAAGAGCAATAATAATAATAATAGCATAGAAATAAAAAAGGGGGGAGGGAGTGCGAGGAAATGGACTTTGGAAAACCTGTATGGTTTTGTGAACAGCCCTAGCTGCATCGTGGAAGTGACAGACACCAAAGGCACCAACCCCTGAGGTGGGCATTTTTCTCTGCAGGTTCCTGCTCTGTCATTTCATAGTCAAGATAAAGTCCGTCGGGAGATGCAGAACCTCCCTCTGCTCCTTCCCTCTGCTCTTCCCTTCTTTCCTTCCCCCCTTTCCTCCCCATCCTTTCTGAAGCATTCTCCAGATGGTTTTAAGACCCCATGGCAGAGGATGAGTACCTGAGTGCCTGTCACCTCAGCTCCAGCCTCTTGGTCCTCAGCTGCCCGCAGAAACCACCACTGGATTTCAAGGTACACCGAAGTAGAGCCACTTTGGAAAGCACAAGACATCTCCACATTCTGCCCTTCAGTGGCCGTGACATTTCGGGGAAACTCTGTGAATTTTGCTGTAAAACAAATGCATAGCATATTGCTACCTTCTAATCATTTATGCTCTGCTTCTTGTGGKTTTTTTTTTGGGTTTTTTTATTGTTTCCTTCCACTCCACCACCCTTTTAAATTCTCTGTTTTCTTTTCTTATTCCCACTCTTTTCATTTTTTATCTCTCGAGTGTGCCACACATTATCTCACCCAGTTTTTCTCAGACCCAGGTATGTTTTTCCTCCCTTATGCACAAATCCAYCCTCTTTACACTCTCAGTTCTGCTCATGGGAAATGCTATAGATCCCCCTGCTTGCTCCCATGAGCTGGTGAAGTTTCGCATAATTAGGTCCAAATACCCTTGGGCAGAATGCAGGATTCATCAGACTCACTGAGGGATTTTGTACAAGACCACTTTAGGAGAGGAACAAAATTAGCCTGATTTATTGTATTTTGTAGGGCTGAGCTGTAGACCTGTAAATTGTTAAACATTCCACAGCCAGCTGAAGCAGCTGTTGGCACAGGCACCTCTGGGTACTCTTCTAAGTGTTACAATCACTCCTCAAATGTCCTTTTTAAAGGTGTTACCTGACTTAGTTATTCAGGTTCTGAGAACCTCTGCTTGCATAATCAGACCAAAACTCAATTCACCTTGTTTCTCAGTCCCAGCAGACACTTCCTTCATATTTGTATCTCAGTCCTTCAACAGGATCTGCCCATTTCAGTTTACCACTGCTAGGTATAAAAGCTAATGCTGATAGACATTGTCCAAGACATCAGTAATTCTGTAAGTCTCAGTCTTTACTTCCTTCTCATCCTTCCTATCACTCACTTTAAAATTGTGCAACATAATGAATCATGATAGTCAAGTGAGGGGGACTGCAGACAAACAATCTAATAAATAAATGCAGTGTTTCAAGAAGAGGAAAAATTGGAAAGACTCTGCAATGTCACTTTTTGTTATGAATTGCTACAGATTGACTAGAGCACATTATGATCTGAAGGAAATGTGATGCAAAAGAAATATTGCTCMTTGTCTCCTCCCCTCTTCCCCTCTCTATATACAGTCTTCCTAGCCAACCTGGAATTGGTGGGATATTTTAGTAACCAGTATTACTCCTCTTTACCCTTACATCTGTGCCTGGCAACAAATAATTTCAAAGCTGCTAGCTTTATAGTCCRCGGTGCCCCTTTTTCAGACCCCCACCAGCCAGCCATTGCTAGTCACCGACTTAAACCGCCAAAAGGACCGTGCATTTTGTGTGTTCGGTGCTAGTAAGTTTGTTTTGGGGTTTCTATTCCGTTTGCTCCTTCTCTCCCCTCCTGGTCAGTACGCGTGAGCGGCGTGGGGACACGGAGGGGAACGCTGCCGGCATCCCCCCGGTGGCACCGCCAAGCGAGAAGCCGCGGGGAGCTGCGGGCAGGGGAGGGCAGCAGGGACAGCGGGCAGGGGCGGTGGGAGGGAGCAGCAGAAGCAGGACCAGGCAGGGGCGGTGGGAAGGGGCAGCAGGAGCAGGACCAGGCAGGGGCGGTGGGAAGGGGCAGCAGGAGCAGGAGCAGGCAGGGGCAGGGGCGGTGGGAGGGGGCAGCAGGAGCAGGACCAGGCAGGACCCGGCGGGGGCAGCGGCAGCGGGCGCGATCTGTCCGTGGTGCTGACGGCGGCGCCGCAGCCTCGGGGTCCCGAGCAGCCGGCTCCTGCAGCGCCGGGGCTGCTTGGAATGCAAAGCGCGCCTTTCGGCGGAGAGGGAGGGAGGGAGGAAGGCGACGGGGGTGGGGGAGGTATTCAAAGAAGTCGATTTTGTCTTTTTCTCCCCTTTTTTTTTTTTTTTTTTGGTGGGGGGAGAGTGGTAGAAATGCACATAGTCACGGAATAGGAATGAAGGTCTGGTTCTGAGGATTGCAGGGTAATAAGGGAGGAAAGGGAAAGCAGCACGGAAGGAGACTGCAATATTTTAAGAGAAGCAGTAGGTTTAGCCAGCCGGTACTTGGTCTGAATGCAATAATTATGCATGCACGGGTAGGTGTTTATTGTATGCAAACATGCCTCTATAACAACATGCACAAATCAAACACATGCATGCCCATTCCCCAGCRCCCCTTCACTCTTCTGCAAGGTGCCTGCTATTTCCCTCTTTGCATTTGGGTAAAGGAAGCCTTTTCTATTTCTACTTTGGGGAAACTTCTCACTTCTTTTCCTATTTACAGGCAATCTTGTCTKTACAAAGTAAATGTAAACCTGATGCTTGGTGTCCTCATCCTTTACATATTTTCATTGTTTTTCTTCTTTTCCCCTTTCTTCCTTCCCCCCCACCACCTCCAGCCTGTTTTCTCTCTGTTTTAGCATAGAAAACCAGACACACACATATTTGCAAATAAATGATCTTACCTTGAGTAGAAAGTCCTTGTTGAATATACATAACTGAAAAGAAAATGAATCCAATATAAGCTAGAAAGATCCCCATCATTCCAAGATGAAGAAGTCACATCAGGGAAAAAAAAAAAAAGCCAAAGGTGTCCTCAGAAAAGAAAGAACTGGTATATAAGTGTATGTATGTATTTCAAATATCTGAACAGAAAGAAATGTGCAATGTTACAAAAAGGCTCTGTATTGTAGACCTGGCTGCGACACTGGCAGCATTCTGCTGCTCAGTGGAGTCTTTTTCTTTGAGAAGAGCGAGTATTGCAATACCGCGTGGTTCAGATGAGCTGTCTCAGGCGCTGTGTTGCTTGAAGTCCAGATACAGACTAAAAAAAAAACACAAACCGTTGAAAAGTGGGTATCAGCTGCCTTCTGTGCTTTTTTCAGCTACCTGGCAGCTTCGTCCAACGTCAGCTCTTGCTGTTCAGGATGGCGTGATGACTGCCCTCCCTACACACTGATCCAGCCTGGGAAGAGAGGAGTAGGGGAAAGAAAAGGAGGGGGACAAGGAGGGGGAAGAGAAGTCTACTGTGCTTGTATTGCTACAACTTTTCCTTCTAATGGCTGCGATAATGCCTTTAACCCTTCCCTCTCCCTCCTCATACTCTACACCTCTACCTGTCTAACTTCTACTGCCTCTGATGCTGGACTAAATCTGTGGGTTTTTTGATGGGTTTGCTTTTTTGTTTGTTTCTTTTGGGTTTTGGAGGGGTTTTTTGAATAGTGTACTGCTTATGACAGAGGGAGCTTTTATTGTACTGATGTAATCTTCAGTCTTTCATCCCAAAACACTCAGTGGCTAAGAGGCAATGCAGTGGTTTGATTTTTGGTGAGTTAAGCTGTTTCTGTTTTCTTCTTTTCCTTTCCCTCTTAAAGGATCTGAGGGGGAAATAGTTACTCAGTAATCCTGTCGCACTTGCTATTGCCTGCTCCAAATAACTGCTTCTAGCATCTTACATTAAAATTACTTCATTTTGTCTTCAAAGGCAGATAAAGAGGATGATACTTAGAGTGTGCTTAGGTTGCTTTATACACATTTCTGCAGAAAATATTTAACTAAATAAAAATGGATTTTCATATCTTGCAGATTACTCACGTTAATGCATACATTTATGTGCACCAGAGAAGGTGTTTACAGTATATTAAAGAATACTTCCTCCTGCAGTGAATCTTTTCTTCCTTGTTCTTGTTTTCTGCCTATGTATATTAATAATGTTCAGATAAGAGACTAACCTTGACTGTGTTAGGTATTCAAAACACCCTGAAACACATCTGCACTGAGAGAAGTTCTCTGGCTGAAATCGCCCTGCTGCTTGCAGTAAGAAGCCATCTAGAAAGTGCTTGTTGCACTAAGCAATCACCAAATACCTTCTGAAGGCTGAGACAAGGATTAAATAGAAACTGAAAAGAGCACCTGATAATCACTCAGCCAAATAGCTGAACTTACCTGCTAACCACAAACTAAAAAAAAACTACAAGATGGTACCAAATTAAGAGAATTTTATCTGCACAGGCAGTATGTTTTTCTGGAACAGGACAGGTTCTGTCATTCCTGGCAATGGGAGTGCAGCAGTTGCACAATGGCACAAAATTCAACTTTCACCTTACTCACTGCACTAGCCAAATTATTGCATGCATACAAAACATCTGGCATAGCTGCAGAGATCTCTTTCACAGGACTAATGATATCTGGTTGGAGAACAATCTTTTTGTATAAATTTTAGCTTTTTCTTTTTTCCTTTTTCATAATTGCATGAGTTCCCATTTTTATTTATGAAAATAAGGGAGCCATTTCTCCATGGCACTAGCCAATTCCACTCATGTCATAACTTAATCTTAGCAATAATTCTGAGTAAAAATTAATAAAATAAATCAAATATAAGTTATTAAAAGGATCCCCCAAATGGGAAAACAATTGTGTTACATGAAATATTTCCTATTAGCACAGAGATTTAATTACTTTAAAGGAGGTCATGATGGATATATTCAAAACCAAAGAAAGCCTGGTAAAAAAAAGAGAAGCACCAGTCTTTAAAGGTGGTAGACCTAAATTATCTGAAATAGTCAAGGTTTGTCAGTTATTAAATGATTAAACACTGTAGAGATCTTTACAGGTTCAGATGGTGAATGTTTCAATAATTTCTATAAAAGAACTYGGTTCCTTTTCAGATGGGTAGCCAAAATCCTAAGTCACTCCTGAAAATGAAGGCTGATTATAGGATTCACTTCAAACCCATGTACGTCATCAGTAATCAGTTGAAATTACAAATTAGAGACATATTATCAGCAGCCAAGTTAAATGTAAATTAGACAGGAGGAAAAAGAATCTAAGCAGTATCACCTGGTTTAGAAGGAAAGCAGAAAACAAAAACAGGTCACTTTTTTCTCTTTTATTTTCTTCTTCCAATTCAAGACACTTGATAGGTAAATTTAATTTTATCAATTTTTTATTTAAAAGGAAGAATAATTCTCCCAAATAATTTGTAGTCAATGGAACTAATGATATCTTAAATTAATGTCCCAGGGTCATATAAAATAATATATATGGTTAWTAAAATATCAGAACAGAGGATGTATTAGGAAATGGATTTAATGGAAAGAATCCTTTAACTTGGTTGCATGTTTATTATGTTTATTCTTTTTCATGTGCTGCAACAAGCAATATGATTCTATGAAATACCTTAAAGAGAAAGCAGAAATAATCCACCTCACATTATCAATGTTAAAAATCATCCTGGTGGGTGTGACTTCTCCACAAGCAACCATGCTGTATGAATCTGGGCAGTGAATTTGTCTAGTCACTTTGTGGGAAATGTCTGCCTTTTGAGCTGTAGAAAGACTTTTAACATAGTCTAACTTAGGTGAGAAGTACCAGTTGTGCTTGATAACAAGAATGATATGGCTCATGTGAGCTTCCTGATGCCTTTTTTCCTCCCTCTCAATGATTTTATCAGATGAGACATCGCAGGACATCCTCCCAGGTCAGAAAAAAAAAAAGCCCATGCACAGTGGAATTACTTTTCAAACATGCCAATGAGATGTATAAATGGAAGACCCATTTATGATGCCTTGGAGCTGAATTATGTAGATCTCTTCTGAATCTTATTATGACTGCAATACTTGTTCCATATCAAATGCTCCTTCAAAATCATTAATGGCTCTGCATGTCTGCCACTGTGCCCAGCTTACAGATCCCAGGTCTATGCATCTGTTCTAACTCTTAAGGAAAAAAGTGATTATGGAAGTGGAAATTCCAAGATCAGTGAAGCTTAGAAATGAAAGTTATTGTTTGGGTAATCAGCAACAGGGTTGGAGTGCTTTAGTCCCATAAAGACATGGACTGATATAGGCTGCTTTGCCCTGCAGGAAACTGATCATCTGATGTTTGAGACTATGACTGTGTTGCTAGCTAACAAGTTAAACTAAAAATGAAAACAAAAAAAGGTTTTTTTAAATTAGTTTTTCGTTGACTGATATTTTCAGCTCTTCTGTCATTATTTCAGCAATTTCTTTACAGTTTCAAGGCAAATTTTTTATTGTCTGATGAAATTTGTGACTTATAAAAGTTGAAATGGAGGCTGGTTCTCATCACTGGGGATTGCTCTTTGGTTTTGTTAATCCAAGTGCTCRTATGAGGCTCTCCCAACATGTCACTGTTGTCTCTTTTCAACACTATGTAATTAAATATYGGAAGTAGCACCATAACTCAGTAGTAATTTATTTGGTAATAATTTGGAAAAAAGCTTGTACAGGGTTGGCTATCAAATCTGAGAGTATCAGGACTTCTTATACAATTGCTTATTTATGCAATTAAAGGAGATAACACACACATAGAATTATTAATAGCCAATCCAATGAGAGCCTTGTCTATTCTCAGAGAATTGTTGATCTCTAAAGAGAGAAAATCTAAACAAATTCTTGTATCAGTTCTTTGGGTACAAGAATTTCTCATATTTGTATATRTGAGAGGTCACTGTGGGTTCCCTAAGATTTAATACAATTGACTGCTATTTCATGATGAAAGCAGCATCCTAACCTCACTAATGACTGAGAATAAATGTAGAATCCTTCAGAACTAGTAGCATTTGAGACAATTGCCTGTCTGAAGAACACTTGCCAAGTGATGCTTTTTGTTACTTCCATGGGACTGCTTGTCCCTATTACTGTTCTGAATAAACGCAAGCCATACTCATGGTTTGGAGATCCRTACTTTGTGAAATTATACGTTTGGGTTGTAATGTTTCTATGCTAGCTTTGCCTTTCAGTGTTTCAAGTGATGGTTGTTACCTTTGGGTTTTCTCCACTTATTCAAATATATATCAGCTATCTGTGAAACCAGCAGTGGAAGAGGGAAGCATTATAAAAATGTTAGAAACTAGTTCTATTTTACTTTGAAGATCTTTTATTTTAAATACTTTTACACTCTTCCTCCTCAAATCAGAAACATGATATTTTACAAAGGTATCATTTGCATTTGGCCATTTCACTCTTGTGAAAATTCCTGCACATTTGGCCATTATCAAAAATGTGAATAAAAATGGACTGCATATGCTCAATAGCAGCTCACATCCCTTAGAATGTGTATTCATTCATGGTGCCTAAATTCCTCAGAGCTCTGGATGCTKACTTAGCGTATATATGACATTTTCACAGAGGGAACAGACATGCAAAGGATCTAGCTGCACAATCCCCCCCACCCCCTGCAATTAGTATCTGGAAAAACAGGAGCAAGGTAAGAGAAAAGAAAGATTATACAAAAAAATGAGACATCAATGAAAGTCTTGATAGTTAGAAAATATAATGAAGTTTGTCCGTTATCTTAATCCATTCCTTTCATTCCAGGTGAATCCCTCCTATTTTTAACATGGATTCATACTTCACTCATTAGACAAAGTTCTGCTAGTTTAAGAATGGATTCTTGCTTAGGCCTGGAAAGTAAAGGATGCTGTCATATGTGGTACTTATATTTTACGTGAGTTGAAAGAGAATGAATGCCTTCCTCCCAGGGCAGTTAAGTTCTGCCTAGAAGCAGAATCTCTCTGACCATCAGAGTTCCTGAGGGACTCTCCACAGTCCCTTACATCAGATGTTTCACACAGGGTCAATAACAGTGTGCTTCTCATTTCTGAATGCCCACCTCAGGACCCTGATGGCTTAGATGAAGAAGCACTGAGCAGTCACAGTTGYGATTAAAGTGAAGAGATGCTGTGATTGAAGATGCAGATTATTAAAATGTGACAAAATCCCACAACTTTTACCCTGGGTAGTTCAGCACTAGCTGTTGTCTATGTGTCTCTGCTGCCTGTCTGTAAAGTGGAATATATTACCTTGTCACTTCAGAGAGGTTTTGTTAAGATAAATTAACCTTCAGGAAGCTCTCAGAGCTTTGCATGATGAGCACCATAGGGAAGCCCAGAAGGGAATGAATAATTCTGTCTTCAGCTTAGTGTTTGAGTGGTGTGCTTGGTTGAGGYCTACGGACACACACTGAAAAATAAAAATAAGCCAAATGTTGAAAACCTGCTGATTAATTTAATTCCATTTTTCACATGCCCATAATGATGTGGGGAGAGGATCTAGAAAAAATCCCTGTGTCATGATATATTTAAAGACTACATTGCTTTTGGATATGAAGGGAGGGAGTTAATTCTTGCTTTGCTGTCTCTTGAGTACTTGATTTAAAACTTAAAAATGGTCTTTCAGTACAGCCTTTTACGTATAGTAGAACTTTTTATAGCTCTCTCTGTACCATTGTCTCTCTACCATTAGGCAGCTGGGAGAAAAGCTCACAGAACCTTAAAATGAGACTTCAGGCATCAATCCAAATGCTTTTTCCTGGTTTTTCTTCGCTTTTATAAGAGAAAAGAAAAACAAAAAAAACCCAAAAACCAAAAAGTTGTTTTAAGCATACTCTATACCCTGAGTTTATAGAAAACATGTGAAACTCAGCTTTTTACACAGAAAACCTTGGTGCTGTATTACTCTTCTTATGAACCTCCTACTTTTTTCAACTTTTTTTTTTTTTTTTCCCCAGGTTGGTTACTGGCAGAATATTACCCAGAATAGTGTAGAAGTATCTTTGTGGTATGATACATCCATTTTGACTTAAGAATGTTTTTAATACCTGGAGTTCCWAAATTGTTTAAAATCATATGAACAGAACTTTTTAGCAAACAAAACAAAAAAAAAAGAAGATACAGAAGTGTAAGGGTAGAGTTTTATACTTCCTGAATTATRTGTATTAACTGCATTTTTTCTGAATTCAACCTTCACTGATATTTCAGTTTGATTTCCTCCTTTTTTTAGCTCTTGGTATCCCTGAGGGTGTATCGAAACAAAATAGAAGTTGAGGGTGTTTCTTGAAAGGAAGGCACATTGGAGAGCAGGACAGAAACTAGGCTGGTTTGTCCATGCTGTTTAGGGCAATGTTGGTGAGGGATGTGCTCACCATGTCTAAAAAATGGGAAGGGCTGGAGACAACTGTCATGCTGGCCAGATAGAAAAATTCATTCCCTGCTTTGAATAGTGCTAAAGCAAACACATTCTGTCCATGAAAGAATTCTATTTTCTTTTGTGTATAGAGTTGACTACAAATTTTGCTTGATTCCTTAAGACCTGTGTCCTGGTTAAGAGCAAATTTGGGAGGAGATTTACAAATTTTTTTATTTGTTGAAAAATTACAAATTTRCACCCATCAAAAATTCACCCTAGGACAACCTGTCAGTTTGATGAAGGAAAAAGTGTTGTCACAGAGCTCAAATAGCATATTTAGTTTCCTTAAAGAAGTAAAAAATTGATAAATCTCAGTGTATTTTTATTTTTCACATTGTTAATTTCCCTTCCTTCTCCTGTCTTGACTAGCATGGGCATGTTGGGTATAAGTCAACACTGAAAAAGCAGCAAAGAAAGCAGAATAGATGTTGCATTGAGGTTATTGTTTTTTTGGTGGCTTTGTTTTTTTGGGTTGGTTATTTGAGTTTTTTGGGGGGTTCTTTGATGGTTTTGTTTTGTTTTGTTTTTTGGTTATTGTTTTCCTCCAATTTTGAAGGTTTACAATGAATCATGAAAATAGAGAGTAGCCTTAGGGAAAAACTGTTTTCTTGCAAGACAAGCTCCTTATTTAGCACTTGAAAATACTTSTGTTGTTTCAAGGTATCTGTTATCTGATTGTTTGGTTTTGGAACAAAATCTTAGTAAAATAAGTCTTTATGAACAATGCTGCTCTGTGGTAATTTTTGCTATGTTGTAATTTTCAATTGTCAGTTAAATTTTATGATCATCCACAAGTAATACAAATTTAACCGTATTACCATCTTATGAATTTCTATCTACTATAAATGTTGCATTTCAGAAAAATCCCAGTCCATATCAAGATTAAATTATGACATTGCTGTCTTCATTAAATTTTCAAGGAATTTTGTTTTATGTTTTTAGTCTGTGCTATGCCTAGCCCTCTTGTGGACGGTTCTTTAAGGAAGGAGAAAGGTGAGGATAGGAACAGATTACTGCAGCTTTTCCCAGCAAACTGGGAAACTGGAAGCTGAGACAGTGCAAGTCCTAAACAAGGCAGTCTGTGAAAATTACCATTTGATCATTATCYGTCTGTGATCAGCTAGGACAAGATCACTATTCCTGATTATTTATCCAGGAAAACATAGGGCATGTACAAATCTTTTCAGCTAAGGAATTCAATTCCTTTTAGCTATTCCCTTAATGCCTTTATGCATTTTTTTTTAAATTCTAAAAACAACAAACAAAAAAAAGCATGCTTCATAAACCAATGTAGTGAAGTACCTTTAGCTTGAAAAGGGAGAGAACTCTGATTTAATAAAACTGTAATCTTTCATTATGCTGCTGATGAGAGGAAATATAAGAATTTCAAAATAAAATAGGCTGTTTTGTCAAAAATGGATATTGCATATCCTTTTGAGGTAAGCCAATGACAATGCAAAATGCCTACTATAATGCCTTTTCAACGCATTGGAAAACTTCAGAGAGGAAAGGATKAAAAACATGGCAAAGCTTCAGATATTTGCATACCAAATTATTCAATTTTTATCAGTAAATAAATTCACTTTCATCRTTTTAACTACAGGTATTTCCTTTGCTTTAATTTTTATATAGATCAATGAAACGGCTACCATAGCAGTTTCAGCCTGTGAAAGGAATTTTCTAGAGAGGTAAAAAGCAAGTGTCAGCATTTGTCTTCGGGCATTATTTTACTGCATTTGTCTGCCTATGAGACAATAGTTTTCAAGTAAATTTGATAACTGGGAGGTACTTCACAAGGCAGGAAAGAGAAGCCAAAAGGGAACTGGAAGTTCCAGACATCATTGCAAAATGGGAAAGCTTTTCTTTCAAAGGTAGCTGATAAGCAGAAACCATCCAAGACTAATTTTCCTCTGAGATTTAACAGAAAGAAACTGTCCAGTATTAGACATACTCACCATAAAAACAATCTCTTTTTTCTCTCTCTCTGTCTCTCTCTCTCTTCATTATCTAGTGAATCAGTAAGAATTTATTTCACTGGTTTTTCATACATCTACACTCTGTAAAAAAAAAATACATCCTTGCTGTGTAGTATCAGTATGGGTGACATAATTTGCCCTATGGTATTTACCCTGGTACAATAAATGCATTGTACTAAGTAAGACCCATGGAACAGTAGTCTACAGCCTAGAGAGAGGTGCCTTTTCCAATAATCATTAATTAGATATTCACTTTCTAAACCACTCAAAATCATATTTAAACTGGCAAAAAAGCCGTGCAGGTTTTGAATGTTTGAACCTGCTTGGGGGCATGGCTTAGTTGACTTGGCAGGACTGGATTAACTGTTGGACTCGATGATCTTAAAGGCTTTTTCCAACCATAATTATTTTATAATTAAATGATTCTACTTTGAAGACAAATATTCTGTAACAACTAAATGAACTTTTGATTGGCTAAGCACAAGTATTCATCATCTTCTGTACAGGAAAAGCCTTAAGGACTATTCATGATTCTGCATTTTGACAACACAATTATTAATTAGAAGCTTAAAGACAGAAGTGGATCCATGTTGAAGTGTGAATATGCTTGTGATTAAATGTTAGGATTTGTTGATTGGAAATGATTGACAGGTTACTTTGTTTTTCCAGGATGATTTATCAATAAGATTTAATTTGAGCTTTTGTTTCTTTTGTTGATTGGTTTTCTTTTTTWGTTTGTTTTTGAGAGGTCATGTTTTAGAATTATGACTTGGAATATTGTGAAAGAAAATAAGCCATAAACTAAAGCAAAATTAACTTTATTTGGGCTAACCTATTAAAATAGCTTTCTGTCTTTGTGACATTTCTAATATCTCCTCATTTTCAGTTTGACAAAAAAGATTATTTAACTAATGGGAGATATTTTTTGACTTCGGTGGCCGAGGATTTACTGCTTCTCTGGATGATATAGAGGAGTRTTTACTATATAAAAATTCCATTTGTCTCACTTGCTTGGACACTGTCAAKATGTTTCTTAAGTCAAACTTTTTAAAATCATTCTCAGGAAAACCCACACTCATTTAAAAATAGCATTTCTGGGTTGGTTAGTCAAACTGTCCATGTTTAACACTTGTGTGGTCAGTATGTTCTGTGCCTTTGGATTATAATGAAAAGACTTTGGGGATGTAAAAGTCTTGATTAGAACCCTCATTCAACATTAGATGGACTGGAGGTGTTCAAGGAAAGACTGGACATGTCACTTACTACCATGGCTTAGTTGTCTTGAAGGTGTTAGGTCTTAGATTAAACTCAATGATCATAGAGTTCTTCTCCAACCTAATTGATTCTGTGATTCTATGATTCAATTTAACTGGATCAAGAACTTTGGTATGTTTCTAATCACTTTCTGGGGTTTTTTGGGGATTTTTTGTTTGTTTTTTTTTTATTCTTAAGTATTTCCATTCCTTAAGGTAAACACAATACGTATCTAAGAAATACCATTTGCAGATAAGTAGTTTTCTGAATGCTTTATTTTTTCACCTTGATTACTAGCTTGTCATTTTGAGAGGGTAAGAAAAAAATTACCTAAAATAAAACTTCTGAATAGTAGATTCTTTATTTTTTTACATTCTTCTGTTTCCTTTTTTTTTTTTCCTAAATTTGTATCTGAAAAACTGGGGAATATCTGGGATACAAAAAAACACACATAAACCCTCACATTTTGGAGCAAGTATGACTGCAAGTGCCCTTCTTTGAAACCTTGTAAAGGATATAATTCAGAAGATGGGAGGGGGGGATCTATGAGAGGAAACTGAATTCAGACACAGCATGCTGTGTAACCAAACAAAAGAGTGTTGCCTTTCATTGTTTAATAATCCTAGTGGTAAAGTGGTACCCCTTTAGGATGTTGAAAAGTAGCACATGGTGGGGCRTATAATTAAGAGAAGCCTGAAAAATAATTATGCTAGTAAAGCTCAGCAAAATGAGAAACCAGGGTTGGAATTTTCAATATCATATTATGACATTAAGTACAAAATAGAAATGTGAAGCTAATCCATCTGTTGAAAATTGAAGAAAACTGCAGATACAGGCATTTTAACAAAAAAAAGGCTACTTTTACCTTCTACAGAATACTACCATTTCATATTCCATTTAAGTACAATAAAATTTTATCTATTAAGGGCTTAGTAAAATTTCAGAAGGATAACCTGAGAATATTAATTGATCTAAATGGAAACTGGCTCTTTCCCTCTGTTGAAATATTTATATTTTTCTCTGTAGTCATACAAATAAAATGTCACAATTACTCTGAAAACTGCAATACCAGCTTAAGCCAAGTATCTGAGCTATTAGAAGCTATTGTAAACTGAATTTTTCAGCATGAGCCTGTTCATGAGGGACAGCTCTAGGGTTGCCACAACAGCAGCTTTTTTGCTGCCACTCCAAAAGATTACAAGAGAATTTAATTAATACAGCATTTGGAAGACTGAAAAGATGTCTGTCCAAGATAATTCCCTAATTCTGGGACCTAGCTTGTGTTGCAGTGGGCTTTCCTCTGACTACGTGAGATGGATTTTAAAAGGACAACCAGAAGGTGTTTTGAGCTTCATCCTTGTTTCTGCCACTCCATTCTAGGTACAAGGGTTATGAAAGTAACAACTCTTAAGTCATGTTTTTCTGGCAGTTCTTGGGTCTTTAACCCTTCTTTGAAACAGGACAGCAATGCAGTTGCATATCCTAAAGGTGTCTACTGGTGTTACCAGGTTTCCTAGAGTATTCCAGGTGTTGGCATGAGGTTGGCAGTTTCACAACTGAGTGGGTGATTCTAAATCTGTTTGAGTGCAGCTGGACATGAGTCAGGATATTCTAAGGTGCCATTTGGACACAAGGTGCATATACTTAGGCAACCGATGCACTCATAAGATTTTCGTGGTTCTGTCCATTCTTCCATAAAATAAATGTCCAAGAGAGASACATTAACTTTTATCTATACTAATATAATCATTTGAAAGGATGAAAAAGCATAAGATAGAACACAGATACAGAAGTCTATGAAAAATGAAAAAAAAATCCTCATGGAAGTAATATTTTCTGAGAATGATGTTGGTTCTCTCCACAAATGCATGATATTAAGCTTTGGTAACAGAGGAAAGCTTTGGGAAAATGATTCTTCTGTTGCTGAGATCAAATGATACTACCTGACATCTCTCTTAGATTAAAATAAACAAGAATTCTTTTCCTCAGAAAGATTTTGGTAGGGTTTTGGATGAAAAAGTTATCTCTTTAAACTTTAAAAAGCTTTGCCCCCTGGTGCCAGGAGAGATGTCATATCATTGGTATTTCACCATGAATTGTAGGGGTGTCTTGCACTCCTAATAGTCTGATTATATAATTTCAGAAGACACTGAAGAAAAAATTTCTAGTTGGAGGAAAAAATGGACTTTGATTTCACACCTCTATACAGGCTCCTCAGAAACTCCCATCCACTGAATGCTTTTAATTGTTTTAATTGTTTTCAATTACACACACAAGCAGTAAATATATTTGTTGGTGGCTGGTTTGTGTTATTACAAAATAATGCTAAGAAAATACAAATTATTGGCGCAGCACCTGAAGCAGAAAAAAGTAAAATAAAATGTCTTTTGCATCTAGACACCCATCTGATTGAAGATAATTTAAATTATAGTTTAAAATTTCATTTAAAATTTTGCTTAGTAAACAAAACCAGGGAAAAGATGGCCAGAGCACAAAATCACTTAGATCTCTACAAGTAAAAATGTCTGTCACTTATTGTAGGAAAGAAGTTGGCTGACCCTGCTGTTCATGTCTGACAACCTGACCCATAAACATTAGGAAGAAGCTACCTGCCAAGAATGCTCAATTTACATTGCCTGCCACAACTTTACAGCTGGAGCAGGAGATGCCTAAAAGCTTTTTTTTTTTTTTNTGGAGCAGGAGATGCCTAAAAGCTTTTTTTTTTTTTTTTTCTCTTTCCTTAATAGCAAGGCAAAAGTCTGCTTTCTCTTGAATCTGAAGTAGGACAGTGAGTCATTCTTGCTCTTTGTACTGTAAAGTTGGAGGCATTGCAGAGGGCACTGCTCTGTACTATAAAACCAAAGGGAGCGTTTCAGGTGTAATTCTCTCCAGTGCTGGTGTAAGTACTGCCACGGCAGTTACCGCATAATGCGCAGCACTGCTACACAAGTTGACCCCCTGGGAGCATTTAGTAAATTGTAAAGGACCGTGAAAGCACAAAATAAAGAAAGATGGACTTTTCTTCGGAACACACTGGTCTCATTTCTGCAGGTACTGTGAAGAGCAATAAGGAAGTTGAAAGTTGCCCAGCAGCAGCAACTACCTTTGCTTTACAAAAAAAGATGGCTCCATCCTTGTCATGGAAAACCACAAAGTGGCGCTTGCGGACAAATGCCTTCCACCAGCAGCTCCCAGGAAGGATGGAGAGCAGAGAGCAGGGTGACTTTAACACTGTGACTAATGAAGGCTATTGTGAAATCATACAGATTTTTTGACCTATCACTGAACAACAAAGAAAAAAAAGGGCCAGCCTCCATCCCTATGTTATCCTTTCCTASATTGATCTGAAATGCCCAGCAAGAGGAAACACCAACCAACCAAGAATGTGAATTTCTTCCCCCTAGGGAACTATCTACATGTCAAAATTAAGTTTTATAATGTTTTGACAAAACCCTAYAATCCAGCCAGCTGGTTAAATCCTATGAGGCATAAATTCAGAGGAGCTCAGCTCTGGTCCTTGTTCTGGCATTGACTTCCCCTGCATTGGGAATGCTGCATAGAATTAGAAGTCCTTTATCCAGATTTGAGTTAAAGATGTTAACTCTGTCCAAAAGACTCTGGAATTCACAGATGAAAGCTAATGTATTGGTCCTAAGTGTAACTTGTCAGTGGTCACTCACTAAAATGGCCCGCTCGCTGTAGCACTGTGTCATTACCTTTTGTGCCCAGTTCCTCTGAGAGTGATGTTGTAATGTTGRGGTCTAATTGAGGTTTTCTGACATGGTACTGCCCTCTCTGGGAATGCCATATATCAGAGGAACAACATGAAAAAGCCTTAAGTRATATCCTCAGGCCTGCCAGTTTGAGTGAGTTGCTTCAGTTTGTATCTTGTAGAGTCTTACTATTAAGAATGCACTGGGACAGACAATTACCTGCAGGATAGGAAAAAAAATAATTTTATCAGGGACTTTTTTTCTTCAAAACTTTGGAAGGATAATGGATAGGAAAATGGATGCCCATAAAAAAGCAAAACTGACCTTTTCAGATATTAACTATAATTTGGTTTGGATTCTCTTTGAATCTGGGGTGCAGGTGTGATTTTTTTTCCTGCTGCTTTTCCATAGTAGCTCTAAAAATCTAAAAGTCAAGGCCTTTCACAAAACAAATTCCTTGAAAATGTGGCCTTTTTTAAGTTATTTGTATTTATTTATTCTTAGAGCAACAGCCATGTAAGACCACTTTAAAGGCAAACAGCGGGAGCAAGTCYAGACAGCAAATGTAGCACACCAAGCCTTTTCTTATAAATCCTTTCTACCCACCTCTCTCTGTCCCCCTCCCCACTGCAAATAAAGGACTGAAGAAAGRAAGAAAAAGCTTACACAGCATCATTTCCATCCCTGGCTTTAGCTAGTCAAATTTTCCTAGCTTTAGGTGCTATGCATTATTGAAGAATGTCCAGCACTCTCAAGTAAATATGTGCCACTCAAATAAATAACTACTCACTATGCTCCTCTTTACTCTTGGGCAGTGTTTATAATAACCAACATACAGCTCAGTTTTCATTTTTCATCCTTTGTTTCATTTTTCAGGGAACAAATCTTTTAGCAAGTATGTCAGATATACAGGGGCCAATCAGAATAAATTAACAGATTGTATTAACTGTTGAATCAGTACAGCAGTATTGTGACAAAGAAATATTCAAATATTGTCTGCTGTCAGCCATTTAAGTCCAAGCATAAGCTAAAGGTCTGCGCAACAGCTGGTACTATGAGACTTTGGATGTCTAACCTCAGGTATCTGGCTTAAAATATTGGCTTTGCATTGCATAAAAGTATAATTAGGTATTATCTAGGAGTTAATAAACCAGTATAAATTAATTTAGTAACATCTTCCTTTTATTGCATCTTGACACAAGGAATCTACAACAATATTTAGTAAATTGTAACTTGAGCAATTCTCACTTAACTTCATGATTTCTCTCATAGATTCTTCTTCCCTAAGTTGTCCCACTAATCATTTTACTGCTTATAAGTGAGGATAGTTACAATGGACCGAACAGCATCTGAAATTGTAAAACAAAGCTTTTGGCGGTGATGTATAATTGTTCTTCCTTTTTGTGGCTACCTGACAAAGGTCAGGCATTTATAATTTCCTTGATTTGTGGTTCATTTAATTGATACTTGTATRGTTTTGGTGTATGGCTACTATTGTGATCTACTGGCAAGATTTAATTGTTTCAAGGTTATGTAGCAGAACCTTTCTAATCATGTGAGTTGAATATTCCTAATTTATTTGGAGTTTGGTGTTTTAGCAACTTCCATGGACTCCATAAAAGAAATTTAAGGCAAAGTTCTCTATATTTCATCATATGGTGAAATGGTATCTAGTGTATCTGCAGAGGAGACTAAAAAAATACATATTATTTAAAAATAATTTTTAACRTATTCCAGTTTTGTTTAAGGGAAAAAAATCACTCATTTTTTAGTATTAAAATGCCCATGAAATTTCTGTGTATACTTATACAAGGGGAGAAAGTAGGCAGGACTATTTGTACTGGGCATTCAGATGTATTAAACAATAACAGCAAAGCTTTCTTGATTTCATCTGCTTTCAAGTCTATAATGCCCCTTGAATATCTGTGAACACCTTGTGTTTGTATTAGCTGGGAGCTGTAAAAGACATTAATCAAGAGTTATTCCTGTAGACAGTGTATATCAGTTATAYATTGCCAATTATGGCAGTTGCAGTGCTAGAATTGTCTATACCTTCAAATAGCTTAACTGACACATTCACTGTCTTAGGTTACACACGACAATCACTATCTTGATTTGTACATTTGGCTTARAGCAATCATCCTTTAATGTGCAGGATTCAGGATAATTTCTCTTCTGAACCCAAGAGTTTCAAATGTTCAGTTCTGCTCCACAAGGACAATGTGCTAAACAGGTCTGTAGGCTATTTTGGATAAATATATTTTACAGTTATGAAGGTTTCTCTTGTAAGATATTTTGCAGGAAATAAAACTGTTTAGAAATTAATTAGGCAGCTCTATTTAATGAATGTTCATTGGTGGCTGTTAAATACACTAGCATGGGCACAACTTCTGCCTTGAAAAAAGAAAAAATGTATATGAGTGAGAGAAGCCTTAGGCTTCTTATTTTTGCAAGGTAGAAAGTTTTGTCAGTCCATATTTCAACGTTTTCTTACAGTTGAAGAAAACGTTACTTCCACCTCTAAGTAACCTCTGTTAACCATTGTTAGACACAATACTGAGTGACCTTTGGTCTGTTCCAGCATAGGTCCCATTATGCATTTAATGACACATCTCTGCACTCTTTGATACCACAGGACCCARCTTCAATCTCAGAGAGGGCAGACTGGAAATTGGGAATGAAACGCCTTGGAGCATGAGGGAGGCTACTTCCTCAGGGCCCCCTGCCTCTGTCTTACAGAAGCTGGAACTTGTACCATGCATGAAGCAAAGCTACAAAGGTTACCTCCTGATGAGGTCATTGAAAAGCTGATTTCTATTTTTGTCCCTGATACTGCTGCAGAATTTTTGCCTGATGCTAGGCAAGCTGCTTAAAATGCATTTTTTACAGTGCTGACTAATGRCCTTTCCCATTTCTGTAAGACCTGCTTTTGATACTTGGTGGTAGGATCTCCCCAAATGGCAAACCAACTGGTGTTGATGGGCTGATGTGGAGGCTGCAGCCTTTGGGAGGTGAGATCCAAGAAGGGTAAGCAGGCAGAGCAATCAAGTCAGAGTCACCCCAGACAGTGAGTTCCCCAAATCAGTGGTTCTCAATCTTGGTGCTTTAGCTACCTAGTGTAAAATGAGAATAATATTGCAGTCATACTTTATAGGCAGTTGTAAAACTAAAGGCATTGCCATTCATGAAATATAGTCATGGGCACCACAGAGAAGTCTAAACAAATGCTTCAAAGGAGAGTGTGAATAATGCAGTGCAAACAAGACCTAAGGCCATACTTTACAGAATAAGAAGAGAAAAAAATTTGAGCACCTCATTACTTTCCTGAATGTAATCCATCTTTTTACAGCGGAAAAGTGGGGTCGTGTGTAAGGATTGGCCAAGTAATAAAAACACAACACTGAATTAACACTGCAGAGGTGACTTTTTCTGCATGTCTGTCACTTGCCTTTATTTTCTGGCTCTGGGGGTGTTTTTAAAATGGCATAGGTGGGAAATATGCATACAAGATAATGTGAAAATGAAGTTAACTGTGCTCTCAATTATAATCCTCAAAAACTTAAGAAAAATTGTGACCTTACTTTTTTTTTCTTGYTAATTCTATCTAAAGACAAGATAATTTTTTTTAAATTAAGGGTCAAGCTCCTAACAGTCGATTTTAGCAATAACAGATTCTATGGTGGCTGCAGGAGTTGGTAAAATCCCAGAGTCATCTGGTATCACCAGCCATCTGCCAAACTCTTTTGATGGGTGCACTCCATTAGTTTCAGAGCCACTAATAAAGGAGAATCTTCTCCTTACATTTTCTACAGATTTCTTTATGTTTTCTAGAGAAGCCCTTCTGTAGCCTCAGAATGTACTTTGAAAGAGAAATTGGGACACCCATAGCGAAACAATCATGCCTTTTCATCCAACGGATGGTGCCATACAAAAATGGATGCTTTGGGCAAATGAATCAAAAACAGGGAAAAATACCTCAGAGGGAAAGGTGTGATGTAGCTTGTACATGGCATTTAGGATAAATTTCTCAGTTATGTCATCTTAATGGAAATATTTTTAATCTTTTTTTCCAAATTTCCAAATTAAATTGTGTGAACACTATTTCTGATTTTTTTATGTGTCTAGCACATATTCAGACCCACAAGATTCTGTATTGTCCTGAAATAGTGAATTGGGAGAGTGAGAAATAGGTTTTGCATCTTGGAATTTGKTTTTTTTTAATTTTACTGGACTTTTGATCAAGTGTGAGCTAACAGGTTTTGAGAGATAAACCACTGAATTTCCCTCATGTATCACATTGTGTTGTTTATCTATAAAATGAGAGTAGAAAAGTCAGATGCCTACTGAAAAAAATCAAAAGCAAGAAATAAAAATCATTGAATAGTCATCAACCATGTATTTTCTCTGGTTTTCATTATGAAAACATCTAGTTCCATCTAAATTTTGAGGATGATCCTAGCCTTTGCTTCAGTCTTTTTTTCTTTTAATCTTCATGCTTTTTGAGTCCTGATCCCTGCAAAACCTTCCTAATATTTTAAAACAGAAATGAACAATCCTTTTTATTTTTTATCCTTTGGGAGAGAAAGATTGATTCTTTTTGGAGCTAAGGGGTAGGGGTTATTAGATTTACATGTGTGAAGAATTGATGGAAGAAAGCTCAGCTGAAAGAAATGAATTTTGTATTTAGTGTCAGCTGAAAGAAATGAATTTTGTATTTAGTGCTGAAAGCAATAAAAGGTCATTTCTCAGCCAAGCACCTGTGCAAATTCTGTGATCCATATTCACAAACCTCTTCCTGCAGCACAGCAAATTTATTTGTTCTAGTGAGAAAACATTATTGCTGGGATCTTGCAGTCACTGTGAGAACTGATGTCTGGGAAATAGATCTGATCTCACAAAGCCCTCCAAAGACCAGCAGATTTGCCTTAAACTGGGAACAGACTGAATTCCAGATGCTGGAACTACATCTTCATGGAAGCAGTATGAGATAAAGTAACTGATGCTGATTAAAAATACACATTGGTTTCTTTCTAATGTTTATTGTCTATGGCCTTTTTTTTTTGTGCATGCTTTATTTCTTCTGAGCTTGAAATTTGACAAGTTCTTAAGAGAGAAGTTTATACTGAGAAATTGCATCTCTTTTTTGGCTATAAACAGAAAAGGAAGAATCATTGCCTTATGTAGATTTCTTATCTAATCCATTCATATCACAGTTAGTGGTACTGGATAGAAATTAAGTAGCTGGAAGAACAAAGTCCTTGGGTCTCAGCTGTGGATTGCATCAGTCCAAGGAAAAACTKGCTGCACTTTATCACATTAAGGAGGGTTGCAAGGCAGACTATATAAATATAACTTAAGGGTTTTTGGCTACAGTGAGCTACTGATTTACCCTGGCTCTCGACAATGAAATATATTAAGGTTCTTTTAAGGTACAGAGGTATAGTTCAAATGAAAAAAAGCCAGTGTACAGTGCATCAAGGTSCCAAATTTGAGGAACCTACACAAACATATATTGAGACTTGTATTGCACAGTGTTGTCCAGACTTTCAGAAATAGCTGCATATGGACATGCACAGCATCCATATCCTTTATCTCTCTTTAGCTGGCCATGGTGCTAAACATGCAGGAACAAACAAGCAAGAGTAATAAACAGTCTGGTAAAACTATTATGGCAGAATGCTTTTGCCTGATACAAGTTCTAAGAAGAAATTGCAAATTACAGTTAGGTAGGTAGGCAAGTAGATGGCTAGTTATTGAAATAATATRTGCTACTGCCTGAAAAAAAAGCTTCAGAATCTAATGTCATTAAGTACACAGAAAAAGTGTCAGTTCTCTTGGTAAGGAAGGTTATGCTTGAGAAATTTCCCCTGTGTATATTCATAACAGTGTTGGTACTTTACAAAAAGTCTGTTGAAGTGATGGAGAGTAATGCCGGTATGAATTCACCTCCCACGTTTTAGAGTCTCACAAATATCTTATTGGAAATTCACATTTACAATACACACACATTCCCTGTTTCTCAGAGACAGACAACTACCTTTTGTCCAGTTCTGGGACACTCAGTTTGGGAAGGATGTTGAGATGCTTGAGTGCGTCCAGAGGAAGCAACGAGGCTGGTGAGRGGCTTGGAACACAAGCTCTGTGAGGAATGACTGAGGGAGCTGGGGGTGTTTAGCCTGGAGAAAAGGAGGCTCAGGGGAGATCTTATCATTCTCTACAAMTTCCTGAAAGGTGGGTGTAGTCAGGAGGGGATTGGTCTCTTTCTCCAGGAAGCAATTGACAAAACCAGAGGACACAGTCTTAAGCTGTGCCAAAGGAAATATAGGTTGGATATTAGGAAAATATTTTATATGGAAAGAGTGATAAAGTTCTGGAATAGTCTGCCCAGGGAGGTGGTGGAKTCGCCATCCCTGCATGTGTTTAAAAAAAAGACTGGATGTGGCACTCGGTGCCATGGTTTAGTTGAGGTGTTAGGGCATGGGTTGGACTCTATGATCTTGAAGGTCCCTTCCAGCCTAGTGATTCTGTGATTCTGTGAATCTGTCATTGACTGACAGAGAGCTTGAGCTCCCCACTTTTATTCTTCTGACATTCAAGAGCAAAATTAGTGGGATAAATATTCTCCATTGTCTCATAATTATTCCCCTGATTGCTTTTTTTGGTTTTGGGGGTTTTGTTTACTTTGATTTGTTCAAGGTTTGCTTGTGTGCGTGTGTGAGAGAGAGAGTCAAAAGATTAATTTTTYTAACTGCCTTTAGAATCCTAATTAAACTAGAATTCTGCTCTTCTCTTGTACATCAACATCAGTAATAAATATTCTTCAACTGGAATTCATCTGTCAAGTTTGGTGGCGATATATGAACCAGAGTGAAATCCCATGTAGTCTTTGAGAACTGTCTTTGCTTCACAGTGCTAATATGCAAAACCTTTGTTTTATTCAGTAAATTAAGCAGATATACATCATGTACCTATGGGGAAAAATCTACTGGGTAYGAATACGGGGGTTTTATAAACATTTTTCAAGCTGTAACTGTACTTTAAAGCTTTGAAAGTGGTGACACAGCTAGTTTGACAKCATCACCACTTTAAACCTTTTAACATCACTGCAGGGTATATTAACACACCTAGCTTTGCCATAACGGAGAGGATCACACTCAAACCCTGAAGTAATATAGTAAGTGCTTCAACAAACATCGTCAGCAGCTAACCACCAACCCACCCCCTGCCTGGGGTAAGCGTTTCTTGCCAGTGAATTTCACTTATCTTCTTCTTAAGAAAGCAATTGATTATGAAAGAAGGGGAGTTTTATGTACTAATGGTGCTCTTGAAACTATATTTAGAGTACAAATTTGGTTTTTTGATGATGTAACATACATAACCCCCCCAATTACTCTTACTATTCAGAAGCATACTRTGATTCAGCATATTTTGTCGTAACACTAATATGTAATATGACATGCTTTAGCTTAGTATTTTTAGCCTTAGATTTTCTAGATTGGTTCTTCAGAGGGAAGAGTTGACATTTTCTCCTGCCTAGCATAAGCAGATGTTCATATGTGTACATATGTATGGTACATATATTTCAATTTGCTTTGTAAAAAATGAGCCTTGCATGCATTTGTGACTTAATTATGATKTGAATGTAATAGTTCTCTGGAAAATGTCGCTCCACTCAACTTATTTTCAAGAATTCATCTAAAGACACAAGCCATTTAAATTTCTGTCCAGTAAATGTCTGCTTCATACTTTTATATGGATGAGACTCTAGGATTCACCTTAATAAGCTTTGCAAAAATGTGTTTTCATAAAAATAAAATTTAGAAATTCCTGGCAAAATAGTGTGAATTTTATTTCACTGAATCTCCATGTGTGCTTAAAATCATAGGATCTGTTTACAGGGTGCCAAGAATATATATTTTGGAATCAGTCCTATTACTAGAACTTAAGCACTGCTGATGAAATAAGAACTGGGCATATGGTGATTATGCAGAGCTGTAGTGAAAACCAACGAGTAAAACATTTTTGTGCTGTTACCACTAAAACTCATCACGACACTAAAAACAGCAAGAGCCATCACCCCTTTAGGTTAATGTATCATAGGAAATAAATAATACTAACCAAAGTCTTAGTAGTTTCTTACAGTGAAACATTGGATGTTGGTAGGCACCAACAATATCATTATTTTCTTTACTGAATCTGAGAGAAAAACTGGAAGGATTCCTAAAGACTTCTAGCTCCAACAATTATGTCCAAGAAATATAGTAATGAGTTGTATCTAATTATTTTTCCAGCTTATTCTAGACTGCTTCTCTATTCAGAAATGGTGTTGTGCAACATTCTCAGGCAATTTATTCTGTTTTCCATTCTTCACTGTGAAAATTTATGTGATTACTCATATATATTTTAGACAAATATAAATATAAGTATAAGTATAAATATAAATATAAATATAAATATAAATATAAATATAAATATAAATATAAATATAAATATAAATATAAATAATATAGATAATACATTTAAATTCCTTCCTTTGAATGAAGTCTGCTCCATTTTGTTCTGTGCCTGGTGGCATGAAGAAGAAGTTTGCCCCATCCTCCTCATCAGCAGAAAGTACCAGTGTTCTGTGTCTACAACTTCATGCTTTTCAACCCTGTCTCACAAGCCTGAAATTTTTACAATGCGACTTTGCTTAGAATATTGATCTTTATTTTTTCATGAATGAGTCTTTTTCTTTTTACTGGAAACCTGTGTTTTATAATTCTATAAATGGTCTTTCTTTCTAATACAGCCTCAATATGAGGTCAAGAAAAATTGAAAAATTTTCAAYTTTTTGTAAAAAAATTCTTTGAAATTATATCTCCATAAGTAATCTTTAGTTTAGAAGACTTTATAAACTTGAAGTGCAGTACATATGTTGTTGCCATAACAGACCACATTAAGTACACAGCACATTCTTCACTGTTTGTTGGACAATATTTAGACTTCTCTGGGCATTTCTGGAGTCATGTTTTATTTTGTGTATCTAAAAACAATTCTCTAATGACTGAGGGACTCATGCATCTTAAACCCTTGTACAACTCTATGGTGTATATATGTTACTAAGATACAAAAATATACGTATGTTTAATACACATTTATGGACATATAACATAGAGGTTGTAATAATAAGCACTTATTCTGTGCGAAGGAGCTATCTATGATCCTGGGAAAAAATGCTGTGTAGAGAAGTATGGGCATGACTTAGTAAGAGGGATGGAGAAGGATAGGTGGGTAGGACAGTAATAATAATTCTGTGGTTATTGTGTTAAGATTTAATCAGACTAACAATATAATTCTTGGGTATGTTCCTTTTGCCTGTAGAAGATTTTGAGTCTAATTAACCAGTAAAAATAAAACACCCTCTGTAACTCGCTGCAATAAATTGATAATAAAATACATATAAAGCTAGGTATTTCCAACTTGTAAGTGGCTTCCAAATACACTTCTCACCAAAATTTTTATATTCATCTTTCAATTGTCAATGAAAAGCAAGGAACACTTATTTGTTACTTAAAGCAAGGTAGTGAAAGTAAGCAAAAAAGTCTTTTGCCTGTGAAAAGTTTTTCACTCAAAGATCTGAGCCACTCTTTCAGAAGCACAAAATTGAAATTTAAAGATCAAATCACTGCAAGAATGCAAAGTCTTTTCTGTTCTTGTATATAAAGTATTTTATTTCATGGTTCATTATAAATCAAGGCTGTGCCCACACTTTCTAATTGCAGTGTTCTCTTGTTGGTCCTGTTTGGAAAGGATGCTGATTGCTTTAGAGCATACAGGATCCAGATTAATTTATTTCTTGAAGGGAGAGCTGAGTAGAATTATCAATTATCTTTTTGTAAATATTTGGTACAGTACACCTTTACTTTTAACTTCAAAATTGCTGTTTGTTATTTATCTTTGAGGTTTGGAAGCCTCCCTTACTGAAGTAAAAATGTGAGAGATGAGCAGTGTCACACTCAATTGAACGATAATTTTTTGTGTGTTTTGTGAATGGGGAAACTATAAGACTGCTTCTTAGTTCTGCTGGGAGGCTGGAAAAGGGGAAATAAAATGTCAGACTGGGTGACTGTTTTCCTTTTCTCTTGCGTTATGTTGTACATTAGAGCATTCCTTTTTCTAGTAAATATTCCCATAGCATTACAGCAAACAATCATATTTTGATTACAACATCTGATGATTTAAGTTTTTGAGACATGCTCTTGTAAGAATTAAACAATTGCAGGAAAGTTTGACAGAAAAGGCTGTCAGGAACATGGAAAATAGCAATCTTCCCAGGTTTATTTTTATGGGTACATGGTCTCCAAAGACTCTGATGGTATATATGGCAGATAAGGGCTCACTGTGGTTAATTTTTGGTGCTAGTGATCAAAATACTGAACCAGTGTGATTACTTCAATCCCTGCAACGTGGTATTAGCTACTTCAAGGCTATACTCTTTTTGTTATGCTGAGTGTACGCTGAAGTAAAAGCTTCTGACACAATGTARAAACAAAAGCTGTGCTAACTTTCATGTACTAAACACAATGAAATTCATCTCTAACTTCAGAAGACCTCAGTGTAAATGTTCTGTCAAAGATACAAATTGAAAATCCTTTTATAATCACTAGAAACAGAATATAATTTAAATATTTGCTTTAAGATGAATTATCTCTTTTACTCCCTTGATCATGGACTGATTTTCATTGCTTCCAAAGGAAGCTTAAGGTGGGTAGTTGAGATATAGATTTCTGGTTGAATATTTCTACATTAATCAGATAGCCCATTACATTCAAAATATTGTATTGGCAGAACAGAAATGTACCTTACATGCAAAGCTAAAAATTTATCTCTAGTGTCAATGCAATCTAAAAAGTCTGATTAAATAAATGTTAGTACAAATCTAATTAGTTTATGAAAAAAAGAGAGAAAGAAAATAAACTATTACAGAAAAAGATTTAACAAAAATAAATAAGTACAATACAAGTCAAAAATTTATATGCACTTTTTCATTTCATGTACCTATTTAATTTCTCTGCTCTTACAGTCATCCATCCAAAACCCTTTGAATCCTAAGGTAAGCAACTTCTGTCTGACTGGAGATGGAAGGGGGATTTATTTAAAAGATCTGACAGTGTTCCAAACTGTTTACCAGGAAGACAGTGATGATGTTCATTATATTTTTCCTCAGAAAAAGAAGTGAAATCAATGACAATGGTGTCCTTTTCCTCAGTATAGGGTCTACATGGGACTAAATGGTAACATACTTTACACCCTTGCCCTCCTTGGTCAGCAAGTCCCTGTCACACTGAAATTTCCTGTATACAGTGTGGGTTAGATACGTTCAGTATTTGTTTGCTGTTCTTTTTGTTATCCTTAGATTTGTTTTACCCAGCTCTCATGGTTGCATTTCTTTGCCTGACCTTGGTTGAGCTGTTTTTTACTCTGAAGTCTTCAATGCCAACCTCTCCTCATCCCATGCCTGCTCTCTCCTGCATTCTATCCCTTGTCCTCTGCTTCAACAGCTCTGCTTTTGTACGAGGTCTGTGTTTCTCTACATTGCATCATTATGCTGCAGTCTTGAATAATCTAGTTTACCCAGAATAGCTGTTTATTACTACTGTGTATATTGAAAAATATGGTTATACCATAGAAAAGTAAAAACTAAAATTACATATATATCTATCTGGTCATTGGAGAAATTTCTGTTGCAGCTAAATATGCTAAAATAAAGCTCCAGGAAAAAAACCCAAAGTTTGGACATGCCTGAGGGATTTCATCCCTGAGGACTTGGAGCATCAGTGGCCAGCTCAAAGACATGGCATAACTTCTTTGCTTGGCTATAGCATGCAAGACTTCCCAGAATACTTGTGGAGGCAATAGTAGGAGGACCACAATCATTAGAAGAAGGACATTTTTTCTATGTAAGCCACTAGGATTTGTGACATTTAGAGTAATGAGGATGTCAAGATTCTATCTGGGATTTCAGAAATGGATTTTCCTGCTGTATAAAGAGTATGAGTAGTTTGCAATGAGATGTTAGACTATGAGAAACTGATGGTTAGTTCTATTTCCTTCTCTAGTTGCTGAGATTCACTTTGCACAGATTGAACAGCATTAGCTACATTAAGCCATCCTACTCTGCAAAAAAGACACCATGACTATTGCCAATAGCTTCAATATGAAAGAATATAGAACACGAACCTGTAAAGGTGTGATGAAAAGATGTGGGAAATGTGGGGGCCAAATTGATAAATTTCAATACAAGTCTAGTTGAAATCTTGAAAAGTTCTTTAGCTAGTTTAAGCATGGATAATTACTGGGTGATCTTCAGAAAGGATTCATGAAAAAGGGGGAAAATGAGATTTTTTTTTTTCAAGAACCCATTCCAACTAGATTGATTCAATGAGATTGATTCAGAGGAGATTTCTGTTGAGTTCTGGGGTTTTTTTTGTTTTTTTGGTTTTTTTTTCCTGAAAATATGTGTGAGCAGGATTTTGTGGAAAAAGGAGTCCCAAATGACTGC
This sequence comes from Cardinalis cardinalis, assembly GCA_014549065.1. Classification (NCBI taxonomy): domain Eukaryota; kingdom Metazoa; phylum Chordata; class Aves; order Passeriformes; family Cardinalidae; genus Cardinalis; species Cardinalis cardinalis. The sequence goes on from JACDOX010000007.1 coordinate 13,092,534, forward strand.
AGAAGGGACAGAGTTAGAGAGGACATTTATGGATGAAGAGAGGGTGTAGTAAGACGATAGCAAAAACCATTAAACTACTGCAGTGTGAGCTATCATTAAAAGGACACAAGATCCTTTTAGCATGTTCCTGACCTGCTCAGCAAGGATATTGCACAGCAAGAGGTAGTGCATTACAGCCAGCAGCTGAAGGAGGCTGACATCCAGCAGCTGCTGCAGGATGCTGGCAGCTGTGGGTGGGTCTAGTGATCCATTGGAACAATGTAAAATTCAGAGAATGTTTGTCAAAATTTGGTTCATAACCAATTAAAAAAAAATCCCCATTGTGACACACAATGGAAGGCTTTAGGAAATTATTAAAAATATTAAAATTGGGAAGATTGGTCTTTATGCCATGGTAAATCAGATGCCAGGTAGTGTATTTTGATTTTACGGAAAGAAGGCGACATGGAGCTTGAGCTACCATGCTGGTCAATCCTCTCATGTCTTCAAGGTGGTTTTTAGTGCTTTTCTAAAAATCTTGATGTATATGTGGAGGAATAATTACTAGAAACAGGTACAATTTAGAAATGTGTAGGGGTAAAAAACGAAGCACAGAATTAGAGTGATGCTACTACCAATCACCTATGTAAGCAATTATAATGCAAAAAGCATCTGAAGCAATTTAAAACCTTCAATTGAAGTTCTTATCTACTGTCCAGTTAGAACAACTAGAGTAACATAAATGGGTTTCATTGCCACATTTGGTATGAGTTTTACCCCAAATGAAATCCAATTTGAGTCAGAAAGAGGTGATGTCCTTTTTAAAACATGATGGATTTTTCTTTGGTATTTTTTTAATCATCCTTGTTAATATTCATAAAATAAGTAAATAAATTATTAAACTGTACTTGTTAATAAAACAGAAGATGGCATAATTCTTGGCTATTAACTCTACAGAATATAAAGGTAATTTTACCAATTATCTTCCCCATTTTCATTAGATTTTCATATGTTATTATGAAGAATGTACAATACTTACCAATTTTCTTTAAGACAGTTTTYCTAAAAAAACCAAATTTATTCAATCCTTTTGAAAATGTTTACATATGAAAACTGTCAAATTTACAAGTAAATAATTGTCCTGCATATTTCTTACATTAAAATTTAAGTTAAGGGAAATGAACATATACAGGATTAATGAATTTAATGTTAAATCTCACTGCAATGGCAATGCATTGGATCAGTTACTGTTAAATCTGTGAACAGACATTATGTTAATGAAATCATTAGAGCTCTGTTCTTTGAAATGTTACTTGAAAAGCTGTTCCACAAAGCTCTTCACATTGCGAGAATAAGACGAAGACTGAAAGGATTCGCCCTCAGACCATAAGGGACTGTGAAGGAGATAGYGCAAGAGGCAGATATCATAATTCTGTTTACTTCTGAAAGTCTAGGTTCAGAGTGGCATTAAGTGACCAGCAAAAACATTTGGGMTGGTTTCATCACAAAGTCCAAATGAAAGATAAATATATTTTCAAATTGGGGATTTTTTAAAATTTTATTTTATACCAACCAGTGTTTGGTTCCCTTCCAAAATAACCTGGTGCTAATACTTTCCATTCTGTCATCTAATTTATTCCATTTACTTTAAGAGTTTAATTATTATTTTTAAAAACTGTGTAGCTATGATTACAATATTGAGCATATACTCCAACTTGCCACCTTTGTGTACAAAAGTCATGACTGCCTGTCTTTAGAAATGCAAAAAAGTTCTACTCAGAAATGTGTGCTCAGTTTTGACATTTTGCCTCTACATTTCTAAATATTTGACTGTCATGCTCAATTCCTTCATTGGCAGTAGGACTAAAAAGCCTGATTTTGCAGTCAGACACACAAGCAGAACTCTTTCCCATTAAAGTAAAGCAAAAATAATCTTGAGATTTCAAAACTGAACAAGTTACTTGATATTTTCAGTGTTTCCTTCTCATTTGTTCACCAGCTTATGGAACATACCTTTCGTTGTTTATTATACATAACTCTTAAACAGCTTCTTCTTGCTGGCTGTTCAAAATCAGCCAAGCACCTTCTTCAGCAAGAACTGTTCTGTTGAAGGCTCAGAGAAGACATTGTGATATATACTGTGGTTGCACTGGATGTACCATGGATAAGACTTGATTATTTCCCTTGAACTGAAAAAATGCACATAACATAAGGATATATGGTAGTAGTGTGTAGTTTTTAATGTAATTGAGGTGTTTGAAGTTTGTTATTGAAGGAAAGCTGCAAAAATCTGCACAAAAGACTTGTTTTACAGCTGTATCATTTTTCCACCCCACTCCAAGTTGTTTCTGAAAACAGGGAGGCAGGAATCATGAAAGGTTGTTGTGAGACAATTTGTTCTCTTGAAAGTCTGGAAGCAGTTCTTTATTACTTTGTAGAGCCACAGTATCAGAATTGTTTTCTTAATGATTCTTACAGCATGGACAATCWGATCTTTGTCCATTATAGAGTCAATAAACCAGTTCCATTCTATAACTTATCTTGACTTTCACTAGGTGAAATTGAAGTTCAATCGACCATTAAGATTTTTGATGGAATCTGTTTTACTAATCTTACTCAAACAGAATTTAGAGACCAAACAAATGTAAATATATGTTTATTAACTAAAGTACGGGAATGTTAGTATTCCAGTCTTTCTTAGGTGCTCCTTCAGTTTTCCTCCACCAGTATCTGAAATGTAGGGGACTTATACACATCTGCCATACTCCTTCATTTTGGTTTCTCCAAAGCCAGAGGGAATATGTAGCATTGCAAAGGAGCCTGCATTGTGAGTTATGYCCAGTCTGTCCTTACTCTTTTTTATGCTACATAGCAGGGTCTGCCCACTGTGTGAGTATACTGTGTCTTATGATTTTGAGGACATGAAGTTGTCATCCAACAAGGCAAACCAGGAGGAACTTCAGCCTTGTAGAGGGAATGTATGACTACATCTAAAAACATATCCGCATTTCTTCCTAGGTTGTTGTTTGTCACAGCTTTTTTTTGTTTTCAGTAAGCATCCTAATATCCTATTGAAGTTAGTGAGGTCTACACTTCCTTCACAGTTATGTAAAATAGGACCCACATTTACCAGCTCATATGAGGATTTAAGAGATCAACTTTTTGCAATCAGGCATATTTTTTTATAGGTGGAAATGTGCAGGCTGAAAGTGTAGCAGCAATATAAAATGCTATGTGCAGATAAGCAGGCCAAACTGTGATTCTTATGAGATTCAACAGCCTCAACTGTGCAGTTTCTTCACTCACTCTGGATGTTACAGGTGAATAGCCAATGGCAAAACCTGACCCAGTAGCTCACCCTTTCTGTAAGATCCATATCCATATTCTGAATATATGTGTGCTTGCCTTTCTCTTCCTAATGTCTCAATACAGTATTACATTACAGCTGGGTACTCACAGGAGCACAGGATAGTGTGATATTGGCAGCAGCACACTGTGCAGCCAGCACAGCCGTGGTGAGTCACGGCAACAGTCAATCAATACTGCAAATTACAGTGTTTAACATTGTAACCATGCTGTCACATACTCTTCTCTACTTCTGTCAATGCTTGTCTTATGCTCCCAAATGCATGAACTTTTCTCTACTACAAAATTCATAGAAACCAATGAAAAAAACATACTGGTATCATTTACTGGATACAAACTCAATAAAAATAAATCAGAAGTAATATACTTACCTTTTTTTTTTCTTYCCCTGAAGCCCTTCTGGCRTGGCACAAAAACTTCACGAGGAACAGAATTCTCTCAAATTTCTGTGTGTATTTAAACTGTGATATCCTCTTTTTCTCTGCAGTACTGGACTGGAAAACCATAACTTTGAGCATCTTCAACTGATATATTTTCAAAACAGAGCATAAAGTAGAGGACAGATAAGTGAAAAGCTGGCACAGTACAAAGCAGCTCTAAGCAGAGGCATGCTGCACATTGCTCTCAGAAAGATGCAATATATACTTCCTGTTAGTGTTTGTTATTGTATTTACAGAACCATGTCTAAATAATTATTTCACTTTCAGTACTGATTCGCTAGTGAATAGTCAGTTCTAGCACCTACAGCACTTCTGATGTTGATGAATCTACAGATATTCAACTTTTGGGAGTCCTTTACAGTAGTAAGGCCCAGTTTTCAAAATTATGAGTCTCCACCAGACACAGGATTAATCACAGCAGCATTTTATTGCTGAGGTGTTTAGGCACCTCAGTTTAATTGAGCCATGGGCCCACTTCTGATCCATGCAGAAACTTAAGCATGACTGTATTAAAGGTGTTTTTTGATTAAATACATCTGATAAATTATTACCAGCAATTACCTGTTGAGTTCAATTGTGGAATTTATATTTGAGTGAAATTTAGATATGCTTTGTCCTCGGTTATTGCAATATGAGATATACTTTATGAGAATTGGACAGAGAAGTAGTAGTTTGACTCCCATTTCAGAGCAGCAGTTATTTTTCCAATAACTAAATTAACATATTGAAGGAGCCCTCAGTAAATACATGTCTTCTGGCGTGGCTCCTTAGGGTAAACTCCTGGTCTTGAAATAAGAAGCCCTGAGCTTAGCTTTTTTTTTTTTCCTTTTAGCAGTCACTATGATGATCATAAGTAAATTCCTCTTTCATTTAGTTTTAATGTCTATTAAGTATAGCTAATGATCTTCACTCCCTTCAGCAGAGTGGATTAATAAAGGTATGTGAGAAAGTCTACACTGTAGAGTTATATAATTTTATTATTTTGAAGGCATTAAATATTCAAAGACCAAAACCATCAGGTGCCAAAGAGTTAAATGGGGAGGAAAATAAATTCTTGCTTTTCTGGATCTTACCACAAAGCATCTGTATATTATCATGTCCTTTTGAAGTCAAAGGCAAAATTCTCATGGGCTGTAAGGGACTTAGGTTTTGTCTCATGGTTTCTGACATAACAGGAAAGTTCACATATCTGACCTAATACTGAAGTCTAAAGCCCTAGTGAAACTAAAGAAGCAGCCTGCAGCTACCCTTGTTTAAAGAAAAAAGTAGGGAAAGGGGAAGAGAAAGGACAAAATATGAACAACAAGCACGGGGATAGAGAGTGGCCCAAAGATCCTGCTCAGAAGGCTCAGGCTGTGCACAATACAGCTATAAATTGCTAAAAGATAGGCTTTCTTGTGAGTTGTCTTGTACTTGCCACTTCTTACTGAGCAGAAAATACCCTAAGGACAGCCTATCATCTGTTTAAGTGTTTTGTCTTTTCTGTACCTTGGAGTCAGAGTGGGAAATATACAGCAACAAAACAATCATTACAGATTCACTGTTATAACAATAATAATAGTTATAATAAAGAACTCCTGTGGAAAAGCTCTCTTTGGATGGCCTATTCACATTATGTACTGTAACCCTCTAAAGAAACTGCAAATATTGTAGTACTTTGCTCTATTGTCAATGAACTTTGTGTCTCAAAAAATTCCATGCCATAGGACAAGATTGTTAGCTGTAGGTTTGCTCTTTAATAAGACATCTTTTTCCTTTAATCTAAATTTCCAAATTCTGCTCAAAAAATGCTTCCAGGGCTGCAGGCCATATAGATGCATTGTTTCTATTTACATAGAAAAAAGATTAATACTTGGGTTGACATGTATAATGCAGCCCTTCCAGCAAAGCAGGGTTAGTACCTTTCCATCAGTCAATGGAAATAAAAGACACAAAGACCAAGCATCAACCAGAAATGTGACAGGGAGTGTGTTAGCATTCTCTTCTGGGCTACTGTCCAGGCCTTCAGGCAGCTCTTGTCTATATGGAAGAGCAGATGGGACCATAACCCCACATTTTGTCCCATACCAGGAAATGCACAAAAATTTTTCTGTTTAAGGAGAGTAAATGGGAAAAATAAAGTTATCACCCACATCTTGCTTATGGCAGGGGAGAAACTTGCAAATGTAGTATTTGCTGAGGCCATTTGAAAAATTTTGAGGAGTTGAAAATCCAAAGATATGAGGTCTCTTTCACCAGGCCAGCTACAGCACTGGTCTGCATTTGGTTTATTCTGATTTCTTGTGAGCTAGAGCTTAGAGAAGAGTCAATGGGCTATTTGTAAGGCGTCCATGAAGGATACCTGAGTGTCAGTATAGCTCAAATTAGCTGTTTCTAAAAGAATGATCTTYGTGTAGTTGGAACAGCTGTATTACTTGAAAGCTGAGTTAAAGCTATGTAGCACACTTTAAAATAATCAGGCCAAGCGACTTTGCACCACACACTCATGAGAGTATGTGGTTTACTGTAATTCAAAGAATCACAGTAAGAATTTCTAAATCATTTGGCAGGGTAGTGCACTGCAACTGTGCATAGCATGTAAAGTAGGAACACCTAAATGATATTCTTCTCCTACTGTGTGTTGCTGCCTATTAAGGAGTAGTTTTATAAAGAACAAGCATATAATTTCAGATAATTTCTGACTCCTGAGAGCATTACAGACCTTTTGACTAATGCAAGTGACCTTTTTCATTTGATCCACAAGTAGGCAGTTAATAAACAAGATAATACCTCAGGTCCTAGAGACTAGAAAGAAGATACTTTGTCAACATGTAGAATCCAAACTCATCCATGAGATGCTCAGACTTTTTCTTCATATCAACTAATTTATTCCTGGATAGAATAATTTGACCCTGAGAATAAAAATAAGATTGTCTAGAAGTYTATTTATTTTTGTTTGGTTGGTTTTGCTTTCATTCATTTCAAATATTTTAATCTTTCTTTCCAGCCCAGCTTTCCTTCACAGGTCATGCTCTTGTGCTGGCCAAAGAATAGTGTACAATTAACTTGATTTTATACGTGGTAGACAAAGTGGCTGAAAAATATCTGTTTTACTAATATCATTGTACTGACCTTTTTCACAGTAAGAATTAGTAGCCTGAGAGAAGCTAATGCCTAAGGATCTTTATTTAATACATGCTTTATTCTAAGTTTTGCTTAATCAGCAACAATTTAATGGTAACAGGGAAAAAAAATATAAAATATATCTGTATTATACAACAATTTACACAACTAAAGGTCCCAGTTTTGAGACTGGAGAGTAACTTTCCATTCTCTTTTTTAAGGATAGTTTCTAGTCAGCAATCAGGGATGATCAGAAGTGGGGAGTGGGATAGTCATAGTTGCCTTCTTTTCTACTACTGCCTCTTCTCTTGTCAAATTGCTCATCTTAGTACACCAGGTTCACTTAAATCTTGACCTTTTTTCACAGAAGAGAGAACATAGTTTTCTCAAGGTCAGTTTCCTGAAGTAGTAATTGGTTTTTATAACAATATGAACTTTTGTGTTTTTGCATCATAGACTAATCTGTAAGAGGTAATGGATGGAAGTTCCAAGAAACCCTGTTTCGCCATACAGTGATATAAATATGTTTGCACCTGTCCCAAAAATAGAATTTCAGCATATTATTTTTAAAGGTTTGACTTGAAGAGCAATTTAATAATGTTCTTTTGCTTAAGATATTTTTTTCAAAGGAAGAACATGGAGTAACTTAATCACATAGAAAATTTTTGTTTATCAAGTCTGTTGAAGGTTTTCTTTGGAGGTAGTGGTGGTGAAGATCCAGACATGTTCCTTGCTCTACTACAGATTCAAAAGAGATTGTACTGCAGTTTGGACTCTGCATTTTGGGTATGTGCTGCTCATTCTTGTGTTTAAATTGAAAAAACAATATACTTTCTTTCTCAAAATTGCCAGTGCTTACAAAGTGTTTTTAACTCTCTATCCACTATTAAGCACATGCATAATTCCTGCTTAAACCTACTTGAGTCAGTCTGCTGAGGTAAGCATGCCGTGCTGGGGAAGGATGGAAATGTGCAATGGTCAAAGTCAGGATAAGTACAAGTGATCAAGAGATTTGTGACAAAGAGATTTCAGTCTACCAATTTCTCTTTTTTCTCTTCCCAAGGAGCACTAGTTCAAGTAGCTAGAAGAATTTTTTCATCACTGTATCCTTTGAGTTACTCCCAATGGTATTAACCATTTGGCATCTCTTAACACAGTATGTCTTAAATGTGTTCTATCTCTGCAAACATTGAAGTCTGCAGAAGTTGATCCCATTTAATAGATTCTAATCTGATATTCAACTATTAATTTTGGAATTGTAAATGTACTTAAAAATAGTTCTCCTAAACTAATACTGAAAACAGTCTATTTGCGATTCAGGAGGGAGGCTCTGAAGCTTTGCTGTTACTCAAAAGCAATGCAATTCTATTGACCACTATCAATAATTCACAGGGTCAGGTCAGGAACTATGGTTGCAAAGGGCATTGAATTATGGATCTGTACTTTTCAAAARACAATAAAATTTTTGAAGCTGTTGGCCACATGACTCCAGAGAAGGATGTTTATTCAATTTTGCACAGGTGGTTAATGGGTGAAGGGCACAACTGTAATGCTAAACTTTCACAGAGCAGGAAAATTTTTAATGGCTCCCATTATCCACTCAAATTTTGATACCTTGAATTCTCAAGAGTAGGGTCATTCAGAAGAAAACAGAAAATTAGATGCCTCATGAAGCAAGAGTATGATAATATAAAGACAGAGGAGGGCTAATACTTATGAATGGTGATTACTGGAGTGGAAATTAAATAATGGAAAGAGCTATTCTTTCCTGTCATCTACCAAGGCCTTAACTGCACAGATGAGCATATCTGGAAAACAGTCACTTCTGGCAGGAACTTCTTGATATTAAATTATATGGAAAATTTTAGTCTTATAGATGAATTCTCAGAGACTCTATATAAAGAAAATCAGAATAAAATAAGAATTATTTCAAAATGTCTGTTGGAAAGACAGTATTTAGAAACAAGGTAGGAAAGCACATGGGCCCATGAGGGTCCAAAGGATAATGTGAAATCTGCAGTTAAATTCTCAGGAAACCAAAAGAAAAAAAAAATTGCATTTGAGAAAATATTCCATAGATATTTACCAAAACCTGTGAAGTTTTTGCAGGATAAGAAATAACTGAGGATAAAAATAACTGAGCTTGTGAGTTTGTGCTAGTGATTTTTTGGTACAGAGATAAAAAATTGTGGGTTTTTAATAAGCAGGTCTTTCCAGCAAGTCTCAGGAACTTTATAGCTACTAATGTATTTGTGGCATTGGTCTTAGGTATTGGTAAATTTGCTAATTCAACCAGGTTGATTGTCTGCTAGTGACATTGATCTGCTCCAAGTTGCGTATTAGGCTGCACAAGGACATTGGAGAGAATTTAGTTTCATTGAGACAGTATTCCTCCTAGGGTCTCTTGGTGTGTGAACAGAAATTTGCAGTATGTGGTCCTTTTTGGATCTGCGGTGCAATTCTGTCATCCTAGGTAACACTTCAATGTCAAAGTTTTTTTGTTTTTTTTTTTTTTATAGATACTGACATGAAATAAACTGGAACATCTTAAAAAGAAATTGATAGAAAGAATTGCTAAAGAAATTGATAGAAAATTTCAATAAATTAATAACATTAAAAATCAGGAAGAGCAGATTGCTTTTAGAAGTTAGCAATAACTTTGCAAAAAATGGAAAATAAAACACGGGCAATTTCATGACCACTTTCAGAGAAAAGCAAATACATTTGGAAATCCTGGAGAGGATACATAAGAAAGTGTGTGTCTACATCACCAACCACTTCAATAAAATATATATAGGTTGATAGTCGAAGTCTTTTCACACACTTGTACAGATAGTTGGAAGAGGTGAGATTTGCCTTTTTCTACTTTGCAGGCTGTAGAGTCTTTCAAGAACCAGAGATGCTGCCAGCATAATTTAGACAGGCCAGGTTGCTGTGCTGTTGCAGATGCTTTTCCTGGGTTGCCTGTGGCTAGTTCTGCAGCCTGCAGCTGTCAAGGGTATTTGGAGCAGCCACAGAGTTGCATGCCATCATTTCCCACTGCACAAGGTGGACTGGAGCTTCCATAGAAAGACTTTAAGTTTGTCTGCCTCTGGCTGGCATGTGAGTTTTTATAGACCTAGGAAAATATGTGTGAATTTGCAAGTGTGTCTGTATGCAGATGAGTGGGCTGGGAATTTCTTCTCCCACACAGAAGACCTTTCCTCTCTAGTTCTAGTTCTATGGTGTAGGAAACAGATCATTGTGATAACTTAATTGAACAATAAGTGATATATTTTTTCCTCCTCATATTTTGCAACCAAAGTACGTTGGCATGAATTTTTCAGTATCTAAAACAAATGTACTCATTTTTCCTTGTGTTCAGTTACTGAGAACAAAAATGAACATTAATTTATATACTTCTATCAAAGTAAGTTATTTTATACCTACCTTTTCATAGAAAGCAAAATAAAGTTTTGTCCAGTCGCATTACTTTGGTTTTACTTTTCCTGGTCTCACAGTCTAAATACTGTTAGGGAAAAGTCTGGAAGCACTTCAAAGCCAAGAAAGCAGTAAAATTCTTTGTGACAAATTATATGCTGTGGGCACAGAGGAATTTAATGTGGAAGATAGATAGATAGATAGATAAATATTCATGGTTCCTTCTCTGTCAGAAATTTGTATGTAGATCCGTAAGCATATTTATCCCATTGATAATTTACCATCAATGTCAATGTGTACACATATTTATTTGGATAATCATCCCTGGGTTATTAATTTTCTCTCAAGCTAGACTTTGCAAAATGCTCTGAGGAATCTCAGTCTGCAAGTTACACTGAAGTTCAATAAGATGTGGGCATCTAACTGGTTTAGGCAGCAGTGAAAATACATAAGACACAGATGGATATTTGCATTTATATAAAGCATAAGTACAGCAGAAATTCCAGTGTCAATGAATGGAAAAGGTTATGTCACTTTAGGGCAGCTGTGTGGTGAAAAAAACAATGCAAAGGAGTAGTATGCAATATAACCACAGTCACAGCTCTATTTTATTAAGGAGGAAAAGATCACAGCTATGACATCTGAAGAAGACCACGAAGACCCTTTCCTGAAGACTGTAATGAGAACAGGTTATGTTACTACTAAGTTCCATATTCTCATTACAAGCTTTTTAATGAGAAAGGATTAATTTTCTGCCATTTTCCATTCTCATTACTACTCAGTCAAGGGAATGAGATATCAGGAGTTTAATGTCTAATTTATATTCAATGAATCATAGTAGTGAGCTGCACTCTTTTGACCTTTTCAATATTTTATACTTTGATTGGGTGGTCACTTGACTCCTGCATTGTTTATAGCCTTATTATAGTAGCTTATAGAAGAAAAAGTGTACTGGCTAGCCAATCAAAACAAAAGAATAACAGAAAGGCCAATTTAATACCATACACATGTATCAGTTCAAGAATATAAACAGCATCAAACTTTGGAAATCTTTTTTTCTGACAGGACTTCAAGAATCAAAATTACTCTTCAGTGCATGTGATCAACCTTGCAACCATGAATGGGGAGTAGAAGAAAAGAGATATATTCTGTAGTGACTGGGGTCACTTTTGCTTCCTCTTTAAGCATTTAGTTACACCCATGAACAGATTAAAGACTAAAGATTAACAAAATACTTTGCCATGATTACGTTTCCTTACCCTCACTTTGCAAAGGCCAGTGAGTGCAGAAGGGGCAAGACGATGAACAATCAGGTCCATCAGACTGCCAGTAGCTAACACTATTTGAAATACTCATTAAATATCTATGTGAAATACTTTAATATATTTTTGCAAAACTTGTCTTTTAAAGTGAGATGATATAAAGGCCAGCCAGGAAATTTTAAATCTATGAAAAATTGAACTGTAATGTCATACCGTTAAAAAAAAAAATACGCAAACAAAATTACCAAACCAATATGATGTATTTCAGTGCATCATTTGAAATTAATAAACTACCAGAACTTTGGAATCAAATTTTCTCTGAAGTGTATACTTAAAAAAATTCAAAAAAAATCAGATGCAAAGAAGACTTTTAATGTATTAGCTTATTTCAGTCCAAAGATTAAAACAAACAAAAAAAAAAGAAAAAAAAACTACATAAAGAAAATAACAAAAAAAAAACCCCAAACCACCAAAACCTATGCCTTGCAAAGAACTGCATCTTGAAAATATGTCTAATTTGTCCCTCATTGATAGTGGATTGAGTACAAACTTGTTTACAAAGATATATTATGCCGTTACTTGATTTGGAGTCCCTTGCAGAAGTCACGAAAYTCAAAATTTCTGTTAGTAAAACATTTAGGAAAGAAAGAGGTAGTTAAAAAATAAAAATCCATTCAATTGTTTTTGTGTGCAGCTTTCAATCTATTTGTTGTAATTAACAGAGCCTGTTTACAGAGATTAGATAATTATTCTTTTAAACCTGACTAAATAATTAACGTATGTCAAACAAATAGCACTTCATTACTGGAAAGAAATATAATTGATGTTCTACAAGCCTCAATATAATAAACATACTATTCATTCCTTAACTATTAATTCTCAAAACTCATGTCCAACAGTCAGTAATAATTAATTTACCATACCATACATGTCTTACCAAATGTAAATTAAATCCAGTTAGAGACCCATTGTTTAAAGGATTACTCAGAATGTCATTGCTGGACTCCCCCAAAAGAAACATCATTTAATATAGTTTGTGAGGCCAGAGGGAGAAATAACAGTTTGGGTAATGAGGACACTATCAGACTTGTGCCATTTTAAGTGAAAGATAAATTAATATATGAGATCCTTACAAGACAGATTAGAAAGAAGAAAGTGACAAAAGTGATAATGTGAATACTGAAGGGACTCTTCACCTTTAATGAGCCCAGGCAAATATATTTTAGTCTCAATGATATCTAACTGAAATGCAAGAATTGAAAGATATGTGCCTACCTTGGTAGAAGCAAACCAGAATTCATTACTGCAGACTGTGGTGAAGTCACCATTCCAAATAAAATACAATTATGTCCCTCACTGATATAGCTAGTGCAGGTTTAAGGACCAGGAAATTAATTCAAATTCTAGAAAAGTGTTACTCTACAAGTATCCAAGTAGTGAACCGAAATATTTTAGCACCAAACATTGCGAAAGAATTTCAGAGGGAGAGTATATAGGATGGAGCAGCTGCAAACAAAAACTTGTTGGGCAAGTGGTAAAACAAATTAGAAAAATAGGTCCAAGTATCACTCAGAACATGTGATCTGCTAAAGCTTGTCAAGAAATTCCAAAAGAAAGCTGATTTTCTTGAGTGGTTCTTTGCCTTGCCATCATAGAAAACTTGTGGATGCCATGGGACAGAAAGAGAGAAGCAGCAAGTGTTTCTCACAGTGGCTTGTGAGAAGTTTTAGGGAGCTGGAAAGATGTGATAACATGTTGACTATAAACAATTTGCAGGTGGTATTTTTCTACTTTATTTTTCTGTTTCTCTCAGGGACAGTGCGTGAGAATGATGTTTCTGTTAGTTAGCCAATAGAAYAGAATCTATCATACCACTCTATAAAAACCGCGAGGTTCTTTTGATCCTTGATGCTTTCAATAGATAGATAAGGTAACTTCAGGATATAGTATTCACCATAAATTAAATGGAAACATTTTTAAGATAATCATTGCATATGATTGCTACAGGTTAATATTGGAGCAAACTATATGTATTCTTGCTCTTAAAAACTTCTGTATTTAGAACATGACAACCCCAACATACTGTTTTTTAATTTTTTCTCATTAGCAACTGTATTTCTCTGATCTGACCCCTTTGTTGGCAGATTGAACAAAACAATGCTGTAAAAGAACAGATACTTTTTGATAGTACATACATGCTTTGAAACATTATCTTCTACTTGACAAAGTATGCAGTAAAATGTGATGAATCAATAATTAATTACCTAGGGTAACTGGGAATATTCTGAAGGGAGATTACTCTATATGTGGAATTTATTCAGTCCATTAATCATTATAAGCATATTTCCTAGCACAGGTGCATTGGATTTATGCCTAGTTAACCACTTGGTTTGTCATGTTCTACTTAGCAGTATCAATAATGTATGTAGACATATATAATGTATACAGACATATATAATGTATGTAGAAATATATAAACACCATGTATAATAACTGTGTTTACAGAGACATAAAATCATAGAAACATTTAGCTTAAAAAGGACCTTTAAGATCATCATGTCCACCTGTAGATAAATGTATGATGAAACTGTTTTTTATTGAAAATTAAACATCATCCAGAAGTTGCTACATTAAAAAAAAAAACAAAACTAAAAGCCTCTTTCTCTTAATTCTGTTGACTCTCACACTTGTGTTTTGCTAGGGTTTTTTTATACTTCATTTTCCTCTGATGGCAATGGTATTTAAAGACTCTTTGGGCCTTGTAAGGCTGAGTCATGCCCAATATGTTTCCAAAGGGTCTAAGCCAGTTAAGAATCCCAAGCCCCATGGTCATAAATTAATTAGGCATTTGAATCAATAACCCTTGGGGTAGTTTTGCAATCACAGATGAGCCAATTTTAAATTTACTAGCTCAGGTACTGGTAGCAAGCTACTTTTGGCACCACTGAGTTTATTGCATCCTGAATTAAGTCAAATATTCCTCTGAGGATTGGAGCTTAAAAACATACTTCAGTTTTGGAACTTGGGACCAACTTGGGCTTCTAAATCACTTGGGTGCCTTCATGAATTTTATTCTTTATCCCTAGGCAAACTACTTTTTCTACTTTGTGATGATGGGTTRTCAACGATACATTTTATATAGAGGCTATATGTTCATAGTATCTTTCAGAGCAATTATAGAGCATCATGGGGTGAACACATCTGCTTCTACTTTCTGGAGATGAAGTCTTGCCAAGGACTCTAGTGGGTTCTCCATGAAAATATTTGCTCCTTTGTGCTCTTGTGCCATACTGTGAAAGTTAGGAAAATAGAGTAAACTTGTTCTTTAGCTCCCAGCTAGATCCTTACCCTCTGGTGCCACTATACTTTGTGGTTTTTTAGCTTGTATAGGAGTCAAAGATAAAATGTTTTATTTGATCCAAAGTAATTCAGTAGTCAATTGGTCTCCAGTGATCAGAAAGTAGCATGCAAAGTAGGAAGTAAAATGCATTCCTTTAAGTCTTCCTCAGAAATATACAACTGCCATTGAACTGGCTGATTTGAAGATTTCTATTTTGTTACACATAAAATCACATTTATGTAATTTAATTTTATTTGACTTTTCAGCAGTAAATATCTTAGCTCACATTACAAGGAAGAAGTAATGCTAGAATAAAGGGCAGAACAACATATTAAAAGTGACCAGCTCTTTAAAGTCTGAAAAACAAAGTTCTGATGAGCTCCTAAAAGATGGACCCTTCCTTCTACAACCAATTGACCCAAAACAGCACTCAGAATCACAGAAGTTGGAAGACGTCCAAAAAGATCATCAAATTCCAGCTCCTGGCCTTGCCCAGCAGTATCCCCAGAAGTCACACCGTATGCATGTGACTATTGTCCACATGTGTCTTAAACTCTGTCAGGCTGGTTGGTGCTGTGACCATTTCCCTAGGGAGCCTGTTCCTGTGCCCAAACACCCTCTGGGAAAAAATATTTTTCTAACATCCAATCCAACCATCCGCTATCTCAACCTCAGGCCATTTACCTGGATCCTATTACTGATCACCAGRGAATGGAGATCAGAGTCTGCCCCTCTTCTTTCCCTTATGAGGAAGTTGCAGAGAGCAATGAGGTCTGTTCTCAGTCTCCTCTTCTCCAGGATGAACAGGCCAAGTGACCTCAGCTGCTCCTTGTTCGGCTTCCCCTCAAGGCACTTCAGCATACTCATAGCCCTCCTTTGGATGCTCTCTAACAGTTTAATGGCTTTTTTATATTGTGGCACCCAAAACTTCGAGATTAGGCAGCCSCAGCCCAGAGCAGGTGGGACAATCCCCTCCCCTGTCTGGCTGGCCATGCTGTGTCTGATGCACCCCCAGGACATACTTTTCCCTCCTGGCTGCCAAGGCACTGCTGGCTCATGGTCAAATTGCCATCAACCAGGACCCCCAAGTCCCGTTCTGCAGCCCTGTTTTCCGGCGTCTTATTCCCTGTAGTTATCTTACTGTTGTTTCTGTCCCAGCTCTCAGCTGTCTTATACCTCCACAGCTCCTTTCCTCAAAGGCCATGTTCCTTAYAGCTCCTGGCTGTCACAGCTCCTTGATTCAAATGCCATACTTCTTCCTTCCCCAGCGCTCAGGCTGTCTTATCCGTCCCAGCTCTCAGGCTGCCACAGCTCTCGGCTGTCTTATCTTTTCACAGCTCTCAGGCTGCATGTTCTCCATCGCATCGGGGTCACCAGAGGTAGTTATCTTACTGTTGTTTCTGTCCCAGCTCTCAGGCTGCCACAGCTCTCGGCTGTCTTATCTTTTCACAGCTCTCAGGCTGCATGTTCTCCATCACATCGGGGTCACCAGAGGTAGTTATCTTACTGTTGTTTCTGTCCCAGCTCTCAGGCTGCCACAGCTCTCAGCTGTCTTATTATTTCTAGAGTCCTATACCTTCAGTGTGGTTTAGCTCTTCCCAGCAGTATTGTTCTTGCTTCTCAGTCAGGGCTCCTTCTAGCCTCTCCCTGACGGCCCCACCCCCTTTATCTCAGGTGTCTTTACTAGCCACAGCTGCTGCACAATTAAGGACATCACAGCTGCAGCTCATCAAGAATAGCCAGGATAGGGGCAAGGCCACACARTACAATACATAGRTCTTTTATCGAGACTCATGGGCCACTTATACAATACATATATTTACTTGCTGTTCAAAGGCCAGCTRTACAATACATACTATTCAATGGYCCCCTATAATTCCCCAGTGTGTACGTTCATCCAGGGTTTCCCCATTGCCAAGTGCAGAATCCAGCACTTGTCCTCGTTAAACTTCATATTTGCYCTTCGTCTGTAGCTGAAGTAAAATTTCCATGTCCTTTCAACAGCATGCTGTCTCAGAAATCTCTTAGCTCTGTAGCCCTATGTAAAACTCTGATATGCTTTCAATTACTGTTTCTACAATGTCCTTTGTATCTTTTATCTGCTCCATTTGAAACAGTCTTTAAGGCAAGAACAGGAAAAAAAATTCTTTACCCGTGGTTACCCTAGGTTAGCCTTCATTCAACAAAAATGAAAACAAGAAACACCCCAAAAATACTGCAATTGACTAATCAACCAAGTATACAACCAACAAACCTTGTAAAACACAAACAACCCAGCTCCAGAAAGGTAGAGATTGAATTCTTTACCATTAACAATAGAATTTTTTTTTCACATCTCCACCTTCTTTTTCTGGACTTTTGTCCATCCCTTCTGCTAGCTCTGCTTTTCATAAACTCTGTTTTCTGGAATAAACAGAATGAATGAATCTCAGCTTTAAATTTTTAAAAATAAATCTCTCTATTTACWTTTTTTTTGAGAGCAACTCCAGAAAATGAGCTAGTGCTTTGAAAAAACAAATAACAGAAATTTGATAATAAGTCATGCTTCAAAAATTTAATTCTTTTTCTCCAAAGTTACAATTTTTGACTTTGTAATTTCTTGGAAAATCAAATGTATTACTTTTTAACTCTTTTCTGGCATGTTCACCCTTTCTTTCTCCACTAACCTGTCCTGCCCACTTTAGCTTTTAGAATAGCATGCTGACTTGCCAAGCCATGTGTCATTTGTCTCTCCCCGCTGACATTTTCATCAACCTTTCAAAGTGGTTGACATCTTAAGTGGCAGGAGGTACATAAAAAAAAAATAGGTCTAGCAGGTAGACAAGCTGTTATCTTACGTTARGGAAAATATATTTTCTGCATTTCAGTTCTGCTGAACTGAATTGTTAAAACATTAATTTTAATGAAGGTTTCGTTCTTCTACACCATGATTCTAACTCCATTTCTTCTAAGTATTCCTGTATACTGCTCTACCCCCCTGCCTTTAAGAAATGACTTGGCTCTACAATGTGGCTATGGTGCTGTCTGTAATGTTTCATGGAAAGTTTTGTTCTAGGACTCCTCAGTTCCACTMTCTTCTTTGGAACACTGGTTTCTAAGAATACTACACCTCTTAAAAACTTTTAAGGCTTTCTTGAAGTTTCTGTGGTGAATCACTTTGTGACTCACGTGGAAAAAAATAGTCAAACTTGTACAAAGTGAAAAAGTTATGGCTTTTTTCAATGTTGTCTTTGAAATGAAATAGATACAGAAGTAGAGAATAGATTACATCATCAAATGGACACTGAGTTTAAAAATATTTATTTCAATTAGGTATACTTTTTTAATGAGTTACATTTTGCAGAAATTTAGATGGGTATATTACATAGAAGTAACTCCTGGAACACTTTTTGAACAGAGAACAGGGAATCTCAGGTGATGAGTGAGCAGTTCTCTTGCAATTGGTTTCTGTAATGACAGCAACAAGATAGTAAAGATTTATGACACCAAAGATTATTCATTTGAGATTAGCATCAGTCCCTTAGTGTTGTGTGATCTGAAAACATGCATGTCCAATCAATTCACACAAATGCAAAATTAAATTTACACAGGCTATCTAGTCATTCACATGTCCAGTAATAAACCTGGGTCCTTGATACTTATATAGGCAATTAACAACCTTCAGTGCTATAAGGTTTTCTTTCTCTGTCTTCAGTCCCACTTCTGATATTTCATTGCATGGAAAGTAACATTAGACATGTGGACCAGTTCTTGAATTAGCTCTATGTTATTCAKGTAGGGATCCCAGAGAAAAGATTGGATTTTTTGGTGTTCCCAAAAGAGCGGGGAAGGGAGCATGAGTTCTGACATACAAGGTAAAGTACAAACAATATGGGGCAGAGCATATGGGGTAAAGGGTTACAGTTCCTATTTTTACTGCAGCTGTTGAGTATAGAAACAATCTCGGACCTCCTTTACATCTTAGAGGCCACTACTAATTGCTGCAGGAGCATCATGTTTTGTGCCTTTCTCCCTTGTCACCTGGAAAAAAAGAGGTTTACATTCTGTGCAAAATGAAGTAGTGCTTGGTCACTACTCCAAGGGTTGTATCCCCAGGAAAGGATTTGGAGCATTTAGGATCAATGCATCATGGTTTTCCAAATACCTGTTTTCTTTAGGAACATCAAGTAATCTCCTGTTTTCATGATCTTGACCCATCAACTCTACAAATATATTATATGGATGGTCTTGCCTTTGGCTGCCAGCAAGGAGGTATATGCTAGCTGGAAAGCAAACATTAAACAGTAACATTTCCCAAAGGACAGAGATTCCATTTTTTGCCCAGTTGTGACATTTTTTCAAGTAAGCTATCTTGGGAGTATGCTATGGTTGGTTCATGWAACATCTTCCTTAACAGAAATAGCCTTTGTGAAAGGTGAAAGTCTCCAGGATTTATTTTTCTTTTCCCATTTTGAAAACTATTCATTAATATAATATCATGTAATTTTCAATGTCTGTATAAGGTCCAGATTCACCATCACTAGAATAACTCTGAAAGAAAAAAAGATAGGGAACAAGCTGCTGCTTTTTTTCAGGAGGATTGGGTAAAGAATTAGAGAACAATAATATGGAAACATAAGGAGAATGAAGAACTAGGAATACATGGCAAGAAAAAAGCAGAAAGTAGAGATGGGGTACAAGACTATTAAGCTTTTGATGTGCAAAGAGATGAAGGAGACATCCAGCAGAAAGTCAGTGTTTCACTGGCTCTGTTTAACTGCACTTGGAAGCTTCTTGGTTCTTCAAGGAATACAAAGTACCCTTGAGTATAAATTACACAAGAAGCTCCAGAGACTAAGTAGTCTGGAGCTGAAGATGACTATTCATCTGTTCTTTTCCATTTAAAAATGTGAATATGAGTATCTATTAAAAATAAGTATGAATAAGCTAATCATAACTTTATACTCAGATCTCTGACTGTAATGTTGAAACTGCTTATTTGGTGCTAAATTTACTTAAGCTCTGGATAAACCATGATCATCAGAAGAGCACAATAACAGGGTAYAAAAAAGTACACATGGAAACTAGTGGAAATGGTATGCACACGTACATGTTGTACTCAAACACCATGACTGGACATTTGACTGGAAGGAAGATGAGAAGAGTCAGTACATTGCTTGTGATGGTGTTCACAGGGGTTTTCAGGTGAGGGAAGAGATGAGAATGTTGACTGMATGTTCAGAAGGATTGATTGATTATTTTATCATATATATTACATTAAAACTATACTAAAAGAATAGAAGGGAAAGTTTCATCTCAGAAGGCTAGCTAAGCTAAGAATAGAAAGGAAAAGAATGAAAACAAAGGTCTGTGGCTCGGACAGAGAGAGAGAGAGAGCCAGCTCTGCCGTAACTGGTCATTAATTCCAAACATCTACATGAGACTGATCACAGATCCACCTGTTACATTCCACAGCAGCAGATAACCATTGTTTACATCTTGTTTCTGAGGCCTCTTAGCTTCTCAGAAGGAAAAATCCTAAGAAAGGATTTTTAATAAAAAGATGCCTGGGACAATTGCTCAGTAGTTCCCATCCCACTTGAATTTCTTCAGATCTTACACTGGAAAAAAACCCAAAAAAACCAAAACAGACAGAACCAACATAATTCAAACCAAATAGAAAATGTACTGGGATATGTTCAAAGCAAAGCATTCTTGTCTTCAAAGAAAGATCACTATGCAGTATAAGTTCTAGGAAAAGAGGCCTAAGTATCAGAGGAAAAAGATGTCATAGAATTTTGTGATGGCATATAGTTTTTTTCATCAAAAGAGCAATGATTGATTGGACAGAAACCCTGGGRAAACTAGAACTTTGATCCAAATATCTTTGAACATGGAGAAAGTTTTTACTGGATCTGATTATTGTTGCAGCCTGTAATTCACACTGGACCCCTTGCAGAAATTGTGGCAGAAAGGGACAGGCGTTCGGAAGAATTTCGGAATGGCACGGAGAGATAAAGAAGTAGGGACCCCTCACCCTCTTCCCCAAAGATAAGAACACACATCCTCTTCCCCAGAAAAACAGGAACCCACATCCTCCTCTGTAGAGATAAGATCCACCCTTACCATGTAGCCAAGCACGTAGCCCCCCTAACATAAGAATGCTAACACCTCCTCCACCACTACTAACTCCAAAAATATAAGTATGACCTCATCTGACGTAGAGAAGCCCCTGATCTATAAAAACCCCTTGAGTTAACACAATAAACGTCTTTCACCGTCCACCATATTGGTGTCTGCGTGTGTCTGACTCGAGTGACCCCTGGGAGGTTTGGGGCACCGTGCTATGCTTTGATACCAGGTCACTGTGCCTTTCCATGACTGGAAAGCAACAAATGGTGCCRAAAACCCGGGAAAGAAAGGAGAACCTTGGGTGACGGGACTTCTCCTGGACAAAGATAGCGGCCACAGCGGCGGGACCGACTGTGGCGAGGAGGGACGCCTCCGGGACCGGTGAATCGCCATG